>JAKTTJ010000030.1:0-161971 GCA_030581495.1 Waltiozyma xylosica | reverse complement strand
TTCACTGTTCATGATTTGCAACCAATCAAGCAGAGATTGGAAGAGATCACCAAGATTGTCAATGGATCAGAAGAGAGTACTGATGAATTGGATCTATTACAGTTTAAATTGAAACAGTGCCCCGTGTGCGTGCTTTAAAACAATGTGTAGAAGATTCAAAGAAAATGGACAATTGAATGTGATGCTAAAATTTGGTATCAAACACAAAAGTTTATTCTGGAGGACTTTAAAACTTGGACGAAAGAACAGAAGGTTGTTGAAAAAAGAGATCCAATCAAGTTCATGTAAAGCGTTCATAGGTGCCTAATTGCCACTATTAACCGTCAACTTTTGAAAAATATTTTACGCATTAATTTTCAACGCGGCAGCAGAGTTGCGCGAGACTGTATTCCGGGTTGGGGCACATGTTCCCAGATCTCTCCTCGGATATCAATCCTTATGGTCCCTTGAACAATCAACATAGATCTTGCAGCATGTTCAGACACCCCTATATCCAAAAGTTTATTCAGAGCCATATATGTTTAAAACACCTTTACCAACCAACACCATGTCCAATTCAGCTCAACTGAAAGAAAAACTTCTACAAGTCCTTGCTCTTAATCTATACACCACACTAACGCCTCCACAAATCTTCTCAACATACAACGAACTAATCCTTTTCTTCAACAACTATACCTCCACACTCTCTGAAATCGAATACTATGACCTAATTGAACTGCAATTCCAATTGGCTTTGATAATGGGCAAAGATGAAATCGCCAAGACTTTACTTGACCGTATCAATGATAAGTTTGGCGGTTGGGAAAGTGAAAGATTGGCAATTTTGAAAATCCGCTATCTTGAAGCAACAAAAGGTGTCAATGCTGCAATGGAGTTTATTGAAACTAGAACTTCCAAGGTGGAATTGAAAGTTCTCAAGGCCAAGATTCATCTTGCTAAGAGGAACGGTGCTAGTATGGAAGAATATGTGATCTTATTGAAAGGGTTGCTAATGTTTGATCCTTTGGATATTGAAACCTTGGCAGAATTGAGTCAATGTTATTATGATTTGGGTCATTACTCTAAGGCCATATTTACTTTGGAAGAAGTTCTCCTCGTGCAACCATACAACTATGTTGTATTCGCTAAATTGGGCGAATGGTATCATGTCAGTTATTTAAGCGATGAGAAGACGAAAACCAGTAAAGATGCCAATGATTTGGAATCATTGAGATCAAGTTTGAAGCATTTTTTAAGATCTGTGGAATTATGCTCTAACTTTGTTCGTGGCTGGAGTGGTGTTTATGTCATCACTAAGCTCCTGTCTTCTAAGGAATCTGATACGAAAATGACTGTGAAATATAAGAAATTGAACGAGACAAGCAAGAAACAGCTACAATTGATTGCGGACCAAAATGATTCTACCAAGGAGAACATAGTGTTTGCTAAAAAGGTATTAGCTTTGTAATTAAGGAAAAAAAATATTATGTATGCCAATACTATAACATTGCAAACGTCTACTCGGCTTTATCCAAGACGACTAACCCACTAACACAAGCAGCAGCAAACCATGAACCCATTTGCTTCGTGCCTTGAGCCCAAGCAACAGCACTGATGCCAATTTCCCTTTGGTATAGGGGCAAATTATTAGCATTATCCAAAGCATTCATCTTCTCCACCTCAAACGATTTAACCAAGCGATAAATATTCAATGTCTGCGAAAATTCAAACTGCCAGAATGTTAAAAGTCGATGGAAATTACCCTTTGGACCACAAAGAATCCTTCTTAACAAAGAACCGATCTTAACTGCCCCATCGGAACCACCGCTGAGGAACAACGGATGATGATTGGAAATGGCTAGTGAAGTAAGACAACCTTCATGTTTCACCAATGGGCAAGATAAGAACATACAGCGAGCAGGAAGCATTCTTGTTGGATATTGCCCATCTGACTGGATGAAAGAGTACAATTGTTTGGAATACTTCGTGGTCAGTGCGATACCTTTGGCTCTTGGAAGGATATTGAGCGAATTGCTGAGATTCAGTGTATTGAACGCAAATGTTGTACCGTTTGCCGAAGTCCCGTAGATCAAAGTCTCATCGTAAGGGGATTCACCATATGCTAATGAGAAGATATGGCTATTAGCAACACATTGAGATTTCAGTGGGACAGAGCTCGAGACAGTGAGGTCATAAAGAAGAACATTACCATTATCTGTTCCCACTATCACTTGTTGCTTGTTTTCCGAAATATCGTAAGCGGTTATGGATTCATCATAGAGGGAAATTTCCATAGCTGGAGCTGTCATTTGTAAATAATCAATAGAGTTCAAATCCATCTTAAGAGAGATGTCACAAAACTTCACGGTCAAATCATTGAACATCGAACAAATGTAAACCTTCTCATTATCCTCATCCAAAGAAACAACTTTCAAATCCCACGAATTACCAAAATCATGGGTGATACATCGCACAAGTCTCAACTCCTTTGTCAAACCATCCATGTGATACAATTGAAACCCGGCAGTTTGTGTTTCTTTCTTTTTAAAGAACGAAGAAGTCTGTGAACCGGTCCCCAATCTGGCCAAGTCTTCCGAAATGGCAACCAAGAGAAACATATCGTTTGAGTCTGCCTTAGTTGAAGAAATCCACAATAGATCTGTGACATTGAACCCACAATTCAACAGCATAGCACCGCTGTTGTTCACCGTTGCTTGGCCACGATGCAACCGTACAGCACTGTCAAAATTGTTGAACTGGATTTCTTTAATATCTTCCTGTGCCACTGTGAGAAAGGAGTCATAAAATCTTTCTGCATCAATTTGAATAATACTGGTATCACCTAATTCCAACCTGCTCCCTTTGTATTGAAACTCGTCACAAAGATCTGCTGGAGCAGTGAACAATTCACTTTCCCATACTTTCTTGTATTCGATAATAGAAACCAATTTCTCTAAATTACAACCAAAGAACCTTTGTAATTTATCTTTGTAATTCGTGATAGATTTCATTGCTAAAACTTCTGTCTTCTCACCAGGAGACTTTACAGGTTTCGCTGTAGCAGTAGGTTTGACCTTACGTGGAGCCTTTTTAACAGGTATAGGTTTGGCCTTTGTTGTTCTTGGTTTGGTGGCCTTGGTGGACTTCTTCGCTTTCCTTGAAATCTCATCAACCTCTACGATCTCACCTACATCTTCGCCTTCCTCCTCCTCAGAACGATCTTTATCTTCGTCATCATCTTCTTCTTCTTCAGCACTCGCTTCATCATCTTCATCATTTTCTTCGTGGAAATCATCCATAGTAACATCCATATCGTCTCCAAAATCGTCATCATCATGCGGGGCGTCTGGGTCTTGGAATTGCGAATAATCGACCTTTTTTGCACTCTCTCTTCTAGGGCGAGCCATAGTATCAAATGTGATATGGTATAAAGGATCAATTGGTTGGTTGCGATGCGTCCTGATATGTATAATTGTAAATAAATGAAAAGCGGTTACCAATATGATCCCTGATCCCTTGCATTTTGCGTTTTTTTAGATTGGACCCACGGTGATTATTTCAAATCTTGTTGGTTTCGTGTCGCGCACAAGTTCGAATTTGGAAGGCGCCAGCATTTGCGTGTTTTTATTTTTCGGATTTAGAGAGCTAGTCATGTGCGATTGGATAGGGCAACGAAGAAGCGGAGTATACGCCTAAATTTTAGTAGCCGCATTGCGCGATGCCTACCTGCTCATGGGATTGTCCAAATAAAAACAAACATCACAATAGAAAGTCAAACAAACCATGAAATAATATCAATTTTTCTCCAATCTCATAATAGGCTTGCTTATGGGGTCAATTTCTTCGAACTTAAAAAATACTATGGATAATTCAAATGAACTTAGCAGGCCACAGGAGACCCTCAACTCAGAAAACACAGCTAAAGCTTCTTTAAACCGACAAACCACAGGCGCCGTCATAGCAACTTCATATCCCAATATAGAACTGCAAGCTAGCAGTAGTCCAACGAAAACCATCCTCACTTCCAATTCTTTGAATTTAACATCTCCTTCCAAACAGACAGTAGTAGGAAATTCAAGCATGATGGCAAATCGTTCTATTACCCGTGCTAATAGTAATAATACTAACATCTTACCAACAACCGCTGAGAATGATGTGTCAGATATGAAAAGACCCCTAGTGATAGATACTGGTACCCCATCATACACAACAGAACACAACACCCCCGTTGATAGTACGATGGATATGGAAACCAAATCTTTACAGCCTGAACAAAATGAAGACACACTAACCAATACAGCCAATGAGACGATACAACCACTAGTTAAGCAGTATAGCAATGTTCAGGATGATTTCTTCTCTCTTTTCACGCCCTTTGATCCTGAGCTGGAACCAGTTAAGAAGAAGAAAAAGAAAAAGGTCAAAGTTAAGAAGGCCAAAAGAGAAGAATCTATTGAGTCTACTTCTGAACCACTAGAAAAAGCTGTTGAAGTCAAATCTAAGAATGAAGAGATGCATGAAAGTATACGGATGGACAATCCGCTGGATGTGAACATATCAGCTTTGACTGATGATGATGATCCGTTGGTTCTATTAGGGGGAGATGATGAAGAACTGACCATATTGGATGACGATGAAGTGAAAGAGATGCAACAGCAAGTGAAGAGCCGATCTGTGGGGAAAAGAAATATGGAACAGTTGGATTCCGTAAATGTCGTTCAAGAATTTACAAACAACAAGAAAAGGAAATCTAATGCTGAGGACACAGTCAAAGCTTTCAAAGTACCAAGTTTTACTGATTATAAAGATTCCAGTTTCACTAATTATAATGATGACTATGTCGAAGAGGAAGAAGACGACTTGTTGAAAAAATTGAAGACCAATACAGCTAATAAATTTTCCCAAATCCTCACATCAACAGATCTGGTCACTTCCAATGAATCTACTCCAAGTTTGGATCGTACTTACATCTTGAAAATCACATCACATCTCCCTGGCACTGACGGCCAACGGTTAGACGTGAAATCCAAAGGTTCCAAAACATTCAACAGTATTAGTAAGAAATCTCTTGAGTATCTTGTGAAGCTGGAAAATCTTCAAGATACATATTTAAAACTTCATCAACCTGCTCAAACAGTATTGCTATGGAAAGGATCACATCAAATCACACCGCATATGAAGCCAGAAAATTTGAACATCCCAGAGAATGCCGATGGATCTGATTCCATTGTGGAATTAGAACTATATACTATAGCACAGGCCCAGGAATTGAATAGAATCAAAGAAGACCAGATCCTAAAAGATCGTCTAATGAAGGAAAAGGCCGAGGAGACAGAAAATTTCTTGTCCTTATTGCAAAAGAACCAAAATGATCGAGAAAGGCAGAAACGAGAACAAGAGGAAGAAGATTTGCTAGGCGAAGACGATTATAAGATCATCAACCAAGTATCAGCATCTGATGAACCTTCTGCCGCTGGAAACGTGATAAATTCAACAGCATCAGTTTCACCCGGAAAAGAATCAACGGGGTCAGTTGATCAAGGAGACTATTTCAAAATCGTATTGAAATCTCAAGGTAATGAAAAACTCATAGTTCAAGTGAATCCTCAAACCAAGTTATCCAACTTGGTAACATACTTTTTGAAAACAAAATCGTTGCCATTGGATTCCAAGATCAAATTTGTCTTTGACGATGAAGACATGGATTTGACTTGTGTTGTTGGAGATACTGAATTAGAAGAAGATTTCGCTATTGATGTACATGTTGGTTAATGATAAGGCGATACAATACAGGAAATATTGGGAAGCTGCTTTGATGGTTTCAATGAATCAATTTGTTTTATGTACTAATACATATTTATAGTAAATTTCCCTTTTTTTTTCATCCCATACTAGTCGCTTCTTTGACCTGAAGAATTGCCCTTTCTACTCTTGATCAAAGCCGCCAAAGCAGTCTTGCTAAAATCGAACCCATAAATAACATCAGGTTCACTACAGAATATATCGTTCAGCAATTCTTGAGCCGTAGGTCTCATAACAGGATCAATAGTCCAACACTTTTCAAAAAACTTTAGACCAAATTGCGAGATGAATTTCCTCGTCTCTTGAGGAATAGGAGGCGGCGTCCGATCTTTCCCAATTTTGAACATGGCTTGAACCATTTCATAATCTTCCCATGGTCTTTTCCCTGCAAACATTTCCAAAACAACACAACCTAGGGACCAAATATCCACTTTGGCAGAATAACCTTCGCCTTGGGAATCAACGACTTCAGGAGCCATCCAGAATATGGTACCTTTCATCGAGGTACCAACGAAGTTATCATAAGCGTTTCTATTCGATTTAGTGGAGATGCCGAAATCTGTAATCTTACAAACACCATCAAGATCAATCAACAAGTTGTCTGCTTTCATATCACGATGGAGAATCCCCTTGGAGTGCAGATACGCCAAACCGGAAAGGACCTGTGTTGTGATCGACCTCACCAGAGGTTCTTCAAAACGACCGTGCGCTTGTAAACAAGAAGCAACCGAACCACCAGCGATATATTCTAAGAACAAGTTGTATTCCGTCTCAGTCTTTTCAAACCCTAAATATTGAACCACATTGACGTGATCCAGATCTTTCAAAGTATCCACTTCCGATTTCAAAGCGTCAATCACATGTTCTTTATCTTGTGGCTGTGAATGGATCCTGACTTGTTTGACAGCAATCATCTCACCTGTTGTCACATTAAGAGCCAAGTATACTTCACCAAACGTTCCGCGGCCAATAAGTTTACCTTTGACCCATTGATAATCCTCGATTTCACCGTTTATATTTCTACGGATCTTGGAAACATTGGAGCTGGTATTGTTTTGATTGTAAGAGCGGCTTAAATTATTGTGATCGTTGGCGTTTGGTTGATTATGTTTGACTTCTGTGACTGATTTACCCCACATTCTTGTACTTCTTCTTCTTAAAAGGGCATTGGATTCAGCACGTTTCAGTTGTTCAACTTGAGTTGAGATTTTTGGTACATCTGACGACATTCCATGAACCTTATTAGCAGAAGCAGCAGAAGCAGCAGCGGCCAAAGAAGATTTTGAGTTGCTAATACTATTCTCACGTAGTCTTGCCTCTCTAACCACAGCCCTAATAGTCTTTGTCCTGCGTGGTTTGAGGACCTCGTCGTCATCTTTGAACGAAGAACTAACCACTCTTTTCAACTGTGGCTTCTTCTTGATGTAGATATTGTTCATTGGCGAAGGAGGTGGCGTATCTTGTTCCTGAAGCACTGGTCTGTCCAACACATCCCCAGGGAAGAATTGTTCAATATTATCATAAAGCACGTCTCTGCCTGGTCTCAGTGTAGATAAATCACTGATATCAGAGCCAAAACTGTTGTAAGTACCATCGCTTGCGGTTGCTGTCGTAGAATCTGTTATTGTCGGAGCTGCAGAAGTGTTTTGGACCCAAAAATCTTCGGTGGTATTACAGTCGTCGTCATCCTCGTCGTCATTAGAAGAAGACAGCTCTGGAACATCTGCGAATGAAATTTCGTTCTCGTGGAAGGATAAATCATTAGCGTTGGCACTGTTGCCTAATTCTCTATTCTTGACAGAAGGAGCACGACGGATGGACTTGAAACGACGTAATGATTGAACTCTGGCTGATCTTTGTAGTGAAGACGAGCCAGGTTCTGTTTCTTGCTGTTGTTGTTTCATGGTTTCTGGTGATTGCATCGTTGGGGGGGTTTGTGTGTAAACGGAAGAAGAGCTGCTTCCTATTGGCAAAACAGTCGTAGGAGATGGGGAAGACATGTTGGAAATCGGAGTGTTGAGACCTGAAACGCCTTCTTTAACAGGATCCAGCTTCGGCAATACTGAATATTTCGTGTCTTCAAAATATAATGTTGGTTTGGTGAGGAAAGCAGTAGTCACATCAGTGTTGGTAATAATGGTAGCCTTGCTATTCGTAGAACTGGTAGGAGTAGTGTTAATAGGGGAAGAATTGGCGCTTTTCGTGAATGGTGATTCCCTTCTTTTATCAAAATCGATCTCGACTCTATCAACTGGTCTGAGAATTCTAAACGAACTTTTGGAGGTGTCTAGGGAGGCCAATTTTGGTTTTGTAGTTATTGCAGAGTTAGTGGAAGTTGTGGTGGTTGGTGGAGGTGGTGGTTTTCTCAGAGTCTTTGAAGCAGATCTCTTTAGTTTGATCATTTTAGCTTCTTGTTCGGCTCTTCTTTTGAAATATTCTTCCATTTCAGGATCTGAAGTCAGTGCACTGTTATCCACATCAGCAGCGATAGCTGCGAACGGAGATTTCGTGAAGCTCATATAATCTCCACCATCGACAGCTTTTGGTTCTTCATAGTAGTGCAATGGAGTGTTTGGGTATCTTTTTACTCGTTCCTTCTTTTCACCTTCTATTCCTTCGCCGCCAGTTTCATTCGTCAACTGTGAAATTGTGTCGTAGCTGTTTGTTTCAAAGGAACTAGCTGAAGTGTTACCAAGACTCATCAAACTGTGAGATTCATCATTCACGAAAATATCAGGCTTTGGAAGAGACATCGATCTTGTATTAGTTGATCTGATCAATAACTTACCAGAAATATTAAGAAACTTCATCTGAACAATCCCATCAATAACTTCTTTAGTCAACTGTAAACCTGGTTCAAATCCAAAGTCTGTCAAGTGAACAGTGTAACCACCTCTAACAAGACCATAAGTCGTCTCCAGAATATGATAGAACTGATCCACAGTGGAACAAGAACCAATGTTCAAAGATTTGAAGTTCTCATTATCCAACGTTATCAACACGTATTTATCCGAATTGGCCATCTGCGAGATCGGCTGGTATTTCTTATCGATGACAAAGATGTTTGCATTGTTATTCGTAGACGAAGAAGAGGGAGACTCTAATGAGCTGATACTTGGTGAGATTGGCGAGTTCAACATATCTTTGATGGAAGCGCCTGAACTATCTTTGGACTTATGACGACGCCATTTGGAAAACAAGGAATCTTTTGGTTTTTTATCACTGGTGGATTCATGTGAAAGGGTATGAATTGAAGCGGAAGAGGTTGTAATTGGTGTGGAGGCTATGGTACTGGAACTCATCGGTAGATGTGAAGAACTGCTTGAAAATGAAGAGTTCGAAAACAAAGAGTTCATATCTGTGCTTCTGTTATTTCTCTTGAACAATGCACTAGCCCGGGAGGATCCCGCAGAGTTGTTGCTGTTCGTAGTAGATGAGTTTTGTGACATCTTGTGTGGAATATCAAATGCTGACAACGGTCTTTGTTTGGAACTAGTACCAAGAACACTCAACGATGATCTTGAAAATGAAGAAGAACCATTTCCACCAGACTCAGTTGTAACAACAGGTCTCAGTCTAGTTTTTGGATCTGTCTTTTCAGTAGTTTTCTTGTTCTTCACCAACTCATCAGTGACACTGCTTAATGAACCAACTCTTTGATGGTTCATATCAACTACTTTTGGGGCAGGTGGTGGTGCAGATTCCGAAGTGGATCTTCCATGGATAACCCCATTAGACTTCACGACTTCTAAGTTGGACGGTAGATCAAGGGATCTTCTAGAAGTAGGAATCATTCCACCAGAAGCAGCAGTAGAAGATCCTGAAGTCGTAGCTGCAGATGCAGAAGATGATCTGCCTAACGTCTTTCGTAATAACCCGATAAATCTGGCAGCAGAAGACAGCTCATCATAAGTCTCCAATTCCCCCTTAAATTTATTAATTTCTTCATAAGTTGTCAATTTCAAGAATTTCCCACCAAAGAGTTGATGCTTTTGGAAAGTAGCTATCCAAGAATCATTGAATTGATAGTGACGAAGCCATAAAAGCACACGGTCTAAAGTCCATGAGTTTGGATCCTGTGCGGGAAAATCAGGTGTGAATTGTTTCGCTATCGTTGTTGGCGAGAATTTCCTTGTTGAAGAAAGCTGTGAAGTAGCAGTAGCAGTAGCAGTAGCCTGCGATGTAGACGAGGCTAATGGATGATCTTCATGCTTTTGAATCGTAACTGCGGGTAGATGTGTTGATGATGATGAATTTGGAGATGAGGTAGAAGAAGAGGGAGGCGAGGTATTGTTGCTAGCTGTCTGTGCGAAGTCATAGGTTTGGAGATGTGGAGGTGGTTTCCGAAGCTTCTTGTGCATGACTTGTGGTGATAATGGGAGATTTTCAGAAGACCGGCTGTACTTTATTGGCTCTAAATGTAGCGGTTGTTGATCTAAAGACTTTGTAACAGGAGCATTGATCGTACTGCTCACGCCAGATTCAAAACTAAACTTACTAGAGGCGACATCGTCAATTATAGCATTTTTAGTAGATCTATGAGTTGATTTGCCTTCAATTGCACCATCAACAGCACTGGAATTTTGGTTCAAGCCTCCAGTTTTTGAGCCGCCAGAAGATTTTCTTAACGATTCAGTGGGATAACTATACGGAGTCCTTGATGTCATCTCTATAGATCCAATCTCCTTTTCAAACTTCATACCTTCTTTGCCTTCCGATTCCTTGACAGAAATCACAGATGCCATTGAAATCTTCTTGGTCAAATATTTATGAGATAGTGGTTTGCTGGAATTGGGGAAGGAAGATGTTAGGAAATCAGGAACAGTTCCATCTCCTATGGCTGAGGCGGCCCTGTATCGTTCCTCTGCCATTTACGATTAATGTTCGAAATTGGATTGTTCGCTCAAAGTTAGATAGCTGGGGAGCAGAGTATTTATGGTGTATCTTCACCAGGAGAATGGGACCTTCAGATTGATTTTTTGAGATTATGAACTTTGGAAAAGGGCAGGAGATGATATGTAACATCTAACTGCCCACCCAGCTCACGTTTCGTTTATTTGATCAACAAACCGCGACTCCAATGATCACGTGCCTAATTACGCTAAAATTACAAGCATCAATTGCGCATTTTTTTTTCGCAAAAACTGTAGCGGCCTGGAGGCGGATTTGTGTCGTTGGAGGTGTAAAGACTAATCCATTTCTTCAAGAAAAGTTTATACTGTGAACATAATTTTTTTCTTGTTCCCGACATGTTTAGATTATATTCGAAACAATCTAGATCCTTGGAATATCAAGTATTGAACCTCTGGAAGGGGAATATATAATTATTTTCCAAATATAAAATTGAGAAGATAACAACGATGACTTTTTACAGTACCGCGTTGATGTGATATATTATACCAAGCTTAGACATTTCAAACCACCCTACTGTTTCATCTTTGAAAATATGGTCCGCGTGTCCTATCGTTTTTGTTGTAAGTTTCCCCCCATCTCCACCCCCGGTTTCGCCCAATTAACAATAGTTGCGCAAAATTCGAAGCCGTATTTCCATAAAAACGAAAAAGGAGCATATTTTTATCTTCGCAAATCCATCTAATTCCCCAAATTTCCAGAAAAAGAATCGCTCGCTCTCTGCACGACACGCGCATTTATGCAGATGGACCGCAGATCTTTTATTTTAGACATTATCGATGGACTGGCATTAAATCTGTTCATGATTCCAATTGTAATTTGATCAATGTTTTAAATGCAAAAACTTTGAGAAAGTTTCTGTGCGAATACACACCACACCATTTATCTACAAGATGGAACATACTGGCACAACTATATCCACGCAGATCAAACAAAGGCTTATAAACAAAGATGTTGGCTTCCCTCTTAGTCTCAAGACTTCTAAAACTGTTAACACTTTTGATACTCATTTGTTCAATTCAGACCGCCAAGGCACATTGGTTTTACAACAACCCTTCAAAGGGTTATTTTAGCTGTCGATACATCGAACAGAAGACAATTTCTATCAAATGGCCTGTCAGTTATGTCGAGGCACCGGATCACAGACCCGCTAATGATTTCATATCAAATATTTTCGTTTTCAGACCTATAGATGTGTTTCCCCAAGATTGGAAGGTCTCTGTGAAAGGTAACACCCTTATAAAAAACGAAGATGAACATGTTAGGTTCGATTTGGAAAGTAACAGTATTGAATTATTACAGGACCATGAAACAATTTCTGCTTTCGATGAGAAGAAGATAATAGCGTATTATCCAAACATCCGACCAACGGATAAATCATTGATCACAGTTGACATCCCGGAGTATGGATTTTATTGCGTCAAAAACATTTACCAACTGTCCAATCAAACAGAGTACACCTTTCAAAACACAAGAACTTCACAAACAGACGAACAATACCTCTTGGAAAACATGTATAATTATTTCCCCTCCGTGATATGGGGAAAAAAGGCTTATGCATTCGACGCCAAACATTATTTCAAACTCAGAATGCTGGTAACGCTATGTGTTATCATCCCGCCAATATTCCTCCTTTCTTTCCTTTCCTGCCTTTCAAGACCTCCGTTCGTCAAAGAACAAACCCATACCTTCATAGCATTGTTCTTTGGAATGATGGCTCTCAAACCCACAGTGGAAGCATCTCAGGTTTTGACTAAGTTATCAACCGAAAGTGGCCTTCGATTAACAGTGATTTTCGACTTACTAAATCCGCTCACTATTACGATTTGGTGTGTTATTTTGATTCTTATTGTTAACCTTCGTTGGTCAAGACAAAGAATTCCAAACACAAATAATGAAAATAATAATCAAGTTATCAATCCAAGAAAGTTCCCATTAGCCCTTAAACCACATCAGGTTTATGCCTTACCTGCCTTTTTCGTTACTTTGGTCCTTTCCGATGTTCCACATCTGTTAGTTTATGGTCAGTTGGATGTCGATTTGCTCAATAGTGTCATCATTGGTGCAGACATGAAAACGTTTGTCAATGTTAAACTCACGTTTTATGTTTTTTATTGTCTGGCATTGGCTTTGACGTTTGTTCAATGTAAAAAAGATATTTCAAAGGTAAGAAGAAGTGAGAAATATCAAGCATTGACAGACCACATGAAGTTGATATTTGAAACTGTTTGTGGGATATACGATAAGGCGTACTGTTTGGCCTTCGTGATGTTTATACCAAAGTTCGTTATCTTGGTTTATATGATGTCTTGTACGACTTTGAAGCAGTTGGATTCTTTGCCTTATAACTCTTTGTCAATCGCCCATGTTGGTTTGGATTTATTTTTCTATGGTTGTTTTGCTTTGTTGATTGCTGCTAATTGGATCCCGCTCCTTGTACACAAGAAGTTTATTAAAAAAAAACCTGAACAAAATAATGATGAAGATGAAGAGGAGGACGAATACTGAAGAAGCAGTGTGTGATAGTCATATTGAAGTTGAAATATCAGACCAAACGGAAACCCTACTATTTCTTGAAGTTTACAAGCCCAGCGTAGTGTTAGGGCACCACCAATCTTGGTAATAATAATAATAATAATAATAATGTAATAAGAGAGCATCATATGATTAGGTAAGGTATTACTAATCTGTCTTATTCTAGGTTATTCTATGCACAATAGCCTAAACCTATTACACTATTTCACTATTATGTATAAATAGAGCTTGTATCCTGTTCAGGATCCAATCTCCTCACTTCTATAGACCTTTTATATAGAAGTACCGACTAATCTTGACATTAAGGTTATCATTATCAACCAATTTAGGGTCTTACCAGACTCCTAACTATTACAAATAATAATAACAATAACAATAATAACATTGGCTTTCGAATTGAGATCTTATGTGTGCAACTTCAGGGGAGGAAGAATTACAGAAAAAGACAAAAACCAAACCCTGAAGTCAGCCCTCAGTTACCCCACGTGATCTGCTCAAAAGAGAAGCATACCATTTTTGTAGAAAAAGCTTTAGTGAATGTGATTATGAATAGAAGAATGAAAAAAAAAGAAAAAAAACAATGATTGAGATCCTTTTTATTGACCAAAGAGAATTAAATACATACAAATCGGCTTATATACTTCCTCTGCTGACACTATTAGAATACTTTCTAGCCAATGATTGTAAACCTTTATCGCCCTTGACGCCTTCATCGATTTCTCTTCTTAATTCCAATTCTCTTGCAGATTGACGTTCTTTCCAATGTTCGATAGAAGGAGGCAGTTTCTCATTATCCATATCAGCCAATTTAGCTTGGTCGAAAGTCAATTGTTCCTTAATTGATTCCGAACCCCCAAGTAATAAACCACGTGGTAATGTCCCACCGTTAATGGATTTCAATTTCTCCACGTTATCAGATTCAGCACGAAGAATCGCAAACATACGCGAGACACGACCAATGGCAAGGATCTTGTTACGGAGAGCCTTTCTCACAATGATTTGTTGTTCTGTCGGTTCAGTGGCAGTGGAGGAAGCACTGTTGTCAGATGCCGAGATGGGAAGTTGAGGCATTTTGGTCTTGATTGGCGAAGGAATGATGGATTCATGAGCATCTTCGAATTCATCCTTTGCATCGTCCTCGTCATACATTTCCACGGTAATCTGGTCATGGATTTTCTCAATACGTCTCACTTCATTGGCAGATATTTCTTCATCCAATTCTTCCTCGGTACAGATATTCAATACACTGACTAAAATATCAGTGACTTTCTCAGCAACAAACGGCAAGGACCATGTGAAGACATCTTTATAATCTGGCAAATGGTACGGATGAGGTGTGAAGTTGAATTGGCGGATATTCATCGTGTTATTCCCATATTTAAGAATGGCACCTTTGTTCTTATAGGTGTCTGTGTAGTTAGGAGCAGAGAACAAGGTCAACAGTGTAGGAAACCCAGTAGTGTCGGACTTACGGTACATTCTATACCCAGCGTCTTGGACCTCATGAGCTCTGATCACAGAAAGTAGGTTGTTCCTCTGGAGGAATGCAGAAACGGCCTTGAAGGAATAGGCATACGAACAGCCTCTCAAATCGTTAGGAACAAAAGCAGCACCTTCCAGTTCTTCGTCGTAGTTTTCCAAGGGATCAGACCAAAGCAAATCGCAGAACAATCCTCTGGTTGGCGGTTCTCTGAATCTGTCGATCCGGTTGACATCGTACGGAGTTTGCAATTCGGGCGAAATACCACCATGGACACAGAAATATTGGTCGTTCATCAACGCAGCCAAAGGCAACTTGTTGAAGGAGTCACAGACAGCATTGTAGATCATGCGAGAGTATTTATGCAGACATTCGGTCTTGAAAGTGAAATAGGAAGTCAGATGGCGGCATTCGTGGTTACCCCTCAGCATGAAAAAGGTCGTTGGATAGTTGATCTTCATGGAGTAGAGGTACAGCAGGCATTCGATGGAGTACATTCCTCTATCGACGTAGTCCCCAAGGAACAAATATGGAGTAGTGGCCGGATCCCCACCCACTTCGAATAGTTTCATGAGGTCGTAGTATTGGCCATGCACGTCACCACAGATCGTGACAGGGGAAGTAACTTCCAACAGATTTGGTTCTTTCATGAAAACTCCATTAGCCATTTCCAAAATCCTGAAGACCTGCTTCTCAGACAATCTCCCCTCTCTTAGGAAATGATCCTTTAGAAATCCCAAATTGGGTAACCCAGTTCCAGCGTCGAAAACTTGAGCATCAGTAGGTCTCAAACTGGTGATTGATGGAACTCGGTCAATAATACGATCTGTGGTTCTAACAGTACGGCCATCTGGTAATGTTTGTATGGTGAGGTCCTGGCGAGGACTGATCGGTTTAGGATGGTATAAGGCTCTTAACGCATTCTCAATTGGATCTGATGCCGCTGATGGTGGTGTATCAGTGCCAGCAGATGGTAAACGGGACATTTCAAAGGTCGTGTAAGGGTTCTGGGCCTGGTTTGAAAAGTTAGTACATGTGTTACCATTCGAGCAAGAGTGGCCTGTCTTGATGGTTTTTTCCCGAAGAAGAAACTATCAAGTAGGCGGGGTGTCGCGCAGGTAGGAGGATCGTAAGGCACGTGATAATATCTGAGGGCTCAGTTCTAAAGACGCTGGCAAAGAAAAAAAAGATACTAGAAAAAAATTGTATAAACCCACAAGATGATTTCTATTCGATTAAAACTACTGATTGGATAACCATACAACCAAACCAAAAGTCGCCACCACCAATATGTCTATCCAAATCGACTCTTCAGACTACGTCGAATCTCCAACAGAGACCTTACACTTCAACAATGAAAAGCAACAAGCCAACTTCGCTTTAGGTGTCTCCATGTCTATTCATTCTTGGGAAGTTCTTGAAACCGCTGTTGTCAATGGCTGGGGTGGCCCACAATCCGCTGACAAGAGAGATTGGATTACTTCTATCGTTTTGGATTTATTCGAGGGCAAGATCGTTGATATTGAGCTGATCGAAGAAACGTTATTGAACGCCATGATTGATGAATTCGATGTTCAAGTTGAAGACGATTCTTCTCTTTTGATCGCTGATAGAATCATCAAGGTTTACAGAGCTTGTGCCTTGGAGCAGTACGGTGAAATCCACCAAGCTTATCAGATGTGGGAGCAAAAACAACAAAACAGGGCAAATAGACAAGCTCAAACCGTCGTTGTTCAAGAAGATCCAAACAACCCAGATGACAGTGAAGACGATGACGAATACGAAGAAGAAGATATGCCACAGCTAGTCCAACAACAACAACAGCAGGATGCTATGGAAGTTGAAGAACCTCAGGGTCCTATTATCGATGACGATGGTTTTGAAATGGTCCAGAAGAAGGGTAGAAGAAGACATTAGATTGGTAAAAATATAGAAGGAAGAACATTGATTGGATTTGATTTGATTTGATTTGATTTGATATGATTTGATTCGTAATAAGGGTAATTTGTATATTAGTGTATTGCATCCAATGGTTATTTTGAGACCATATATATATATATATATATATTTGAATGGTAGAAGAATATTCATGTGAATTTTAAAACGTAGCCACTTGTAAAACTTCTATTGGTATGCAGCAGTCCTCTTACATCCGAAATCTTTTAACAGGATCTTCACCCTCGTCTTCAAAGTTCCCGTTCCTTATAATGCCTCTCTTGAACCCTTGCATCTGTGAAAATCTATCAAGATCCATAACCTCCACTTCCAGACCAGCACTCGCTCCATCCATTTCTCCTTGGATGTATCCCATAGCTTCATCATCAGCAACTCCGCTGGTATCAAGTAAATAGCCCTCTTTCGTGAAATGAACACCTATATTTCCAATATCTTCTCCATCTATCATATCCTGATCCATCTCATTTGTATTCGCATTCGAATTCACATTCGATGCCTCTTCTGATCTCCATATTAAAGAGCACTTGCTTATCCCATTGAAAACATTTACAACCATAGTATCGCCTCTGTTTGATCCAAACTCTTGGAATCTGAACAAACTTTCCACACAATCCTGGTAATATCTATCCCCCTCTGCAAATTTCGGTAAAAGGCTGAATTCCACAGTTTGATAGTCGGCACTCATCTCCTCACCATTCTGTGAGACTCCGACATTCAGAACAGGATCAGATAATGCTAATATCCCGACTCTTCTAACTTCCATAAACAACTCCTTTCTGCGATCACAAGAAACTCTTCGTATGGAATGACCAACGATACAGTCATACCCAAGACATAGCCCCTTATCCAGCTCGTTGAACCAGATCACCAATCCTGAATCCATGACAAACAAATCCACGTCGATCTCCAAAGAATGGTTCAGAGGTAACGAAAACAAGGAAGTGGGGTCAGAAGTTCGTAGGATCCATTTCCGACCACCAGCGTAAAGAACAGGTAGATCTGGTCTATCCATGATATCGATAGTGCTGCTGTAGGTTGATACCGGGGGTGTATGTATCAGATGTTGTGAGGTGGAATCGACTATCGTGGTGAATGGTGGTGGGGTTGGGGTCGTTTGTGTGTATGTTTTGTATGGAGTGATATTTTCTGCAGTTGGTTTTATCGTAGTAAGTGTCGGTAGATTTGGCATGACGTTGGTCCGTGACTTTAATGTATTGATCAATTCCAGATTTCTGAAAATGTGTTGGTTATTGACAGTTGATGTTCCTAATTTACCACCATAAGCTTCTTTTTCATTGTTTTTGATGCTTCCACACACACACGCATTGAATTTTTCAAGTCTGGCGGTTAGACAACGCGATGCTCAAAAGAGGCGAAAGTAAGAACAACAAGACTCGTCTTGCACCCTATATTGACTTGTATCTTTCCTCAGGTTAGTCGTTATTATATAGTTGCAATTCGTGTTTTTCCATGCAAACTACTTTGGACCTTAGAATATAGAAACTTTTAAATAGATTTCCAACACTCTTTACACCTTAGAACTGCAATCAGGAAGGCATCTATCTATCTCTGTTGACAATTCGTTAGCCGTTACAAATGGCAGCCTTTGGTCCCGCCCGGGGAACCGCGGGATGCCTTCCGAGCACGCCCAAATTTAAATGACTCTGGCTCGGTCAAATCCAATTACAGGGGGTAAAGGAACTTGAATTCTTATGTAAGGGTACGCAAACGTTACCCACGTGACCCACGCGAAAGGGCAAAGATTGGATCGAATCACCATACAAAATTTGGCAGTATGAGCCACTGACATTTATTTATTTCCCCAGGTTTGGCAGAACTTCCGATAAGCCGGGGACAATTTGTTCAAACTTGCCGAACAGCTGATCGATCTGCAAGCACTGGGGCCCCTTTCGAATGCACCACCAGATTTAGTGCTATGAACTTCCTTTGCTCCAAGTTCCAAAAACATGCCGACACAGTGTCAGTTTAAGGTTTGGACCCACTCACCCCAAAAAATACAACAAAGAAAACCAACCTTCGACTGCAGGCTGCGTGTGTGACTCTGATTGAAGAACAAATCCAACTCAAATATATAAACCGATTCGATTGCTCCGTTTCGAGAGAGAAAGAAAGAGCGCGAGAATGAAGCATCATATCAAGTCTCTCTTCATCAAACAATCAACAACGACAATGCCAAACTATAACAATCCATTCCCAGAAGCAGCCGACATCCTTCAAGGAGTCGAAATCAAAGCTCCAATTCCATCCAATGCCAAACACATCCTTTCCACTGAAGCTTTGGCTTTCGTTGCTGTCTTACACCGTACTTTCAACCCAACAAGATTACAGTTGTTACAAAACAGAGTCGATCAACAGCGCCGTCGTGATGCTGGTGAGCTACCAAACTTTCTTGCCGAAACAGCTTACATTCGTGACGATGCCAATTGGAAGGGTCCAGCTTTAGGTCCGAAATTGCAGGACCGTCGTGTTGAAATCACAGGTCCTTCGACAAGATCCATGCTAATCAACGCCTTGAACGCTAATGTTGCCACTTATATGTGTGATTTGGAAGATTCCGCAACTCCTACCTGGAATAACATCATTGATGGTCAAGTGAACTTGTACGATGCTGTTCGCAGACAGATTGATTTCAAGAAGGGTACAAAGGAGTACAAATTAAACACTAACAGGCATATTCCTACCTTGATTGTCAGACCTCGGGGCTGGCATTTAAATGAGAAGCACATCACCGTTGATGGAGAACCTATTTCTGGTTCTATGTTGGATTTTGCTTTGTATTTCTTCCACAATGCCAAAGAATGTATTGCGCAAGGGTTTGGACCTTACTTCTACTTACCAAAGATGGAACACCACTTGGAAGCCAAGCTATGGAACGATATCTTTAACGTCTCGCAGGACTATGTGGGAATTCCAAGAGGTACGATTCGTGCCACCGTCTTGATTGAAACCTTACCAGCCGCTTTCCAAATGGATGAAATCATCTATCAGCTCCGTGATCATTCAGCAGGGTTGAACTGTGGGAGATGGGACTACATTTTCTCATACATCAAGTGTCTTCGTAACCATCCACAGTTCATCCTTCCAGACCGTTCGCAAGTTACTATGGGTGTTGGCTTCATGTCCTCTTATGTCCGTTTGCTAATCCATACATGTCACAAGCGTCAAGTTCATGCTATGGGTGGTATGGCTGCTCAAATCCCAATCAAGGACGATCCAAAGAGAAACGCCATCGCTATGGAGAATGTCAAGAAGGATAAATTACGTGAGTTCAATGCTGGTCATGACGGTACGTGGATTGCTCATCCTGCTTTGGCTTCCGTTGCCAATGAGATTTTCAAGCAGATGTTGACTCCGAATCAAATCAATTCTCCACCAAAGAAGCCTTTTGTTCCTGTCACTCAAAACGATTTATTAAACCCTTACGTTGAAGGCGGTAAGATTACTGAAGCTGGTATCAAGGCAAACTTGGAAATCGGTCTCTCATACATCGAAGCTTGGTTACGTGGTACAGGTTGTGTTCCAATCAACTACTTGATGGAAGACGCTGCCACTGCAGAAGTATCTCGTTCTCAATTATACCAATGGGTCCATCATGGTGCTAAGACTGACACTGGTGTTAAGGTCACCGCTTCTTTGACTACCAAGTTACTATATGAAGTTGTTGAAGAGTTGTCTTCCAAGGCTCCTAAGGGTAACAAGTTCCTTGACGCTGCTAGATGGTTCAAGGATGATGTCACTGGTAAGACTTACCATGATTTCTTAACAACTCTCATTTATGATGAAGTTACCACCATTTCTAGAGCTGTTAGTGCTAACAAGTTATGAATTGGTAACAAGATCACCTGGAGTATTTATTTTCATTTTTATATATCTTATTAACATGATCATGTATACTTGAATTGTCTTGAACTACTCTATTTATCATGTTGTTTGATGATTGTACGTCCTCAGTATATAGATTAGGGCTCCCAGTGGGCATTCACGTGACTAATATTTAAAGTGCTATCTATCATCGTATCTCCCATTCGCGAGCCGTGAAAGAACAAAAATTATGCATCATCCTGCCAATATTATAACAAGGCGAGATCCAATTAAGCGATTTTATTATTTCCCTTGTTTGAATGAACATCCAATTATGTGACTGGATGCAATGTTTTTTCTAAAGGATCTTGTGTGTGTGTGAATTTTTTTTATCATGTTTTAAATTGTTCAATATTCCATGTTGTTACAAACACAGTCCTTCACCACCCAACTCCTTAATTCTGTTGAAGCGGCAGTTAAATCAACTTCTTCAAAATGTCTAAGACTAAAAGTGGACGACCAAAGAGAACTGATAACTTCCGTTGTGAGTCATGTTTTGTGATAAGTAAAGCTAAAGAAATCAAGGATCATTTAGCTAAGACAGGTCACAGAAAAATTCAATATGAGTGTGGAAGCGACTGGATACATGTCAATTGCTCGAGTTGCAAAACTGACGTCATTAGAGATCTTATCGTTGTGAAGACAGCTGCTGAAATTAACATGCTGTTGTGTTACAAATGTGTTAAGAGACAAAGAAAGAGAAATGCTCAAAGTTTCACCCTGGAGACCAATTTCGCCAGTGGTACATTCTTTTACAGTCTTTTAGAGTTTTACCAGTTGGACTATGTGACACCAGATAGATCGAAAAAGAGAAGATTCATGAAACTACTAGAAGGTTTCAAACATAAGCCAATCTATGCTTCCAAAATCGAATTTTTCAGAGAATTAACAAAACTTTTACAGTATGAGCAATCGTTTAACTCCAACCCATTGTCTTTGACTAAGATTTTATCATGGGAACAGTCAGGACGGCTGACAATCAAAGTAGATGCCAAAAGTAAAGAGCTAAGGGGTATGGGTATCAAGCCATTCCGTAGAGATGAGTTTCTTTTCGTTATAAGAAAAACTGAGTATTTTGGGCTTCCAGACGTTTGGGTTGCTCAAATTACCAATGTTGATACCGAGGTACTAGGTAAACCAAATAGAACTCCTCAAGATCCTCCTCCAAAGATTCTTTGGTATGAAGTCAAACTTGCAATTGTTCCTGGTTGGTATACTAACCAACCAATTAACAGGTACGACTTGAGATTTATGATATGTTCTGTTGGTGATAGCAGAGCTATTGATGCCATGAAAAGATTTAAGAATGGGCAATTTATGGAAATGGTTCTTGGTCATACGAAAGCTCATCAGAATCTCCACTTTAATATTGATTCTATAAAATGGTCCAATTATTCCTTGAATGATTCTCAGAAGTCTGCTATTGCACATTTCTTGCAGCCAGAAAATGGTGTCACGGTTCTGAAGGGTCCTCCAGGCACTGGTAAGACATCTACAATCCTTGAAACCGTCCTACAATTACGAAAATCTTCACCAGCTAGAGAAGGTATTCTTATTGTTGCTCAGTCCAACGTGGCCATAGACAACATTGCTGAAAAGTTATTGAAGAATAAGGTCCCAGGGGTTGTGAGAATCACGTCTATTGCCAAAGAGAACGAATATGACCTTGAGCACCCAATCGGGGAACTTTGCCTCCACAATATAATCTACCCAGGGTCATCATCTTTATACAAGAAGGTCACCACCTTTATCAAGAAAGGTAAAAGAGATTCGTTGATACCATATGAGATAAAGAGTTTTTACGAAGAAAGGTTTGTTAGTGGTTGCAAGTTATTAACCCAGAGCGCAAAAATTGTTTTGACAACTACTGTTGGTGCAGGTTCAAACCTCGTCCTTTTAAGTGGTTTCAACCCATGTGTTGTTATTATGGATGAAGCAACACAATCAAACGTTCCAGCCTCTTTGATTCCGCTGTCTTTAAGTGGTGTTAAAAAAATGATGATTGTTGGCGATGAGAAGCAATTTTCCTCGATGGCAGAGATTCCGTATTTGGAAAAATCATTGTTCGAAAAGATCATTGAAAGTCAAATGATTGATCCTTTATTATTGGACACCCAGTACCGGATGCATCCAAATATTTCATCTTTTCCTATCGATAAGTTCTATTCTGGTCAATTGAAGGACGGTATTACAGCTTCAGATCGTACTAAGAACATTGTTGGTCTCACAAAACCTATCACGTTCTTTACTACAGGTTACACTTGCAAGGAAACCAAAATCCCTCAACCAAACTTGAACACAGGTCAAGTCAATGATACTTATATCAATAGACAAGAAGCCAAAAACGTTGTTATGATAATGAAGTTCCTCTTATATAATAATGAAGAGCTTAAAGCTACTCAGTTGCCTGTCATCACACCATATGCTGCTCAGCGTGATCTTATTGCTGAGCTGATCGCAAAGGATCCATACCTGAATCCAAATCGTGACACTATTCATACCGAAACCACAGGTGACAGGGAAGAAACGCCATTAATAAAAGCCTCTGCTGGATCTCTGATCAAACCACCTACTGTTTTGATTGTCAACGGCATCATGATTGCCACGGTTGATGCTTTCCAAGGTCGTGAAGAAGATTTTGTGATCTTCAGTTGTGTTCGTTCCAACAATTTCGGTAATGTCGGGTTTCTTAAGGACCGCAGAAGATTGAACGTTGCCTTGACCAGAGCCAGATATGGTATGATTATGGTTGGTAACAAGTTATGTCTGCAACAGGCCGACCCATTATGGTGTGCTTTGATGCGTCACTACGATTTGTACGGTGCTATAGTCAATGATATCCCTGCTTATTTAGGGATCAACAGAAAGGGTAAGCAAATTTCACAACAAAAACAGGGCGCTGGTATTAAAAGACCTGAGAAAATTGTGGAAATTCTTGAAGACGGTTTAGATGATCTTGAAAAAGATTTAAACCGTTTGGTTGTAAATGACAGTGAAGATGAAGATGACGATGATGAAGATGGTGCGGAAGAAAGATATCTGGTTAGAAATGACTTCTGAATAAAATATTCAATCTCTTTTTTGTGTTGTTTTATAAAACATTTAAAGTTTTAAATCTTGATAGAAGATACTTATATTTGTTGATCAAAAGGTCTTCGAGAAGCCAAAATATTTAAATGAGCAAGTTAAAAATTACATAACTTTTACCCCAAGTGCATGGAAGTTCTCTTCCAATTAAATTATAATATAATCATGTTTCTTTCAGCTTTTGTATGCCTTTTGGTCCTTATCGACGTTCCACTAAACGGCGATGTCCTGATGTCAAGTCGACCTGCAGTTGGGCTTCCAGATTAAGCCAGCAGTGAACCTTTCTTGGATTCTGCATGCGCGCCAATTTTCCTGATCCGGTTGCAGCAGCCAGCCATTTCTCCCAAATCCAACCACAGGAAACTGCAACGTACTTCAAGAAAGGGATCAAACCAGCCATCTTTGGACGTTGGAGATGAATACCTGCATAGAGTACAGATCAACTACGCTACTTTGCATGATTTCAACACCTAATGGTGATCAAGAGACGGATCTATATTTGATCTGACGGTTAATGCTGGTTGATCTCTTGTGCCTTCTGTTTGACACAACCAGCAGGAGGTTCAAGGATATCATCGGTTTAATGTTTCTATTTACAGGGGCCTGAGATAAACAACAACATAGAGGATGTGCAAGCTGGTAAGATCTAAGGGTATTTTTTTATTTTTGTTCTGTGGGAATTTTACTTAGGGACCGGTATAAGTATGTTTGATCTCCCACAATTCTCGAATGCACCTTTGATCCCTGATCTGATCTGATCTACATCTACAATTCGTCCTTCCCTTTTGGATAATTGCACATTCGTTAATTTTCGTTCCTCATCTTTTCTTCAAAAGTCCAATATCTACATCCACACACACACACATACACAAACAAAGACGTTCATTCACACATCAATTACTTGATTCACGCCTTCTCCTTATCGATATTCTTATACCAAGTTATACCTAATTACCGTCCTTTTCGATTGCCAGTTAAAGTTCTCTCAGCACATTGGCTCCTTTCACACATTTTCTTCAATAACAAATCCCAAATATAACTATGAGCATTATGTCCATGCCAACTTTGAAACCTGACTTGTTACCATCTATCTTGGGTCGTCGTCCTTCTTCTCAAGAAAGATGTCCCATTGTTGGTAGAAAGAGATACCTTGAAGACTTGGAATTACCAGAAGTCCACGATTCCAAGAGGGCCAAGGTTGCTGGCTCTTCCATTCCTTCTTCTCCAACTTCTCCTGTATCTTCATCTGCTTTCACTTCTCCAAACATTGCTGAACCATTGATCAACCAACCAGCGCATCCATTCACTTCTTCTCCTTCACAATACCAATATTTAAGTCACTCTGAATCCAGATATTATTCCAGCTCGACCAAGCACTCTCTCGACTACCCTGATACTTGCATCAACGACGAAGACTGGAGATATAACTTGGAATTCTGGATCAATAAGAATTTCCCAGAGAAGTTTCAAACTTTGAAAAATGTTTTGAAATTAGATAAACCAGGGTTTGACTTATTAAATGATGCCATTTTAATCAGTGAATTGAAAGAACAGTTAGACACCGACCAAGAGAAGAAGATTCCAAAATTCAACTCCAAAATCAGCAAAAAGATGACGTCTTCTTACAACAAAAACCTAACTGGTCGCAAAGTTCATGGTTACTCATCTCGTTATATCTCTTCTGCATCTACTAAAGCTATCTTGAGTGAGAATGGCTCATTATCGGAAGATGAAGGAACCCAAGTTTCTAAAATTGCCTCGTTCAATCGTTCCACTTCTTCTGGCGCCCAGTCCTCTGTTGGAAACTCTTCTTCTGTTCAATCTGCACCTTTATCTTCCACTTCTAAGCATTATACTTATACCAATAGTCAATTAATTTCTCCTCCACTTGCCAATGCAAATCTCTCTACAGGTTCAGTCCAACAGCCATTAAAGCCAGCTGTTTTTTTAAACAGTCCAAAGGTCACTCTTCCGCCTTTGAACATCAAAGAATACACTCAAACGTCACTCACATCATCATCATCTTCTTCTTCCACTTATCCACTCTCTCCAAAATCCTTGATACCCAACCAATCCAAACCAATGTCTTCACCAGTCCGTTATGATACTTCTTCTTCTGCCACTGCTTCTTCCTACTTTTCATCATCATCTCAGAATTGCAAACCAGCATCGCCAACTGCTTCATCCCCAGTGCTGAGCGAACATCAACAACAATCTTCATCCCCTCTAAAGACCAACTTTGTCCATACAATGCCTCACAAAAGTCCAAACCATAGTTACACAATCCACCACCACACACTCAACAAACGTCAATGTATCTCCTGCCATTCTGATCAATCACCATGCTGGCGTCCATCTTGGTCCTTATCCGCTGGTCAATTATGTAATTCTTGTGGATTGAGATACAAAAAGACCGGTGCAAGATGTATCAATTCAACATGTGGTAGAATTCCTGCTAAGGGTGAATGGACAGCCATGAAGAATCGTGGTAAGGTTATGATTTACAACGGTGTACAAGGTGGTGATTACATGGGATATCATTGTTTGCATTGTGACAGTGAAGTTGAAGTTAAAATGAAAAATGATCCAAAGCCGTAAATTACGCTCCTTCTATACGCTGATGATTTTGTTTTGCATGGTGATTGGATGATTGGTTACGTTCTTCTTTTGTCCTTTGACTCTTTATTTATAATAATTCCTAATGTATAACTTCTTTAATTTATGTTTATGATTGATTTCGCTAGCAAGCTTGTAGCAAGAGTTTAGGGATTTAGAACAGCCAGTAAAAGGACATCTTCCTAACTCTCCTGTAGCAAATTTGTTTATAGTTAGCAATAGGAACTATATATGTGCGAAGAAATAGATTGTGTGAGGACTTGCAAACCATCACATAGCTGTTTGAAATATTAAAATTATTTATTAAATTTAGGCATATTGTTAAGCAATTGAGCTCTAAAACTGACATATACAAATTAATAGATGGAACTAGTTTTTTGGAGATATGAAGTTTGGGAGGTATCTGAATTTTAAATGTAGTAAAGAAATGATAGCTATGTTGTGATCAATGAATGCTTGAGCATGTTGGAATTTGAGAGAACGCAGAAATCATAAAATCCGAACGATCTAGATGTGATCTTCGAACCCATCAGTATTGAAGATATAACCACAATGACAAAGCACTAGCAACCAAGACGATCAAACTGACGGCGAAACCAATCCACGAGAAGAGGAAGAACAAAACAGATCTAGAAGCAGTGATTCCAAATTCTCGTTCACTCTTAAAACCATTAACAATTTTTGATGAGGCATAATTGGTGATCGCAGAGGCACCAATAACGTAAAGAATGAATGCAATGGCAGAGATGGTAATAATTGAGATTAAAGGAGCTTTGAAGTTGAAGACGCCATTCTTAAAGGTTCTTGGTTTTGTTGCTTGAACAACCACAATCCAAACGAATGAGCAAAATGTGAAGAAACTTAAAATCAACAAGATGATATAACAAACAGCAGCGCCTTTTGGTTGCCATGAATCAATGTTGCCAACAGCGGATGGCAAATGGATACCATATTGAGAGGTCAAAGTTCTTGCCTCAGTGGAGCCAAATGTTTGGATTTGATTGAAGACGATTTCAGACAAATTGAGACTCCACAAATTTTGCTTGGAACAAGTGGCTGAAACAAAATCGTCAAAGTTATTGAAAGAACCAGTACAGTAACCAAACAAACCAAATCTGATGACGTCAGGAAGACCAGAGTTGGCAAGAGTAAGGCTTGAGACAGCGCTGTCGTCAGTTTGGAAAAATTGAGTGAAGACCACGTTGGTGAAGTCTAATTGAAACACGTACCACTGAGTAATTAATTGCCTTGTTGGAACAATTAGAATAAAGCCCCAAACTATCAAGAATAAAAGAAATAACAATGACAAGATAGATAAAAGGATGGATCTGGCCTTACCAGCGGAGGTTAAGGAGGTTGCTGTGAACCCATAACCTTCTTCCTTCCCATATGCACCACCATAGTATTGTGGACCTCCAGCACCGGCAGCACCAGTTCTTGTGAAGGAGCTTTGATCATCATGGGTGTAAACAACTGGAGCTGGTGCTGTGACTGGTACAGCTTCATTTGTGTGGACTACTTCTTCGCCATAGTAGCCGCCGTGGGGATCAACAGAAGGAGAAGTGATCTTTTGATGTTCCTCCCCAGAAGGAATTGTACCTTGTAGAGTCGCATCATATGATTGAGACATTTTCTTTTCGGTTTTGGTATTGTTAACGTGTGTGAATTATGCTAACGTGTTCAACAATTCTGTTGAATACGGACCAGAAATAAGGTGAGAAATTTCTTTGATTTATATTTGTTGCATCCAGTTTTGAGTGGAACAGCAACTGTGCAGTTTCTTAGGGTGACAGGCGGACTTAATTTTGCAGCCCAATCTGGAGTGGAGCAACTTTTGCTTTTTCCAGAACGTTTGGTCCGGCAGCCAGGGTAAAGTGACGTAAACAATGCGGAAACCCGTTCCGGCTTCAGCCTTCAGGAATAATAAATTTTTGATTTCGGATATTTCCTATTTGGGCATTTTCATCCTTTTAATCCTTTTACAGTCCCATGCAGTTGTTTATCATCTCCCCTGGGCATGCAGGAATCTGAAATTTGGGAAGAACAGGAGGAAGAAGAAGAAGAATCTTGACGAAAGCAGCACCAACTAACAATAACATGTAATAGCAGCCTATCCAGAATACATTCGACCTTCTACAACAATTCATGTATGATTACTTTCCAATTGACAGATCTATGGTCACCAGTTGGGTATCAAGACCACCTGTTCAAAGAATCTTGCTATACAAAAAGGCTTTGATCTCAGCTTTATTTCTGACCACGTTGGTTATCGTCATCATTTCCACAAACCAACACGAAAGCATAATATCTGCCCTCCCAAGTATGAAGCTATCACATGATCAAAACGACGGTTCAGCTTCTGGGAAGCCATTATTTCCAAAGTTTTCGATCTCTGAAAGTCATTATAAGGCCATCGAAAGTGAAACTATCGTTGACGGTGTCACTAAAATAACAACGACGTCTGTTCCAATTTTCGAAGCAGATGACCAACCTCCCAAGTTCGCTTTATCTGAGGATGATATTGAAATACTTCTAAAACTTCCGCTAAAAGATAGACTCGACTTATTCTTCCCATATGAAACAAACAGTGAGCCATTAGATAAGAACATCATTCAAAAGCATAGCACTGCCGAATGGAATAATATTGGTAACGATATCCAAAACTTCATGAAGACTTGGAGAGAGCCTAACCTCGAAGAAGGCTTCACGCATTTAATCTTTGACGATAACACGGCGTCTGGAACTCTTTTGAAGGAGTTTTCTCTTGTTTTCCCAGAAATCGTGGAAGCTTTCTACAATTTTCCTAAGAATATTTTGAGATACGATTTCTTCAGATATCTCGCTTTGATGGTATATGGAGGGACTTACTCTGATACAGACACCAAGATGCTCAAACCTTTCTCACAATGGCCCGTTTATCAAGAAGAGTTCTTGGATGTTCCAAACACTGTTGGTGCAGTCATCGGTATCGAGAATGAATGTGATTGTTTGACGTGGAAGGGTATTGTTGCTAGAAGAATCCAATTCTGCCAATGGACCATTCAAGCTAAAAAGCATCATCCCTTGATTAAATTTTTGGTCAATAGAATTGTGGATTTGATGACAAACAATTACAATGTCAATTCTAAGGTTTTCAAAGTAAGAGGCCAAGAATATAACTTCAATGATAACCCAGGCAAATACTACGATGGTGTTATGGAGCTTACAGGTCCAGGTGTCTTCACTGATGCAGTCTTCCTGTATTTGAACTCCTTGAATCACGAAACTTTCGAAATGATCAATCCTAACAATATGGAAGAGATCATTCACAATTTGAAAGAGCCAAAGCCAGAATCTTTGGAATACTCCAAGGTCTATGAACCGGAAAAGAATCCAAATGTTGGTTGGGAAGATTTCACAAAGATTGTTGATCCTGTTTTATTGAACAGAGACATTGCTATTGCTCCAAGATCTTGGTTCAACAAAAACTCGGAAGATGAGCAAAGAAACTTGGTTGAACACATGTATTATGGTTCTTGGAAAAGTAGTCCTGTTAGAAGAGATGAAGGAGAAGAAGAAGATCTATAGTGGAAATTGTAAATAGTTAGATTTGGATTAGATGTTACTAATTGTTTTGAATTGATCCTTGAAATCGAGGCGCTTTCTTCAGATCTATCGAATATCGTGCCGATGCAAATTGACAGTCCCTAACAATACGCGAAATCGAAATATGGAAACCCTGATAAAATTGGTGGAGTGAAGCTGGCTTTACCGTGGAACGTTGGCAGATTGTGTGTGAGCACAGATTGAAATGTTCTAAATGGATGGTATTTTCTAAACAGATATACTTAAATTATACACTGATAAAGTAGGATTCTCAATCCTATTTATAGTTAACAGACTGATCATAAAACCCTAAGGATTAGGTTTTCATGGCTAAAGAAAAATAATAGAATTTCCTTATTTGTCTTCTTGAATGAAGTCAAGTTATTTAGGGCTTCATTCCCGGGCGCGGGTAATTTCAACAAACCCTGCATTCTCAATTTGCCTAGTACGACACATTTGAGCTACCACTGATCAGCCTTTCAAGATGTAGCGTTCTTCAACCACATATGAAATGATTAAAATAATTAAAGTAAAACAAAAACAAAAAAAAACACTCAGGAACCATAATATTTGCCACAGAAGATGTATCATTGAAGGTAAGTCATACCATAAAAACAAACGTGCCAAATATCCAATGGATCACACCCAACTAGATAAACAAGTTCAGCCAAACACGGTTATAAAACCACAAATTGACACCGAATCGGTGAACACCGTCGATAGTCCAATCGGTGAAAACGAAAGAGGGTATCCAGGGTTAAATCTAAGTCATCAAATGTTCTGTTCAGCAAGAATACTCTGTGTGATCGTTCTAAGCATATTTCTGACACCATTAATGGCATTCATTTCTTCTTCCAAAGCTCCTATTTACAGCTTGGAAGTCACAAATCCTAAAGTCTTCGATGATTCGGTCACATCTCGTGTTTATAGAGTTGGTATTTGGGATGCACTTGAACTCAATACTACAAGTAATACTTATGTTGAAATTAAGAGCAGCATGCCTGTGGAGAAGTGGCTATTGTCTCATCTTCGGTCTCTTCCATCTAAGGATTTGGGAACTCTACAGAAGACGGATAATTATAAATCCTTGGATTTGAATTTTATAAGTGTTGTGATTTGCGCTGTTGTCTTAAGATCAATGCTTTTGTTCAGTTTTATATTGGGACTTGTAATATCCTTAAGAAAGATATTTGTTATGTTATGGAACCCAAGAGAAAGAGGTTTTAATAATAACAACGATGTTTGGCTTTACACCGCCCTCCTGATTCCAAACATTTGTTACTATGTTTCTCTCCTTTCTATGTTTTTCTATTGCAAAAGCTGTTTCAAAGAATACAATGTTAAGGCGACATTGGGTTCATGGTACCAGGTTCTAGTTTGGTCTGTCTTGGTGTTAAATGCTGTGACGTTGGTTTTTATTCGGATTGGATACAAGGCGGCAACAACGTACTAACATCGTGAATAATTACAATTAACCATATTTAATACATATATACTGCTTCTCATCTATAGCTTTGACGCGGAGGTGGCGGTGGAACAGCTGCGTATGGCTGTGGTGTCTGTAACACATTTGGAACAAACATTGGACGTGGTTGAGCATTGTGAATTTGGAACTTGGTGAGCAGAGAGATTCTGTACCTAGATTCAATATCAATCAAGATCAAAGCGATAATGTTCAGAAGAATAGACAACCAAATGCAAATTTGCCATGGCTTTCCGATTTCAAATATGACACCACTGTCAGCAAAGTGGTTTAAGTATCTCTTGTACATAATAATAACCAACACAGCACTTCCTGCATTCAATAAAGAGGCAAACACCAAAGCTGAACGAGACACGTCTTGGAATAGACTGTAACCATGTTGACCCTTCTTGAACAATCTTCTAGTACCACAGTAGCAAGTATGCAAGAAATATAGCACACCAACAACAAAACTGACATGGATCAAGATAAAGGCAAGAAAATTGATTCCTGAGGAATCAAATGGAGTATAATTCAAATTATAAGCTTGTGCGTTCGTGAATGAGATCTGTTCTCCAGAGGGTAAACTGTTGGTCTGCACTCTAAAGACATCATAAGGATTCAAATAAAACCCGTATTTCATCTTGATACAAAGCCACTCTGAGGTGCTAATATCGGTAAAGCCATAACAGTAGTTCCATAAACCAACAGGGTAGACATCTGGGATATCATGGTATTTGGTTGTGTCTTCAATAGACATCCGGAACACGTTGAACAATATATTCACATTGCTTACAGACCCGAAGAATGTCAAGGCGGGAAGAACCACTGTGGATGCAGCTAGAAGGGTAAAAATTAGTGTTAGAAGGAGTTTATCAATAGTATTTGAAAGGGGTGGCGTTTGTATGTTCATCTCTTGATCAACGTTGTTGTTGTTGCTGTATGAATTATATGTTCGTGAGTTCTGGGGGATGTAAACCATCTTTGTTTTAAATTCTCACGATCAGGTTGGTTATTTCCTTTGACAGGTTGAGTGATACGTTTCTAACTGCTGGAAGGATATGTTTCGAAAGAGACTATGGAACGCTGTGAGAAAGTTCTTGGCTGGTTTTGAGATCAAGAAATTAATTTTAGAACGTTTGTGGCTATGGACATGACTTTTTTTCCAATTCGGCAACAATCGCGGCTTTTCGCATGAGATCTGAAGCAACCAGATTATGACGTCGCTCTGAAATGCATCACCGAATCCCCAGCAGGTAAAACTATTTTATATGGTGTCAAATTAGCCGCCGACCTAAACTCAAATGTATATAAACAAATATTTCTATCACCATGTGCTAAAATTACCTCAACGAGCACTTTAGAAAATGGATAACAACTGGGGTAGAATTGCATCAGTTCAAAGCCCAAAAGACTTTCCTTGGACTAGAAGCTAAGCCCTTTGAAATATCCATCAAACTGATTTAGTTACAAAAGAGGGACAATCACACACAATTATAAATAGTCAGTGAAGGAGTCATTTAACTTTATATCAGCATTCATTTCATATTCAAAGAAAAATATCGCTACTCCTTTATCCGTAATCAGTGAAATTTGCTTGACATGGCTTCCATGGTATACAGAGCGGTGTTGATTTCTGTGACATTGTTTCCCTTTATATTCGTCATTCACTACTACTACTTGACGATCTCTCAGTTTCCATTGAACCTTGTCCAGGGGACATCCACACTTGAAAAGGCAAACGAAACTTTCCAGAACTATGAAAGGATAGGTTATGTCTTTCAAATGATCATCATAAGTTGTCTTTTCTTCATTTACCAGAGAATAAAGAGAAGAATGTTTTACGCCATTTACAGGAAATTAAATATTGAGCCTTCATCTGGTGGAAATGAAAAAGACAACAAACTGCCAACAAATAATTACTATAGCTTGGTATTTGAGTCTATGGGGCTCATATTCATATCAAGCTTGCTATTCAGTGTCTGGCCCTATTATTTTCCTTCTATTGGGAATCTGGGGACCTGGTGTCTATTTCTTTTGATGATGAATTACATTATTGACAAATAGTTCTTCTCACTAACGTATATTATCTAAGAGCTTAAACTGCAGAGTCAAGTTCTGTGGAAGGCTGTTATTTTGGAACAGCTTACGATCATAAGCCCCTCTGCTTTCCTTCCGCCTTTGTGTCACCAACTTTTTTGCTTCTCCCTGATAACCCTTTTCAGGAAAAATTCAGAATCACAACAAGAAAACAGGAAGCCTTCTTCTAATCATGAACTGAAGATATTCGATGAAAACTCATAATATGCATTCAATCCAAATTATTCAATTATCTATGGTATTCTAATTTCTATTTAAAGATACAAGATCCCAGCCTGGTGGAATTAAAAAAAAAAGAAATCATGAGCTTCAGATTCCCAGATCATAGATCAAGATCACGCAAAGGTTCTCTCAATAAAACTCCATCATTCCACTCGCTAACAATATCTTTCAGAAAACGATTTCAGAGTCAGACTTCGCTTCAAGATTTATTCGCAGATCCCACTAATCTTGGTGAAAGAGTTACTAAAGAGAAGAAAGAAAAAACAATATCATCGTCAAGGAAAAAGAGGACCCGAAAGGAATCGAATATAGAACAGCAATCAAAGAAACCTTACAATGTGATACATTCAGGTCAACCGAAATCCTCTGAAATAATCAGTTTAATCTTACCATTTCTGTTGGCGCTGATTTTATTGCCTCTCCTTCTTTCTATTCTTGAAAGGAGCCAATCTTCAACAAACGGTATCACATTATACCCTACAACAAATGATGGTGATGGCAATAAAACCGCGGCAACTGATTCTTTCGAAAAATTGATTGGATTCTTCTTTTACTATTCGAAGTTAAGGAGTCTTTCATTCTACCAACATTTCGACTTATCAATTAATTTGTTCAGCATCGGTGCCATTTTTGGTTTGACGGTATTTGTTTCAACCTTAATTTGTCATTTGTTTCAATCATACTTCAAAATTACACGTCCACGAGCATTAGCATTTCTCCATTCTGATAAATTGCACTTCACTTTAACTATTTTGTTTCTATCTGGACTTGGATATTGCTTGAATAACTATATCCCTTCTGGTTTGCCTTCCATCTCTTATCATTCTTTGTTTGGCTACCAATTCGACTACAGAATAATGCTTCTCATTCTTATGATTGTATCCAGCTGATTAATACATGAATTGGCTATAATATTCTCATGCCAGACTCAATTCGCTTAATCTATCAAAGAGATGGTCTATAAGTTTACCAATAACAGTTCTTTCATCTTTTAATCTGCTTTCGTCTATTCTATCACACCAAAATTTGTAGAACGTTTCTAATTGATGGTCCTTTGCCCAAGAAAACATGTTTTTCACCGACTCGTTTGTCTGTGTTGATGATGTTAACACGTGCACTATAACATGGTCAATTATATCTTTGCTTGCAGAAGGAGACCCATGAGTTTTTGGTTTATCATAATTTCGGTCGTAATTGAAGAAGTTATTGAACATTTCATAATAAGTTCCTGTGAAACAATTGTCTATCTTTTTCGCGACTTTGTATAGAGATTTAGAGGGGATGTTTTCAAATGCTTTTAGATCCTTTGTATCCAAAAAATGCTTCAAATTGACGATTCTAGGAAGCATTCTTGTTAGTCCGTAAAATATTGAAAATTCTGTTTTCATTTCAAATGTTGTTAAATTGGATCCCATGGGTAATTTGGGCGAATTTGGTGGAGATTTCGGTTTGATGTTTTCTAATAGATGTGGTGATTTGAGAATATTATGATGGAAGTAGAGGTTCAATGTTTCAAGAATGATTTCTTGGAACTGTGTTGTGTAACTTGAATTGAATTCTTTGATGAAGTTTCGTAGTTCTTGTTGTCTCGCAGTTCTCAGTGCTGGATCTTCTACTCTTTGATCCTGTGGTTGAGTAAAGATAACATCCAATGAAGGTTGGATAAATTCGTTCTTTGCATCCCCGTCATAGTAAAAACCTTTAAGTATATCTGGGAACGATTTAGACATTGGACCATTTGTCAGATATCTAGCTGGAACTCTTTGATTATATTCAAATGTATAAAGCTCAGCAAGCATTTGATTTTCATCCGAATTTTTGAACTTCTCAAATATTGAAATAGAAGTGTATTCCAAAGATTTTTCCTCTTCGTTGTAAGCGACAGTGCCTGTGAAAGGGGAAGGCACCAACGATGCAAACAAATGTGACTTTACAAGATCTTGGAAAGACTTGACTTTATTCACAGTTGGAAACGAATCATAATCATCGTAAAGGAACGGGTTTTTATGAAGGATTCCGGAAGCAGATTTTATACTTTCTTTGTCAAGAAACAACTGAACGTGGACAGTTCTCAAACGATAATTAACGAACTTGATGACTTTTTCAATATCCAACCAGTTTAAAACTCGATATGGAAAAATCGACTTTCCAAGGTTCAACATGACTGGGTCTCCTTTGATGTTGTAAAACGATTTATTAAGAAAGAAATTGAATATGATAGTGTTCAAGGACTTGTGAGTTGTGAACTTTTCAAGAATCATATAATCAAACTCTCCGTTTATGAGGAATTCTCCATTACCTAGATTGATACTATTGAATAAATGAAACTCTGATATTGTGAAGTTTATGACATTCTGGTTGAAGGAGTTTGTTCCTTCTTCTTTTTCTTCTTCTTCTTCTTCTTCGTCCGATTCGTCAATGTTGTTGATCTCATTATCAATATCCTTAGATCTTTGGATGCGAATGTTAATGGATAAAGTTTGATTCTCGATCAATTTCCTAAAGGACTGGAACTGTGAAAGACATTGAAGTGTTGGATAATCTGAGATGTAATGCAGTACTTCTTCAAGAATCTCTGGAGGGAATGCATCTATATTGAGCGTCATTGAGCTACTGGATGTGTGTTTCTCCTGGTGATATTGACTTGTGCTGTGTGTCTCATTGAAGATCCGTCTCTATTATCTTAAGTTTCAATCAAATCTTATGTGATTATCCGATCTTGACAGGTGGTATGGCGTGTATCTTGAAACGGCGCACACGATGTTATCCGTTCGGTAATATGTATCTGGTGTCCGGGTGTTGTTTGAGCTCAAATTCAAAAAATTGAATGATGGGAAGTTGTGAAAACAGCTTATTATCGTTCCTGAATCTCAAAGCTTTTCTTTTACTACACAACACAAAATACAATGACTGACCAAGGTAAGTGCTAGCATCGCGCAAGTTGACAGTCCAAGAATTCATCACTAACACATAGTATCTTATTAGGCTCTAGATTAGAAAGAACAGTAAAGGATCTTTTCCTTACCCTTGACAGACAATTCAACCCAACTGCTGAACCAGTTGAACAATTTGCCTCCAAGATCCTTCCACAGCTTAAAAATGACTCCCCAGTAATTTTAAACGGCAATCCTTTTCTGGGAAAGCCTCACTTTCAACAACAATGGATCCAATTCCCAGTCACCCAACATACCGTCACATCAATTGACTATCATGTCGTTCCAGGTACAAATATCATTATAGTAAATCTTTCAGGAAAAGTGAAGTTCGATGAAAATGGGATTACAAAATTAGGCCAATCTGCTGATATACCCCCAAAGAATTCAACTGGGGGTAATAGACCTATTTGGGGTTCAGCAAGTGGGTTCAATGCACAAATGGTCATTGATGAATCAGGCTTGAGTAATTTGCAGAGTGAATTCATAAACTCATTCAACTGGAAAGTCATTTATGCTCCTTCTGATTCTATGATAAAGGTTTAAAATTAAAGGATAACTATAATATTGCTTCAATAAAAGTGAATAACTGGGCGGTGTATGAAATTGAATTGAAATACAATTTAGTTATGGGCTTTGATTGTAGTAGCTCACTAAAGGAAGATATATTCAAACGCGTCTGATTTCCAACATTATGGAGTACTGTAGATATAGTGAAATATATAAATGAAAGGAAAGCAATTGTATAAAGTCTGAACTCTGTGTCCTCCTGACGTGGAGCCTGGAGAGCTGACATTCGATTGTTTATGTCTTGTCTTCTTTGAATTTTCAGCCGTCCTCAGATGGCAGCTCTTTCGCAGAGTTTTTTTGATCAGCTTCTTCATGCAGTCCATTTAACCCAATATCAGTCTTAACGATATTATTTAAGCTTCAGAAGCAGTTATTTTGCAGCATTTTTAACCTTTCTATACCATTTAGTTTTTCCTTAGATTATGTAGTTTTTCTTTTTCAGATGCGCAAAAAGATAGGGGAAAAATAGGATTTTCATCGCAGCTTGAGGTCCTTAAGACAAATGAAAACAGTGGAATTGTCTGATGGTAAATCTATGCAGGATTGATGTTGTTAATTTTCCCGAAAAGGAAACTCACGTGACTCAGGGAATTTTTATCCCTTTGATCAAACACAGAAAAAATTGAACAAATCCACAAAAGACAACAACAACGTCATCGTCAGAGAAACCACTTTACTCATACCAGATCTTCCTTATTCAAATATCCTCAAACATGTCCCAAGTCAAAAGACAACAATTAAGCTCTCAAGAGTCGACTGAAATCAGCACCAAGTCTCCATACCAACATCAACTTTCTACTATGGGTATGAGAATCAGAAAGTCCGTTGCTGACGGTTATCAAACTTCGAGTGTTTCTCCATCTTCCAATGGTGAAGCCACTGTTTCCTACGGTGGGTTCAAAAGAGTGCCATTACCATCTAATGTCGTCGTTCCACCTTTACTTTCCAACATGACCTCTTCTGCCAGAGGCTCAAGTTTTGAAGAATGGGAATCCAATTTGGATCTCAGACTACAAAGAATCGACAACCGTTTGCAAACACAAGGTTTCAACAAGAGAAACTTCGCAAGTATGGATGAAGAATTCTGATCACTTTATCAGATGATTTCTTTTTTATCATCATTATTTATTATTACGTTTGTGCATTATGCTGTGTTTGGTTTTCGCTATTATTGCGAGTTTTTTGGAAGAGTTTTTTGATTTTTAGTTTTTAGATAATACCCCCTTTTTTTACTTTATAGTTCGGTTTCTTTTCTGTGATAATTGACCGTTTATACACGTTCACATAGAGATCAGAATGTTCCATCTCTATTTTTTTTTTTTTGATTCGACAAACGATACGTTCTTTAAGATCAATTCATGATTAACGTTGTAGTATGTAGCCGAGGACCCTTTCCCTTATCTGGTGGCGTAGTGCAGACGCCGCGGGAGACGTCTGCGGATTCACTGTCCAAAGAAATTTGACTGCATGCCGTCTCTAAAGCCACGTGAAAACCCAAAGAAAATCCATAGAAAATCAATAAAAATTTCATAGAAGTGTATAACAGTTAGAGATAGAGAAAAGCCTTACAGTTAGCACTACACTCATCAAAACCACATCATCAATATTCTTCTTATCTTTTTTCGTTATTCAAGGGGAAAAGGAACTACGATAATCTACACCTTCTTTTGTATCATTCATTGCTAGCCACAGGCGCCAAATATTAGTTTGCCTGCATCTACTACTCCCTTCTTTATTTCTCCTAGTTCTCCATCATTCCAACATTCACTCTCAAAACCACGCAAGGATAGTTTTGCTTTCAAGCTGCCAAATTCAGAAAAATCATGGGTAACGCTGAGTCTAAGCTTTCTCATAAGAACAAGGTTTTCAGATTAGCAGGCTATAATAACCAATACTTCTACTCATACAACGAGAAGGATGAGATACAATACAACCAGGTAAGACAAGAAAGACTTCAGAGATCCTCTAGCAACTTGGGGACTGTTTCCAACAAAGGCGATGATGACATCAGTGCTGGACCATTTGATGGCAGAATCAGTGAAGCAGAAGAAGACTCTGATATTGAAAGCGACATTTCTGAAACACAGGAAGATTATTACATCCCATTAGAGGAAGTGGATTACTGGAAAATGTTCTGGGAGAGGCCCAACAAACCTGAAGATATCTATAATCTCTTATCGTACCAGGATTGGAAAATTATTATAGAATCCAATAAGGTCAACTTTTTGAATCTTGTTAGAGTCATCACGATAAAGTTGATAGAATTAGTGAACCAAAAAGGGAAGGCTTTCAACAAGCGTCACATATTGAACTGTATCAGACTGTTAACTAGGATTTTACCTATTGCTTCGGAACATTATGAAGATTTGAATATTGATAGGATATTTTGGAATTTGAACTACAATAATATAGGAGAGTTCCATAACACGCTAACTAACGACGCCACCATTGGTTCTTTCACTAATACATCCACTCTATCATCAGCAAGATCCACAAAAGTTCATATTAACAAGAAGATCATATTCTCGCCTAATTCAATGAAGGTCAATGTGGATAGCGCAACAGAAAACTCGCAGTGCTTGGGTCAACAGCTCCTTACTATTTTGGTGGATTTACTATTCTTGAGGAATTTTACTGTTGATTCAATAGAAGCAACCGATATCTCTGCATATGAAGTTGACTTTAAATTATGGGAAGCTGGTATAGGTGCCAATACAAAGTATCAACAGCCGAACCCAACGTTAGATTCAAATAGATTGGAAATCTTGAGATTGTTGCTCGTCCTTGTGGGTGAGAATCAATTCCATTCTGAGCCAAAGGATGTCATTAACAGTGGTTCAAAGTTCCTCACTGTTCTCACTGCCTGTCTACCAAGGTTGAAAGGTTTGACTTTGACATTTTCTCTTTTGAACTTGGTCTGTCGGTCATCCAAGTCAAATGTTGAAGTTAATGGGTTAAAATACTCTAAAACTTTGGATGGTGAACAGGTGAATTATAAAAACTTAAGAAGTTTACTTGTTACCTATTCACTTCAACTATTAACAGTTATGACAGTTTACTCGATTCCGCCAAAGACGGAGAGCAACAAGTTTTTGATTGATTTGAAGATTCTTCAGGAGAAGCCTCATAATATGGTCAGATTGTACCTAGGGAAGGTCAACAAAGACAATGAGATCACATTTATTGCAGGTTCTTTTCTTGAGTTCATACAAAGACCATTGGATAAATCCCTTGAAAATGAGTCCAATCCGCTGAATATTATCAAATCAAACTTTATTGATGGCCACCATCTAGTTCCAAATTTGAGCAGTTGGACTTTGGAAATGATGATTTTGTTCTGGGAATTGTTGCAATGCAATCGATCTTTCAAGAAACATATATACGTGTTGAAATCCCAGGAAACATTGGTTTCTCTATTTTTCTACTTGAAGTACTACAAATCCCACGCACAATGGAAACACAATTTGATCAGAATTATCCATCAGTTAATCCTCTACATGCTTTCAAACAACACCCTTTTAAATAAGTCTTTGAAGTTGTTGGATCAGAATTTCTACAACAATGGAATTCCAAACTTCTTCAAAGCTGCTTCAAGTTCATCTGCCAACACAACAATCCAAAATCTTACATTACGTGACTTCTTGATCATGAATATTTCCCAGATGATTATGAATGAAGAATTTGATGAAGCTACTACTCCAATATTGTTTCAATATCTCAATAACTTGCTTTGCTTCAAAATAAACTCTGATATCGTTGATGGAGCAGGAAACCTTTACAAGTGCATATTATCTTCAACATCTTCGTTGGCTGTGTTGAATATTTCAATGAAATGCTCTAAAATTTGTAAAGTGAATCTCGACGATTCTATTATCGTTGATTTGAAGTGGGATCTCTTAGGGATTATAACAAGATGTATCACCGATTTGATTGGTCGTTATCACATTGAATCCAGAACTTTGCTATATTTCCTTGTTAAGAATGATTATTTGTTCAAGGATCTTTATGAATTTTTGGAGACAGAGGAAATGAAGAGAACAAAGTTTGACCCAATATCTTATGCGAAACTGACGAGTGAATCGGCTTCCAATGATTCTGAAATCAAAACAGAAATCAGTGAATTTGATGAACGTGATTATGACTTTAAACCAAACTTCCCTATCGGTTTGTCAGAAAAGGTCAGAAATAAGAGACCAGTGGATTCTCCATTGAAATACAGATTTCCAGGGGTTTATCAAAACATACTTTTCATCATTCAAGTCATCAATTTTGTCAAAGTTCTTATTCCTAATTTTACCGATGCTTCAAGAACTCAGATTCTTGATATCTTGTCTAAAATTGAAAAGATTCCAAACTACGAGTCCCAGATTAACGCTATTGCCAACGGACAATTCCAGGACCCTGATTTTGAACATCAAATTTTGAAATTTCAATGGACAACGCTTTCTCTCGGTTTATATGAGAGTATGATGTGGAAACATATTTATGTTTGTAATGTTGCAAATTTCCAAAATCAGGTCAACAATACAGACAACTTCAACGGGACAAACAATGGATCAAGTTCAGGTTCCACTTGGTTCAACCAAAGAAAAAACTCATTAACCTCGTGGTGGAAAGCAGCGCCTTCGTCCCCTCAAACTTCTGGCAGCAGCAACGGTTACTTCAATACTCCTTCTTCTCCTCAGCAATCCCGCTCATCAACTTTCAATCCAACATTTAATACTTCGGCTGAAGAACTGTTTGGTATGATAGGTTATAACTTTGAAGATGGGATTTTAAAAGTTAACGTTTGGCCAACAAATTCTCAATTAATAAAGCTTTTCAAATACAAAATTCCAAAAGTTGAACATAAAGGTTCCGGTATTGGTGCAGATGTAAACAATCTCTTTAGAAGATTCCGTTTGAACTCGACTTCCTCACTCAATACAATTGACTCCATCAATACTGTCGGAACTGGAAGTAATCTACAAGGTTTTGGTAACGGCGGTTTGAATGGAAGTAATGGGAATGTTACTCCTAGAAACTCGATAAGTCAGCTGAGTATCAGTAGACAGAATTCCAATAATTCGGTGTTATTCCAGTAGATTTCGGAAATCAAAATCCTGTTAAATAGCTCTATAGATCTCTTAATATATAATTTAATCTAATCTAATTTAATTTAATTTAATTTAATTTAATTTAATCTAATTTAATCTAATTTAATCAATATAATGCCACAATCATAATAATGATATGTGCTTCTGTGTTGATCAGTGTGGAGAACGCAGTGGAATATTTTTTTGAATTCTTGTATTTAATTTATAAAATTTTTATTCTGAATTAATTAGTTTAGCTAGTGAAAACAGCGAACACACACACAAGGTGAGAGATATGATTCTAATTATATAATTATATTTTTATGTTTTTTTTTGTTTTTTCAAAAAATTATAATAATAATATATTCTGTAGATCACCCAGTTCAGTTAATCCATAAGGGATACTTTGAAACAAAGCAGAAACGTGAGAACAAAGACATAAAAGAACAAAACACTAAAGTAATCTAGATGTTTTTTTCAACGGAAAGGAATTCATTAATTTGAGTGGCCATACACTCACTAAATATAGAACGTTTGTCCGGACGTTGTTGATTTGGCATGGACAAAAAAGCAGCCGATCTGGTGATAGATAGATACCCTTTAGCATGAGAATTACGAACACCAGACAGAAGGCAAAAAAAAACCAAACAAGTTAATTAACCAACTAACAGTAACAGCAACATGTTCTCCACACAAAGATCGTTAGCACCACTTTCAAAGATCAAACTCAACACCCCGACCCCAACACCCAAGCTCAGACAACTTCCAACTCTATCCAAGATCGACTTGGCTTATGATCTCTATCTCCCATCCAAAAGCACACTTACAAGCTTCCATTCCAACAAGGGGCGTTATCAGTCTCCCATCGTATTCTTACCAGGTTTCTATGGATACAAGAGTTCCTACAAATCCATCCTGAAAACCCTTTCCAATTCCACGTATTCTCCAGTTTATGCGTTGGATTTGAGAAACCATGGTGATTCTCCACACGCATTGCCTGTTGATAACAACACTTTGACCAACGATGTTTTGCATTTCATCGACCAGCATCAGCTGACCAACGTTAACATCATTGGGTTCTCCCTGGGTGCCAAGCTTGCATTGTTGGCTCTGTTAAGACAACCAGATCTGTTTAAATCAGGGATCATCATTGACAATTCCCCCATTGGGACTCCACAAAGTAATTTCTGGTTACAAGCAGTCCACGATGCGATGATGGAGTTGATGACTGTCACCAAGATCCCAAGTCATGATAAAGATTGGATGGATAAGGCGTCTCGAGTGATTTGTAGACATTTCCCCTTGAAACCTTTGGCGCAATACGCCCTGCATGGATACTCCAACACCACTCCTAAGCCCCATATTAGTGATTATGATCCTGGGTTTTGTCATTTTGAGTTACCTGTAAGATTACTAGATCAAGATATTGTGGAACAGGTCAACCATTGGCCAACTGAGACTGTGGAAGGGTTGAAGTATGAAGGTCCTGTTAAAGTCATTAGAGCCCTGGCGTCGGATTTTATCAACAACGACGGCGTGAAGGCTTTCAAGGAGTATTTCCCTAATCATGAGATCACAGATTTAAAAACAGGACATCATGTTTTCGAAGAACGAGAAAGTGATAGTTTGCAGATTATGGAGAAGTTCCTTACAGGTCTACAGTATCAAGACTTGTCATTGTTGGCCAACCAGCAGAAGCAGCAGCAACTAGCAGAAGCAGCAGAAGCAGCAACTAGCAGCAACTAGCAGGAGCAGTCAGCTGATGTAATTACTATGGGGATTGGTTCTATTTTTTTCATCTATAATATTATATTGTACACTGTGAGAGTTTCTAGATAAAATTCAAAATACAAACAAAATCAACTAACGACTTTTCCCTCTGACCAAAGTCTTGAAAAACATCAAGTCACTCTTGGACAAAGGCAACTTCCAAAGCTTTTCAATATCCAATTCAAGATTTCCTTCTTTTTCTTCTTCTCCCTCGTCGTTCAGCCTGATGACTTCCTTGGAGACATTCTTAGACATTATTTGAACAGCAATGTTGGTTTTCAAAGTGGATACTTGGATGGTCGAAAGATGGTCTAACAAATGGATCAAACAAGATCTATCCCTCTCATCCGATAAGAATTTCAAGTATGCTTTGTAGATGCCCAAACCCGTGTCCCAACCTTTAACTGGCAAGCCTTCAGGGAACCTTTCAATCAAAGCACCTAGCGATTCCAACTTCTTGCCGTTGTTAATGACTGCCTCTGGAGAGCATTCCTTAACGATCAAATCATGCGCCAAATCATATGTCTCAGCATCAAGTAAAGATGTGGCTTCCGACCAGAAGTCAGACACACCGTGGAAATGTTTGGCCTTGGCCGTGTGGATAATAGTCGATGGGATGTGGAATGTCCTTAGTGCCGTGTCAACTTCAGAATCTGTCAGTTTGTTGATATTGCGGTTCAGACATTCTGTGATCAATTCTTGAGCCTTGGTGATGTTCGAATGGTGGAGTAAGATAAAAAGGGATTGTTCAAACAGTTCCAGAGCTTCGTATTGAGAGGCAAGCTTCTCTGTAAGTTGATCGCCGGTGGTAATGTGCGAGTGCGACGGTAAATTCAATTGGGAAGTGGAACGAACCAAAATTTCAAAAAGATACCACTTGATTCTGATTTCGGAAGCAGTTGTACTGTTGGAAATTTGGAAAATGGCATTGGCATCGATATCATTGTCGTTGCTCTTTTTGACGACGTATAGTTTCAATAAATCTAAGAAAATCAAATCCTTTCTCTTGAAAGAACTCTCATTCTGGATGAACCCGAGCAACAAGACTTCTAAAGGTTGGTTCAAATCACCGTTCGCCAAGAATAGATTCAACTTGGAGCGCCAAGACAATGGATCTTGGTCATCAGCATCGACTTCCTTCAAGACAAAGTCGTCACCAGCCAACAAGTTGTAAATCTTTTGGATACCCCTTGGAATGGTATGTAAGACAGAATTACGCTTCCAATCGTTGAGTTGAGCCCTAGCGGATTCTTTCACCTGTGGATCGTTCGAGCCAAGTAATGAGATAAAAACCGCCAAATGGGAATTCTTGGTTTTAATTGCCAATTTACAAGCTTCTGGAATCTTTTGTTGTACAATTAAAGTGTAAATCTTTTCAAATTGATCGTTTTGCGAATCGTAGCGGATGTTCAATTCAGTTTCCAATTGGGAGTTTAACCAAGCGACAACACCTTCACGTCTTTTGATGTCTAAGATTCTAGTAGAGATTGCTGGATCTGAGATTTCTGAAGTTTGTGGAATGAGATCGAATAACACGGAAGCCAAGCGCCAAATGTTGTACTCCGTGGAGTTAGAATCATCCACCTGTTTGAAACAATCCAACAAAGATTTGAACTTGAAGTTGGCATTACGTTCGATCTGTGGGAAAGAGTTGTTGGCTGGGATCTGCACTTGTTCAAGGTGCATTTGGTAAAGATCTTCGATTAGTGGTCTGTTTGCCAGAGGCTCTGTTTCAGTGACAGCTTGTTGCTGTTCTTCCCTTACTTCTTCTTCAGAATCTTCGTCCATCTTATCTTGTTCTTCGGTTTCTTTCAATTCCTTTTCATACAAAATTCTATTCAAGGCGGAAAGAGTCTTGACAGCACCAACACCACCGGTCATACTCTGGAATAACTCGGTGTTACCAAACGCAGAGTTGTACTTACCGGCTAATTCCAATTGGATATCCCAGTCATCAGAAGTCTCCAGTTGTGGCTCAGCATCCAAGTTGGCGAAATCGTCGTCGTTAACGTCTAATGGTTCGTAATCCTTTTCGTCAATTTCTTCAAATGGCTGTTCCTCTTCTATTTCGGTTTGCTTGTTAGAATTCACAGAAGGAGCCAATGTGATTTCTCTTGGAGAAGATCCATTGCTTTCTTCAAAGGTATTAGAATCAGAGGCAGAGACAGGCGGAGAGATTTTCTTCACAGTGGTTGATGGCCTTTCAAAGACGAAGGCACCTGGAATAGAATCACCAAAGCTCTGGACTCTGTGTTGTCTCTTTAGAAGAAGCTGCTCTTCAAGAGTGGAAGCAACAGCTGGTTCTTTTCTCAAGTCGGTAAAAGGCTCTACATCCATAGCTGCTTCGTCTTCAACATTCTGTTTTTGTTTTTGTTCTTGTTCTTGTTGCTCTTCTCTAATTTCATCCAAATCAATAACAACGGTATCCTCATCAACAATACCCCAAACACTGAAATGCTTTACTTTAAAGGTCCAATTACCGTTGATTGGATCATATGTTATGAATTCCATTTCTCTTTGATCCTTCAACTTCTTCACAAAGAGACGCAATTGGTAGTCCTTGTCATCAGCAGAGGATGTTGTGGAAATGGTCTTTTTCGAAGATGATTTGATCACTGGGAATAGCTTCTCAATGGTGATAGTAGCTGGAACGTTTAAACCTGTGCCATATGGAACAGAACCTTCAGGATAAACTTCGACTGTTTTGTTCTTGAATCTGACAATGTTACCAAATAACGTGTTTTCCAAATCCCCCCAGAAGGAAGACAAATCAACTGGGTCTTGGAACCAAATTGTACCGTACCCTTTGCGACCAACGGCAAAGTTGGACACGTTGGATAGTTGACGGAGATGGTATTTGGAAAGCTCCGAAATGGATGGAGAGCACCAGTATTCGTCCTTGGCTGTTTTAATGATAGAAGGACTATTCGTTGGTCCGTCTTGTTTTTGGTCTTCTTTTTGATTTTGTTGTGGTTCTTTAGACATCTCAGCAGTTGGAACAGGAATGGTATCATTTGTTTCAGAATCTTGCTCTTTTTCTTTGATCAGTTGTTCTTTCTTCTTCTCCTCCTCCTTCTGTTCAATTAGCTTTGGTTCTTCGTGAGCTTCATCTTCACGAGGACCCAGGATTCTGATCTTTCTAGCATTACCAGCTTCACCAAAGATCTTCAACTTCATAGCTTCACTTCTAGAAGGATCAACTTTCAATTTCAAATAATCACTGGCATTGTTGGATCTATTATTACTGATTTTCAAAATGCTGGCGAATTGTGAAGATGTCGATGATGATGATGCTGTTGTTGTTGTTTTGGTCTTTGAGGAGGACTCAGAACCTAAGGAGCTCAAAGACGATGAAATAACGTCATTTCTTGGAGAGAATAAACCTTCTGAGCTGTAATTGATCATAGAAGAGTTTCCACTGGAGTTGAAAGTAGAGCTCAATTTAGTGATGATGGTGGATTTGATCAACTCGTTGTTTAGAGCATTGCCAGAAGTGGAAAGACTTCTCTTACGTGAATGAGTGGCAGCGAATGCAGTGGATGGTTTGGCCTTGACGGATTCTGTGATGGATTTAGGCAAGTCTTTGACATTGAACTGCTGCTGTTGTTGTTGTTGTTGAGGCTGTAGTTGTTGTTGTTGTTGTAGTGCTGGGACATTGGAAGAACCGAATAAACCACCAGTGTTGGTTTGTGTAGTATTACCGAAAAGACCACCAGATGGAGCCGGTTGTGAATTGGCAGTATTACCGAATAACCCACCGGTGGTACTTGTAACAGCTGGCTTGGCACCAAATAGACCACCACCAGTAGTAGAGCTATTGTTGTTATTGCCAAACAAACCGCCGGTAGTAGATGGAGCGGTAGTGGTGGTAGTAGAAGAGTTACCAAACAAACCTCCAGTTGTAGTACCAGCAGGTCTAGAGCCAAAAAGGCCACCAGTTGTAGAGGCTGCTGGAGCAGCAGCAGCAGCTGCAGCATTGTTGTTGTTTCCAAATAATCCACCTGGAGCTGAAGCTGTATTGTTACTACTATTACCAAACAACCCACCACTAGTTGCAGCAGGCTGAGCGGCACCAAATAACCCGCCAGTGGAAGAAGGAGCAGCACCAGTAGTATTGCCAAATAAGTTCGCCGTAGGAGCAATGGTTGGAGTCGGTGTTGATGAAGCACCCCCAAAGCTGAATCCCGATGATCGTTTGACACCGGTTGAAGAGGAACCAAATAAGCCTCCAGTGGTAGTAGTACCAGGGGCCGAAGCAGTGTTCGTGCTTTGACCGAATGCGTTACCAAACATTATAATTGTTCTTTGAGGAAAGAGCGATGTTTATATATTTATGGTGGAATTGGTATGATTGTGGTTCAATTGTGAGAGAGATGTGGTGTGGGATTGTTGACAGATCTTGATGGATTTGTTAAAAAAACAAGGTTGAATTGAGCGAATGATTGAGTTAACTAGTATCAAAACTTAGCAATGGTTTCCTGCTGAATAGTTTGGTGTTTCTTCCCCCGAATCCAAAATTTCTATCAATATTGGTGGATCTATCCCTTTATTTGTTTTCTTCTTTTTTTTTTTTTAGATCTAAACTGAATCCCTTCTTCTTTTGCCGCCTTGGGCCCTTTGCTTTGATTTGATTTTTTTGGCTTGCTTTACATGCGCGGGATCAAAAAAAGAAGAATTTTTGATATTCGAGGACAACAAAGCGGGATCACATGATCGTTTTTTTTCGATGGAATTTTACCAGGGCACGCACCTCCTATGGAAAAAAAAATTTTAAAGATAGAAGAAAAAGTTGCAAAATGAGATAGATAGCAAAAACCCCCTAACGAAAGGTGTCACTTTTCATTTAAAATCTTTTCAAGGAAAAAAAAAAACCACCAATCTTTTTCTGAAAGAACAACACACACCCAATCAAACAAAAATGGACATTTCCAAACCAGTCGGGTCAGAGATTGCCTCTGTCGACTTCACTGTCCTTTCTCTTGAAGAAGTGCGTAAGCTTTCTGCCAAGCAGATCACCAATCCTACGGTTTTTGATAACTTGGGTCATCCGATCAGCGGTGGGTTATACGATTTAGCTCTTGGTGCCTTTTTGAGAAACTTGTGTGCTACTTGTGGGTTAGACGACAAGCACTGTCCTGGTCACCAGGGGCACATTGAATTGCCAGTTCCTGTTTACAACCCATTGTTTTTCAACCAATTGTACATTTTCCTCAGAAGTTCTTGTTTGTACTGTCACAGATTCAGATTAAAAGCTTTAGAAACACATAACTACGCCTGCAAGTTGAGATTGATCCAATATGGTTTGCTTTTGGAGTTGTCTGAGTTGGAAAACTTGAACTTGGTGTCCTCTGTTGCTGGTGCTGGTGGCGCTGATGACGACGATGAAGCCGAAGAAGACGATGAGCTTATGGCTGGTGGCAACTACTCTGATCCACAAGCCGAGAGAGATTTGATTGAAAGAAGAGAAGCTTTCGTTGCCAAGGCTATTACCGCTGCCATTGAAGACGGTAGAACCACTGTTCATGGGATCCACACCGCCACTGTTTTGGAAGAACGTAAGAAGTTGGTCCACGAATTCTACAAGAGAATCCTTTCCAGACCAAAGTGTGATAACTGTGGCATGTTCTCCCCAACCTTCAGAAAGGACGGGTTCACCAAGATCTTTGAAAACCCATTGAAGGAAAAGCAAGAAATCAACAACAGGGTCAAAGGTGTTGCTCGTCAGGATATGATCAAGAAGTCCGGCAAGACCGTTGACGAAGAACCTGCCGTGAGAAGACAGAACGCCACCGGTGGGTCCAAGTACTTGTTGAGCACCGAGGCCAAGAACATCATGCGTGCCGTGTTCAAGAAGGAGCACGAGCTATTGAACTACTTGTTCCACTCCAGACCTTTGTCCAAGGAAAAGATCTCTTCTGACATGTTCTTCCTCTCGGCTGTTGTTGTTCCACCAACCAGATTCCGTATGCCTTCCAAGTTGGGGGATGAAATCCACGAAAACTCCCAGAACGAGTTGTTGTCCCACGTGTTGAACACCTCGTTGTTGATCAGAGACTTGAACGAACAAATGTCCTCTGTCGAGAAGGACAAGTTGACCGTTGACGAGAGAAAGATCATTTTCAACAGATTGATGAACGCCTTTGTCACTATCCAAAACGACGTCAACGCGTACATTGACTCCACCAAGAACTCCAATGCTCAGACCGCCAGAACTTTACCACCGGGGATCAAGCAAGCGTTGGAAAAGAAAGAGGGTCTTTTCAGAAAACACATGATGGGGAAGCGTGTCAACTATGCTGCCCGTTCTGTTATTTCTCCAGATCCAAACATTGAAACCAACGAAATCGGTGTTCCTCCAGTGTTTGCCGTTAAGTTGACGTACCCTGAGCCTGTCACAGCCCATAACGCAGCCGAATTACGCCAAGCTGTCATCAACGGTCCAGACAAGTGGCCAGGTGCCATCCAAATCCAAAACGAAGATGGCACCTTGGTCTCGTTGATTGGCATGACTTTGGACCAGCGTAAGGCTCTTGCCAACCAGCTGCTCACGCCATCGGGGAACACCTCCCACGTGTTGAACAAGAAGGTCTACAGACACATCAAGAACAACGATATGGTGATCATGAACCGTCAGCCAACGCTTCATAAGGCCTCGATGATGGGGCACAGAGTGCGTGTCTTACCAGGTGAGAAGACTTTGAGATTACACTACGCCAACACCAACGCCTACAATGCCGATTTCGACGGTGATGAGATGAACATGCATTTCCCACAGAACGAAAACGCCAAGTCGGAAGCCTACAACTTGGCCAACACCGACTCGCAATACTTGACTCCTACCTCGGGTTCTCCGTTGAGAGGGTTGATTCAAGATCACATTTCTGCCGGTGTGTGGATCACCAACAAGGACTCCTTCTTCACCAGGGAGGAGTACCAACAGTACGTCTACGGTTGTGTTCGTCCTGAGCACGGCCATTCCTCGCGTGCCAAGCTGGTCACTTTGCCTCCTGCCGTGTTCAAGCCTCAACCTCTGTGGACCGGTAAGCAGGTCATCACCACTGTTTTGTTGAACATCACTCCTGTCGACATGCCAGGGTTGAACCTGCACTCCAAGAACAAAATCAAGAACGAATACTGGGGCAAGGGCTCCAGGGAAAACGAAGTGTTTTTCAAAGACGGCGCCCTTTTGTGCGGGATTTTGGACAAGTCTCAATACGGTTCTGCCGAATACGGGTTGGTCCACTCCTTGCACGAAGTCTATGGCCCAACTGTTGCTGGGAAGGCTCTTTCCGTTCTCGGGAGACTGTTCACCAACTACATCCAAAACACCGCTTTCACCTGTGGGATGGACGATTTGAGATTGACCGCTGAGGGGAACCAATGGAGAAACGAGATCCTGTTGACTTCTGTTGATGTTGGTCGTTTGGCCGCCACCGAGGTTACCAACTTGGACTCAGCCACAAAGACCGACGATGCCGAGTTCCTCAAGCGTTTGGAAGAAGTTTACAGAGACGACAACAAGTCTGGGATCCTGGATGCCGTGACCCAATCCAAGGTCAACGCCATCACGTCGCAGGTTGTCTCCAAGTGTGTTCCAGGCGGCACTATGAAGCGTTTCCCATACAACTCGATGCAAGCAATGGCGCTATCGGGTGCTAAGGGTTCCAACGTTAACGTCTCCCAGATTATGTGTCTTTTGGGTCAACAGGCCTTGGAAGGTCGCCGTGTTCCTGTGATGGTTTCCGGTAAGACCTTACCTTCCTTCAAAGCCTACGAAACCGATGCCAGAGCCGGTGGGTACATCAAGCAGCGTTTCTACTCCGGTATCAGACCTCAGGAGTACTACTTCCACTGTATGGCTGGTCGTGAAGGGTTGATTGATACTGCCGTCAAGACGTCGAGATCCGGTTACTTGCAACGTTGTTTGACCAAGCAGCTGGAAGGTGTCCACGTCTCGTACGATAACTCTGTCAGAAACTCGGACGGGTCCTTGATCCAGTTCTTGTACGGTGGTGACGCTGTCGATGTCACCAAGGAATCGCACATGGGTCAGTTCAAGTTCTGTCTGGACAACTACGACGCCTTGTTGAAGAAGTACAACCCAGCCGCTTTGATCGACCATTTGGACACCGAGACTGCTGCCAAGTACTCCAAGAAGGTGAAGAAGGCTCTCAAGAAGAACAAGGATTTGCCACACTACGAGCAGTCTGTCAAGTACGATCCTACTCTATCGCTTTTCAACCCAGCCAAGCATTTGGGTTCTGTTTCTGAAAAGTTTGACGACAAATTGGACGCTTTCATTGAAGAAAACCCAGCCTTGTTCGACAAGAAGACTGCCGAGGTCAACGATAAGAAGTTCAAGGCCTTGATGCAGTTGAAGTACATGAGATCGCTGATCAACCCTGGTGAGTCGGTTGGTATCATTGCCTCGCAATCGATCGGTGAACCTTCCACCCAGATGACGTTGAACACCTTCCATTTCGCCGGGCACGGTGCTGCCAATGTGACTTTGGGTATTCCTCGTATGAGAGAAATCATTATGACTGCTTCTGCTTCCATCAAGACGCCTCAGATGACGTTGCCTATTTTGGACGAAGTCAGCGACGAACAAGCAGATGCCTTCTGCCGTTCCGTCGCCAAGGTTGTCTTTTCAGAGTTGGTGGATTACGTCACTGTCACTGAAACTTCTGGGTCGTCTGGTACCAGAGCCTACGAGATCAACTTCAAGTTCTTTGACGGTCAAAAATACCACGAAGAGTACGATGTTTCCAAGGAGCATTTGGAACAAACTATCACGACCAAGTTCTTGGCCTCTTTGGAAGCTGCCATTACCAAGGAATTGAGAAAGCAAAAGAAACCAAACAGCGAGTCCTTGCCTGAAGTTGGTAAGGCCGTTGCCAAGTCCAAGACCGATTTCGCTGCGCAAGAACGTGCTGCTGCTGCCGGCTCTGCGGGCTCTGCTGGCGCTGGTGATGACGACGATGACGAAGCTGAAGAACGTTCCAAGACCAAGCAATCTGTCTCCTATGACGAGCCAGATGCCGAAGAAGTTGAAACTATGAGAAGAGCTGAAAAGTCTGACGAAGAAGACGAAGAAATGAACTCTGACTCCGAGTCCTCCGACTCTGATTCTGAGACCGAAGAAGAAGAAGGTGATGGTGACGATACTTCCAGAGTTTCCAGATTCACAGACCTATCCAAGTCCGCCAAGGACCGTCAATCCGCCGTGTTGGGTGCCCACAATTTGATCACCAGATTCAACTTTGACGATAGCAAGGGGTCCTGGTGCCACTTCCAATTGGAACTCGACTCCAACACCCAGAAGCTACTTATGGTGAACATTGTCGAAGACGTCTGTCGTAAGGTTGTCGTCAAGGAAGTTCCAAACATTGGTCGTTGTTTGCATCCACAACCGGAATCCAACGGCAGAAGAATCCTCACCACGGAAGGTGTCAACTTCAAGGCCATGTGGGAACACAACGATTTCATCAACGTCAACAATGTCACCTCCAACGATGTTGCTGCCGTGTTGAAGGTTTACGGTGTCGAAGCTGCCAGAAACACCATCGTCAACGAAATCCAAAACGTTTTCGGGACCTACGCCATCACTGTTTCCAGACGCCATTTGGATCTCATTGGTGATATGATGACCAGAGAAGGGACCTATCTGGCCTTCAACCGTCAAGGTATCGATTCTTCTTCGTCCTCTTTCATGAAGATGTCGTATGAAACCACCTGTCAGTTCTTGACTAAGGCCGTTTTGGATAACGACAGAGAAGAGTTGGAATCTCCTTCCGCTAGAATCGTCATTGGTAAATTGTCTGGTGTTGGTACCGGTGCCTTTGATCTTTTGGCCAAGATGCCTAAAGCCGCTTAAACCCACCGAGATCCAGATCCAGGTCGAACTGATCCCAGCCTTTGGCTCTTGGTTTTTGGTTGTATAGTAGTTTTTCAAATCGTTCCTTCTCTTTTGGTTCATATTTATATATATAGGAAGAAGAAGAAGAAGAAGTTCAAAATGCATATAGATTTCCCGTTAAACTTGTTCCAGTAGTACTTGCCGACTTCGTTACTGTCTTGTGTTTTAGAAATCGCTCATATAGACATTCGTCACGTGATGCTAATCCAGGTTTGGCCGCGAAGATTATCGATGGATAAGGAAGACAAGATCCATCAAGTATAAATGCCCCCTCCCGTTCAAGATTCACAGAGTGGAAGAAACGCCTCTCAAGATGGCTGTACACAGGAATAAGAATAAGAGTAAGAATAAAGACAACAACAGAATCTCACACAAATGTCTGTAACTGAAACACCGTTAAAGAACTGGCATTACAAACAACAACAACAACAACAACAACACTACTACTACTACTAGTACTACTACTACTACTAAGACAGAATGTTCCCCCTGTAAATCTCCTGGCCAACAATTCGTAGAAATCTTCCCAGATTTGATCGCAAATGGGACCATTGCTGATCCTTTCTATGAAAGAAATGAAAAAGACGTTCAATGGGTTGGTAAATCCGATTGGGAATATCAATCAACTTTCGCCATTGACGACGACGACGACAGCCACGATTCATCCAAAGAGTATGTCTTAAGATAATTTAAAAACTGCATACCTTTGCCACCGTTTGGTTGAACGACACAGAAATCTTGTCAACTTCAAACCAGTTGCGCACTTACTACTCCAAGATTAAAACACCCCTATTCAAGGGGGCAACAAACACTTTAAGAGTCTATCTGAAGAGCCCCCTGTATATCGATGAGCCGCCACTAAAGACATTCACCAATGCCGATGCTAGTAGAATGTACGTTCGCAAGGCTCAGTACCATTACGGTTGGGATTGGGGTCCTAGTTTGGTGACTTGTTCTCCTGGTAAGATCGATCTGATTGGCTTTGACAAGGCATTTATTAAACATGTTCATTTGCAATATCATGTTGTTGATGTTTCCTGCGGTGCGGTTGTCACTGTTGTTTTACACACCAAGGAAACCTCTGTTGGGTTCAGAAAAGTTCAACTGGTGCAAGCAAGACACACTCCCAAACAACAAGGGGTCTACGTTCTATTTCCGAGTCAACGACGTGGACATTTACATCAACGGGGCCAATTGGATCCCTGTTCATCCGTTCCTCAGTGAGGTTGTTGATTCTGATTACGAGCAATGGATGGCTCTCTTGAAAGATTCCCACCAGAACATGCTCAGAGTTTGGGGAGGCGGTGTTTATGAATCGGATAAGCTTAATGAGATTGCCAACAAGGAGGGGATCCTAATCTGGCAGGATTTCATGTTTGCATGTGGTCAATACCCTGCTGATCCGGAATTCAAAGCAAATGTGGCTTGTGAAGCTGAAGATCAAATCACCAGGTTGAGAAACCATCCTTCTTTGGTCATCTTTGCAGGAAACAACGAAGACGTTCTCCCCTCCAAAGTCTCAGAGCTTTCCAACATCGCATACATTAAGGGAAGTCCTTTCTCTCCTGGCGATGAGTTGGAATCTGGTGATTTGACCAGTGGAGATGTTCACCAATGGAACGTTTGGCACGGCAGTGAGAACCCGTACCAGCAATGGGGACCAATTGGTTGGTCGGTTTGTCTCGGAGTTCGGAATGGAAGCTTATCCTAATCACCAAACGCTGGCCAAATACATCTCTAAGGAACATTTATATCCACAGTCTCAGATGGTTGAATGCCACAATAAGGCAGATCTAGCTAGCAAGAAGTTGCCATACTATGTGTTTGACAACTTGAAGATCACAGGACCGTTTGACATGCATAACTGGTAACTGGATTTATTTGACCCAATTGACGCAAGCGGAATGTCATTCGTTTGCCCTGCCTGCAGGCTTTCAGACGGAAATGGAACTCTTTGAGAGAATGTTCCGGGAAATTGGTTTGGCAATTGAATGACTGTTACCCGGTGACTTCTTGGGCTTTGGTCGATTTTGACAAGAGAGCCAAGTTGGAATACTACGCCCATAAGAGATTCTCTCAGGATGTGGTCATTGGATGCCATAGACAGGAGATTTACCAAGGCGAGGAAAGAGGTACGGATTATAAAGTTTTGATGGACAAAGAACACGAATTACAAATCTGGGTTTCCAATTTGCCAATGAAGGCATTGGCAGCTAAAGTGGAAATCAAACTGTTTGAAATCTCGACAAACAAACTCCTTCAAACCATCACAACCGAATCAGTTTCCTTCCCAGCAAACGTCACCACAGAACATAAATCCATTAACATCAATGCCATCCTTCCACAAATCGATCCAACTGATGTCGTTGCCCAATTTGATTTATACGACTCCTCTCAAACCAACTCTTTGATCCATTCCAATACCTCATGGCCACAACCTCTGAAATACGTTCAACTCTCTTCTGATCGTCATGTTCATTATGAGCTCTCACAAGGTGCTGTTAGGGCCTGGTAAAACGATACCGTTATCAAGGCTGTTGATTTACAGTTTTCCAAGGATTATTCTTATTTGGAAGACAATGGGTTCGATTTGTTCCCTGGACAAATTAAATTGGTCAAAGTAGATGGGTTACAACCTGGTGATCCGGTTGATATCAGGTTTTATGATCAATAGTTTGCTTAGCTTAGCTTAGCTTAGCTTAGCTTTGTTGTGAGCTAAGCGGATAGTAAATAGATATTGCTGCTGCTTCTGTTGTGGTGTATATGAATTTCAATAGTTGTGTTGACAATAAAAATAAGGATTATCAACGCGGGGAAAGCAGCAACTATCGTACGTATTAGGCAATTGTTTTGCGAAATTTCCCGATATGGTATTCTCCATAAAAATTGAACAATGTAGTTTCCCGAAAAAGAACACTAAGCGGGAAAACGAAACCAAATCCAAGCAAGACAGTGAGTGAGTGGAGCGCGCTGCGCGTATTGAATTCAGGTGTTTAATTAAGCATCCAAGCCACAACAAGGACCACCATACATATTTATCTTCATCATCATCACCATCACCATCATTCAATTTATTGGTTTGCGCTGGTTATTAAAAGTTCCCCAGATGGCGTGATAGCTGGACAATGCAGGAAAAAAAAAAGGTTCTGTATAAGAATCATATTCAACTCGCAACTTGACAATGCCAAATATACCAACGCTGGTCCTTGTTTTACATTATACTACAAAACCTTGCTTTAAATAATGACCAATCCTGTGCAAGCAACAAAGAAAACCAAAAAGCAAAGAGCAGCCCCATTGATCTTGAACTTCTTCCAAGCTCTCACCCCAGTGTTACACGCACCAGGTCAATGGAGAAACCCACGTGATCAATCACGTGATTACTATACAGCTGAGCATTGAATTGAACTTGCCCAGTTGGCTGAAAAGGGGAAACTACATGGTTTGTTCATAGGTGATTCTTTGGCTATCTATGGGGGTTATAAAGGTCCCTTTGACTTTACAGAAGCTGCTAAGTCTGGGAACAATTTCCCTAAGAATGATCCAAGGGCTTATTTATCAGCTATTGCCGTTTCTACAAAGAATGTCTCTGTTGGGTTGACTTGTTCCACTTTATCAGAACATCCTTACCATTTTGCTAGAAGAATGGCCACTTTAGATCACATCTCTGGTGGGAGAGTTGGTTGGAATGTTGTCACTTCCTTACTACCTTCTGCTGGTAGACAACTGGCAGATGATGGGAATTTGCCACCAAAGGAACAAAGATACGAAAAGTCTGATGAATACTTGGAAGTCTTTTACAAGCTTTTGTTATCTTCTTGGAGAGACGATGGTGTTGTATTTGACAGAGAAAGAGGAATTTTCTCAAATCCAGATGCCATTAGAGAAATTCGCCACGAAGGTAAGTTCTATAAAGTTCCAGGTCCACAAATCACTGAACCAACTCCAGGGAGATTACCGCTTTTGATTCAAGCTGGTTCATCTGAAAAGGGCAAGTTATTAGGTGCGAAACATGCCGAAGTGATCTTCATGGCTGTCATCACCCATGAAATTGCCAGAAAGCAAATCGAAGAAACCAAAAGATACGCCAAGGAGAAATATGGCCGTGATCCAAACAATTTGAAGTTCGTTACCATGGTTAGAGCCCTTGTCGGTAAGGATCATGAAAACGCATTAAGAAAAAAACAAGAAATTGAAAAATACCATGATCGTGATGGTGCCTTGGTTCAACTTTAGATCTGTCTATCTATGAATGGGATGAAGATCTATCGCAAAGAGATGACTTACCAGGGGAATTAGCAGGTCTAGTTAAAGGGTGGATCCAAAAGTATAAAGACCAACGGATCACACGTGCTTTCATTGCTGACCATATGTTTGACATGAATTATTTCTGGGGGTCTGCTGAAGAAGTCGCGGACCAAATCGAAGAATTGATCGATAATACTGGTCTTGATGGGTTCAATTTCTCCAATATCGTATGTCCTGAAACTTTTGAAGATATTGTGGATTATCTGATTCCAGAATTACAGAAGAGAGGCTTGGCTCAAAAGGAATACGCTGTAGAAGGTGGATCTTTTAGGCAACAGGCTTTCAGAGATGAAAAGCAAGCTTTCTTGACTCCTGATCATTATGCTTATGGATTGAAATGGAATGCTGGCGAGACTAAGGAAGAGTTTGAAGCTCGATTGGCTAAATTGAATAAGCAGCATGAAAAGATGAAGATCTATGCTGATGAAGATTGAGATGGTGTTTAGATTAGGAAGATAGCAGGGCTGACATTAAACGTTAAGTATTTATTAGATATATATATATATATATATATTGTATTAATATGCTACCTAAATCGTATAGTTATTCTGTTGAGCCTTCTCCAAAAGCAATCTTTCAATCTGCGAACCATGCTTGACACCTTTCTCGTGGTCCATGGCATAGTCAACATGGATTTTCTTATCCAGTATAAACTGGTTGTGCATTTTCTCCAACGCTAAATCACTGTCACGGAAATTCTTATAGTAAATGAATGCATATTTGGATGTTTTGGACTCTTTTAATTCGACTGGTTTGTAAAGTTCACCGAATTGTTTGAAAATCGATGTTAATAACTCCTCTGTGCTCATCGAGTCTAAATGGTTCACGAACAGAGTGCAACCTAATTCCACCAAGTCTCTAGTATGTTTCTTCTTATTCTTATTATTATTGTTATTATTTTCTTCTCCTTCTTCTGTTGATTTCTTTGCCGTTGTGCTTATCGTAGTTCCAACTCTGTTGATCTTCAAAGACTTCCCATACAATCGTATTCCTTGCAAAACCTTCTCCGCATATTCAACATCATGCTGGTTTTCAAACTCTATGAATCCATAACCTTGGTGAGTTTTCAAAATACGATCTTTCGGCAGATGGATCGAAACAACTGGTCCAACTTGAATGAAGAGCTCATAAAGAAGGGACTCTGTCATCTTGTCGTCAAGGTTCCCAATGTAAATTGAAGACTCTTGGTTTCTTTCTCTTTTGGACATGTTTTTATCTGTGTATGGTGATGATATGAAATTCCTCTGTAGTGGAAATGGAACAGTTAAGGATTCTCTATAATGGTTTCTAAAGGCGACCAAACTCCTTGACTTGTAGCATGTGTGTGCAGGCAGTGTTTACGTTTTTTTCTTTTATTTGCCTACGCACTACTGAGGTCAGCACGTGATGGAGATCCAGGGCCAGTAAATCCAATGTTGCATTAAAACGTTCGCTAAAGGTCATGAAAGAGCCTTCCCGGGTGAAACAATCACCAAAAGGTTCATCGCCATTAATTTCCCCACTAGTGATTCCTGGGGGTCTTTCGAAATGGTCGATGATAAGATTGAAGAAATGGTATACGCTACAGGCGTTGACGGGTTCAACTTGGCCAATATCGTGTATCCTGGAACGCTTACAGTTATTGTGGATTATCTGATCCCAGAATTACAAAGAAGAGGCTTGGCTCAAAAGGAATATGCTGTCGATGGTGGGTCTTTCAGAGAACAGGCATTCAGAGATGAAAAGAAAGCTTTCTTGACTCCTGATTGAAGTGGAGTAAATACGAAGCAAGATTGGCCAAATTGGAGAAGAAGAATGATTAGTTCAAAATCTGGGCTGATAGGGAATAACCATACTATTTTCTGTATAAACGGGAAGCAAAGTTTAAAAGCAATATAGATGGTACTATAAAACGTCCTTACAAATGATGGGAAAAACAATTGACAGCTTCTTCAGCCCTAGTACTGATGCACGTGACTTGCTCAGTGTTCTTCATCTGCAGCTCCCCTCTCTCACACTACAAAAACAAACAAAGCCACAGCTGGGTCTGGCGCCAACAAATTTCATAGAAACCCTCAGTTTGTCGGCTATTGAACTGGAAGAGGACAAAACCCATTCCCATCGATATCTCCAATAACATTCAATTCGGATTGTTACAAGCATAGTATAAATATGCAAAAATTCCCTGAAACGATGCAGAGTACTACGCAGATATAGTAGCAATCCTTAACTGCCTGGTAGTATAGCACCATACAAAGTCCGCTTTCAATCATGACTGATTCACAAGCGCCACCACCAACCAAGAAACAAAAGACTTCAAAGGACAGAAAACCTTTAATCTTCAATTTTTTCCAAGCTTTAACTCCAGTGTTACACGCTCCAGGTCAGTGGCGTAATCCACGTGATGGATCTCGTGAATACACCAAGGCTGAATATTGGATTAAATTAGCACAATTAGCCGAACGTGGTAAGATTCATGGTTTGTTCATTGGTGATTCTTTGGCTATCTATGGTGGGTATAAGGGTCCTCATAATTTCGAAGAGGCTGCCAAGACAGGGAACAATTTCCCTAAGAATGATCCAACGGCTTATTTATCAGCTATTGCCGTTTCTACAAAGAATGTATCTGTTGGGTTGACTTGTTCCACTTTGTCAGAACATCCGTACCATTTTGCTAGAAGAATGGCCACTTTAGATCACATCTCTGGTGGGAGAGTTGGTTGGAATATCGTCTCTTCTAGAATTCCTTCTGCTGGCAGACAATTAACTGATAATAATGAGATGCCTGAAAAGGAATTAAGGTACGAGAAATCTGATGAATATCTGGAAGTCTTTTACAAGTTGTTATTGTCCTCCTGGAGAGACGACGGTGTTGTATTTGACAGAGAAAGAGGGGTTTTTTCTGATCCAGATGCCATCAGAGAAATTAACCACAATGGTAAATGGTTTAAGGTCCCAGGTCCACAGATCACTGAACCAACTCCTGGTAGAATCCCGTTGATCATCCAAGCTGGCGCCTCAGCTAAGGGGCAATTATTAGGTGCTAAACACGCCGAAGTCATCTTTATGGCATTATTGTCTCCTGAATTGGCTAGAAAGCAAATTGCAGAAACCAGGAAATTAGCCAGTGAGAAGTATGGCCGTGATCCAAACAATTTGAAGTTCATTACTATGGCTCGTGTTCTTGTTGGTAAAACTCAAGAAGATGCCGAAAGGAAGAAGAAGGAATATGACAGTTATTACGATCTTGAAGGTGCTTTGGTGCAATTAGGTGGTGGTGGGTTGGATATTTCACTTTATGAATACGATGAAGATCTAAGAGAACGTGAAGATTTACCAGCTGATTTGAAGGGACTTGTTAAGGGTTATTCCAAAAGATATCCTGGGGAACCAATCACCCGTCGTTTGATTGGGGAAAGAATGTATGATAGTTACTTCTTCTGGGGGTCTGCTGAACAAGTTGCCGATAAGTTGGAAGAACTGGTCGAATTGACAGGCATCGATGGTTTCAATTTAACCAATTTGGTTCATCCTGAAACTTTTGAAGATATCGTTGACTATTTGATCCCAGAATTACAAAAGAGAGGCCTTGCCCAAAAGGAATATGCCGTTGAAGGTGGGTCTTTTAGACAACAAGTTTTCGGTGATGAAGCTAATCAATTTGTTGCAGATGATCATTATGCCCATGGTTTGAGATGGAATAAAGGTGAACCTAAGGAAGAATTTGAAAAGAGATTAGAAAAGCTAGAAAAGAAGCATGAGTCTTGGAAGATTTGGGCTGATAAGGACTAAGGAAACGAAACAAAAAAAAATGTTGATCGTTGTATATAACCAAAAAAAATGTTGGATCCAACTAGTTTTTGTTTGGACATGCGTTTTTATGCATGTCTTGAACCCATATTTGCACAAACTTTCAAACTCGCGGAAATTGGTTACAGTTGTAGGAAAAGACGGGCTCCAAACACTTCATGAATGAGCAGACAGGAATAATTGCGCAGTCTTTAGCGACTCTCAAATTATAATTAATATCCGTCAATTAAAAATCGTAAAACCAAATCGTAGGTATCGTATCTAGTGTACAGAAAAGCTTAAAAAAGCTTTAAACAAAGTGAATAAAAAAACTCAATAAGAGCATTCGGGAATGGAGCAATGGGAGCGATTACCAAACTCAGTTAAACAGTTGAAGCACACAAGGCAGCCCCAACACCGGAACCATCTTTAGCAATCAAAATATGAATCTTTCTCTCGCCATCAGGACCAAGAGGACCCAAAGCCAAAGCGTGTCTAATCATAGATCTAAAACCAGGATAATATTCGACAACGGAACCATCAACACCGATTTCCACTTCTTTATGATACCCTTCCAAAGCTTTGGTTCTCATCAAGATGGCGGCTAATGGGACCGAAGCCAAATAAGCCGATCTTCTTGAAATAGCACGAACGATTTGTTGGATGGCTAAACGTTCATGTTCTAACGTTGGAGTTCTGAGTTTTTGGTTGAAAGTCAATTCTGTTTCCCTCAAATAGGAAGAATCGTCAATTTCAATATGTGATAAGATTTCGGAATCCAACAAGAATGGGGTTCTAAGTTTATCTGGCAATTGGTCAAAGCCTTGGAACTGGGTGAATATGACACCTTGAGCATGTAAATTCACCAAGATCTGTCTGAGGATCTCCCCAAGGAATAACCCAGAAACACGCTTTTCAAACATGTGGTAGCCAGGATTAGTGGATGCAGCATCAATGTTGACATCGTACTCCGTGGTTGGCAAGTATTTCAACTCGTTGTCAAAGGAGCCCCATTCGGTGTTGATAATCATATGCGAAACACCCCTGGCTTCCAATTCGGCAATGTATTTCTCGCCCAACTTGGTGATGTTCTGAATTGGTTCCAAGTAACAGCCATTAGTCCCAGTACCAAAGATAGCACCAATGACAGCATCACCTTGCTTACCATTTGGAGTCGCACCAGTAGAATACGCATGAGAAAGCAACGTACCAACAGTGTCATTGGCCAAGGCAACGACATGTACAGGACATCTGATCTTGTCCAATTCGGTTTGCAAGAGCTGAACAACGTCTTTGCCGACAGTGTCTTCGATTTTGAAACCTTTGGTCCATCTAAGCAAAGTCCCTGCATTCAAAGCAGTTTGCGAAACAGGATAAGAGAAGGTGAACCCTAACTTCAACTTATCAGCTTTGTCATGATCAACGTCCGTTTGACAATGCCCGTGCTTTACGACAAAGGTTGCAATCTTCTTGGCCAAATACCCAAACAATTCCTCAGAAGTCTCAGCTTCCAACAAATCTTCAGGAATACGGTTTTTCATCTGTTCCAACCTGAACGTGGAATTACCGCTCAAGGCAACTGAACAGACTCTGAAATTGGTGCCACCTAAATCAGCGGCTAAGTACACACCATGTTCTTGACCAGTTGGGATCTTTGTCACATAAGTTGGAATCATTGGTAACCCTCTGGTGTTCTGCGATGGATCGGTTTCTAACCCAGTTTTCATCAAATTGGTGAAATGATGGGTCAATTGATTTAACTGTTCAGGACTGACAGAAAATTCAGCAACGATACGGTCAACCGCTTCTTGAAGCGACTTATGTTCTCGATCAGTCATGTTTATTATTATTTTGTAAGTATAGTGCGAATGTACGGGTGATATCAAGGTAAGTGGTCTTGATATTTGGTTTTTTTATAGAGTGGGAAATTCATAAGATTATTTATATTTCATGGTAAATGAAGTTTGAGAAACAGGTGATGCCATGCCATATTGCTGCTGCTGCCTTCGCAACGCCACTAATAGAACGATTATTTCTTCGTTCTCGTTCTCTTCGCGGCACAGTTCTTCGAAATGTGGGGAATTTTAACCAGTCTCCGCCTGTACTAACTACCACTAGTAACTTCTCCGGATTACTGCATTCTCTATTTAATTACTCTCAACTGAAGATCTCTGTTACTCCAATATTTCTTTAACCCTGTAACACTCATCAGTTCTTCTCAGCCGATAGTTGCTCTGTAGAAGGTCGGTTGTGATATGATCTCAGCCCTAAAGTTGTCTGTGACGTATGTGCAAAAAAACGCACAAAGGGCGACTAGGGTGCTCTTTGTTTCCAGGCTGGGGTGCGCCAAACTCCAAGAACCGGAAGCTGACTAAGCTGACGAGGCCCGAGATCGCCGAACCAGCCGAATGTAGGCGGTGAATCGTCTAGTCTTCATTATATTTTCTTTCACCGAACCGCTCGCAATATAAACTAGCGTCTTGGATAACCATTACCATTATATACCAATACAACAGTTCAGGTTAAATACAAAATAACCAAAAACGCTGCATAACCCGTGAGGTTTAGCCATCAATGATGGCACTTATACTTATAACTGCTCCTCCAAACGAGTCATCATATAGATTCAATAATATACAAGCTATGTCATGCACGTGAGATATATCTAGGGCTTTGAAGGTAGTTGTTGAGCAGTCAACCATAAGAAATCAATCTCTATCAGCCCAGATTTTCAAATTTTCATGTTTCTTATCCAACTTGGCCAATCTTTCTTCAAATTGTTTCTTAGTTTCCCCCTTTTGCCATCTTAACCCATATGCATAATGATCCGGGGTAACAAAAGTTTGCTTTTCATCTCTGAAAGCCTGTTGTCTAAAAGACCCACCTTCTACAGCATATTCCTTTTGAGCAAGGCCTCTCTTTTGTAATTCAGGAATCAAATAATCCACAATATCTGTAAAAGTTTCAGGATAAACGATATTTGATAAATTGAAACCATCAATCCCTGTAGCATCAACCAAATTCTCAATCTTATCAGCAACTTTTTCAGCAGTGCCAACGAAATCATTGGTGAAAAAATGGTTGGCGATGAATCTCTTAGTGATGACTTCATCAGGGAAGGCAGATTGGTGGCCCTTAACTAAACCAACCAAAGCTGGTGGTAGATCTTCACGTTTCGTTAGATCTTCATCATAATCATAAACAGAAAGATCTAAGCCACCACCACCCAGTTGAACCAAGACACCTTCTGGGTCGTGATATTTGGCAATTTCTTCCTGTTTCCGCTTTACATCTTCTTCATCCTTACCAACCAAAACTCTTAAAGATGCAACGAATTTGATATTTGAAGGATCACGTCCATACTTTTCCTTAGCGATTCTTTTGGTTTCTTCGATTTGTTTTCTTGCAGATTCAGCGTTCTTAACAATGAAAAAAATCACTTCAGCATGTTTAGCACCTAATAATTGCCCCTTTTCTGAAGAACCAGCTTGGATGATCAACGGGATTCTACCAGGAGTTGGTTCAGTGATCTGTGGACCTGGGACCTTAAACCACTTACCATTGTGGTTAATTTCTCTGATGGCATCTGGATCAGAAAACACGCCGCTTTCTCTATCAAATACAACACCGTCGTCTCTCCAGGAGGACAATAACAACTTGTAAAAGACTTCAACATATTCATCCGTCTTTTCGTACCTTTGTTCCTTTGGTGGCAAATTCCCATCATCTGCCAATTGTCTCCCAGCAGAAGGTAATAACGAAGAGACGATATTCCAACCAACTCTCCCACCAGAGATGTGATCTAAAGTGGCCATTCTTCTAGCAAAATGGTAAGGATGTTCTGATAAAGTGGAACAAGTCAACCCAACAGATACATTCTTTGTAGAAACGGCAATAGCTGATAAATAAGCCGTTGGATCATTCTTAGGGAAATTGTTCCCTGTCTTGGCAGCCTCTTCGAAATTATAAGGACCCTTGTAACCACCATAGATAGCCAAAGAATCACCAATGAACAAACCATGAATCTTACCACGTTCGGCTAATTGTGCTAATTTAATCCAATGTTCAGCTTTAGTATAAGAACGAGATTCATCACGTGGATTACGCCATTGACCTGGAGCGTGTAACACTGGAGTTAAAGCTTGGAAAAAGTTGATGATTAACGGTTTACGTTCTTTCTTTTGTTTCTTGTGTGTAGGTGGACCTGTCATAATGCCAGTCTTATAGCTTGGGAGTATGATAATTGAAGGGAGTGGAGTAAATCTTTGTTCCTTGTCACACTTGTAGAAGCGGCTAGCAGGGTCTTGTGTTGTTTTTATAGATTTCCAAAGAAGATGGATTAATAATCTGTTGACTGTGGCATGGTTACCACAATGAACTGATAAATTGATGCGATACTAATTAGGAACAAACAACTAATATGCATTGAACTTAGGTGTGGAGCATGTTTATATGATCTATCTTAATGTCGCTTGTCTTTCTGAATCAAGAAATAAGCGCGGCTCAGAGATGTCGCACGCAACTGATAGATAGGGTAAACTCCCAGACGACAGCAATGAACTTTCAACTTTCCATCTACTTTGAGTTTTCTGTTGATATAAATGCAAAAGGTATATGCTATTCTTATTTTGTATTGTATTTATACATATAGAGCTTGATAAAAATCCACTTGAATGAAAGTACTGCTGCATCTATCTCTATTACTGTTGGTTAATGGAATCATAACTAACTTCGTCATCGCCATCATAACTGCTGCTATCTTCATCTGATTCGGTTTCATTTTCTCTATTATAGTAGAAAAATTGACAGAAGATAATGAAGTCCAAAACTAAAGTCCCAACTGAACCAGCTAACCAAGAAAACTGAACTTTCAAATAAGACCAATCAGAAGAAATTGCCAAGATGGAAATAACATAAAACACGTTCCCTAAAACAGCAGCAAAGAAGAATATCAAGGAAATACCTTCACAACTTTGTCTTTGGACGTTTTGATAGATCTGAGGAACACGAGAACTCAAATATAATGAAGCTGAAATCCAACCTAAAGTTTGAGAAGTGAAATCCCATTTCACCTTTGAAGGATCACCAAGAGAATCTGGATCATAAGAAGAATACCAACCAACCACCGAAGAGACCATGACAAATGCAATGAAGGTGGTCTGTAGGACAGTCGTTTTGTAACTCTTGTAGATCTTCCTGCTTCTTTCATTATTGGAAGTTTGGTTATTGTTTGACCCTAATAATAATTGGTTTTCTTCATCGCCACAGCAGGAAGATTCAGCATCACAGCCATAAATATCATGTGTGATAGATTCAATACCTTCTTCTGTCAATGGGTTAGCTGGTGATAAATGGATAGGATCAACGTTCACAGCATGGTCTTTATAAAGATAAACCTGATAGAGCAAGATCAAATCACAAAAGATATAAAACAAGGCCAAATAAACCATAGTGATAATACTACCCGTCATGATGGCCCCGATTGCATTAAAAGAATCTGCGAAAAGCCACAAAACAATAAAGGCAGGTGATAAAGCTGATACTTTGGTCATATAGATACCAAAGATTTCAACACCATACACTGTGAACCAAAGGGCAATGGAAATAGATCCAGTTATACCACTGACGGCTCGGTTGTCCAGTACTATATGTGAGAATCCCTGACTTAATGCTGCTATGGAGGACATATGATATTATTATATTTGATGAGTGTGAGCAATGGAGAAGGTTGATGTGGAGGAGGAGTTCAAGGATATGCTATAGTCTTTCTGGAAAAAAAAACCTTATTTACTATTTCCGAAACTGTTATTGAAATTCGAAAAGAAATTCTGTTTTTATAAGAGCTTGTTATGGTCCGTAGAATGAATGAACCAAGTGAAGAGAGGTTAGTTAATACTATGATGAAAGTCCTCTTGAAACTTTCTTTCATTCATCGAAGTTTTGCCGCCGCCAACTCATGTCTAATGATAAAAACCTGCTGCAGTGAAGAATTCGCGACTGACTCAACTCCGAAAAGCCTCTTGAGGTTTGATATAGCTCGATGATCAGTCATTTCGGGAAGTCCATAGCAAGCCTGTCAAGGTCCGCTAACGGGAATGTATTCCGATCATGAATTTGAATTTCGTAGTTTCGCGCAAGCTTTTGCGCAATTTCCACATTTGGTCTTGACTGTGCCATTTTGCGCAATTTTGGTTTTTACGTGATCTGAAAACGTGGGCCAATTGCCATGTTGCGCCCGCCACCTTATTACTAGCACGACGATACCGTGCTCAGCTTTGCTTTGACCACATGAAGAAATCAAGATTTATGATAGAAAACAAAGAAACTTAAATTAATTACTTCACGGATTCGGATTTCAAGATTAATATAAAAGCTTGTAACCCAGCAAATACCTTCCCTCTATGAACAACAATGGTTGGTGTTTGTCCTTGGATAATTTCCTGGTTCGCGCAGTCTACGCCGTAAATTAACGCTACATACAGAGCACAAAATCAAACGACAGGGATCATTAATTTAAATTTATTGCCCTAGTTCTTGCCTTCCTCAACAAGCCTTCCAGCGTATAAGACACATACATTTTCAGTTTGTTTTTGAATTGGCTGTACAATTTCTGATACTTTTCCATTCGGATCGTCATTCAGGTAATATTTCAGAGTTTCAGGACTATAAATTGCCACTTATCCCCCTACCTTTGTTTATTTTTTGCCACTTGGATCAAACCACGATTCCTTTCCTACAAACATCTTTATCCTTGATTAGAATTAGAACTAGACTCCCACTTAGATATCCCATTGCATATCCATTTTTTAAACATCCTAGAAAACAAGGACATCAACATATTAGATATTTCAATTCCCCATCACCGAAATCAATGTCTTCTTCTTCAACTTCACCATCAACGGTCTCTCTTCAAAGCCTGCCAATAATCGCCTCCCATCGTGGGTTCAAATCCCAATATCCAGAAAACACAATGCTTGCCTTTCAAGAAGCCTTGAAAAGTGGATCACGGATGATTGAAACAGATGTGCAAGTTACTCTTGATGGTGTGGTTGTCATCAACCATGATCCAAACACTGGAAACAATTATGATAAAGATTTAGTCATTGGTGAAACTTGTGTGAGTGATTTGAAAGAGCTTACCAATTTGCAAGATCCTATGCAGAAAATGGTTACCTTTAAAGAATTAGCAGAATGGTTTGTGGAAAATGATCAAAGTGATGAGTTATATGCTAATCAAGGGTTGAAATTGATGCTTGATATAAAAGTATCTAATTCTAAGACTGTCTTGATTAAGATTATTTTAGATTTGTTGAAGGTTAAGAATGATTTGGATTATTGGAAAAGTAAAGTTATCTTTGGTCTATGGACTTTAGAATTCTATGAATTTGGTGTCGTTACTCAATGCATCAAAGATTTTGAAATCATTTGTATTACAATCTCTCCTTCAATTGCTCAAGCTTTCTACAAGTATTCACAGTCATTATCAAAGTCGTTCCAATTAACGGCTATTTCTTTGCTTAATGTTGCTTCGTTGACACCTGAATTCTATGAGTTCCATGAAAGGGAAATTTCGAAGGGGAAAATTGCCCTTTACTTATGGACCGTTAATGAACCAGCAGATTTAACACGTGCTATTTATTTGAAGACAAAGGGAATCATCACCGATAAACCAGATTTAATGGTTTCTTTAATGGAAAAATATCGCGGTGGTGAATTTACCGTGTCTAATGATGAGATCAAGGTTAAAGCTTTGACAAGATTGGATTGGGGTCTTACTAGTGCGAAAGGGTTAAGGATCCTTTCTAAATTGGTCGTCTTTAGGGTTTTCGAAGTTAGCATTCTTTACAATTTTGTTAGATTTACTGCTGTTAAGAATCTTTTGGCTTCTTTGAGAGGGTTGATCTTCTAAATGCTTAATTGTGGTGGTCGGACGCTGGACGTCTATAGTGGGGATTAGCTCCTAGAGAAATAGCTAGTGGATTTGCATCAACTTTGAAACTTATATATTCTTTCTACAATTTATGATTTTATTTTGGTTTTTTCAATAACCACTAGAATATTTGGACAGGGTGGGTTCGGTTTATTCTTCATTCCAGTTGGATATAAATATAGCTTTATCATCATCATATTCAGGATGTTCCAGTTGCACTGGTTCTGTATCACGTGGCCAAACAAAAGCGAAACGCGAAATTCTGAATTTTGAATTTTAGTAAAAACAGCTACATCGTGCAGGGGAAACCATCAACTGGAAATGACGCGTCGCACTAGTTAAAAGCCTCATATCCATAAACTGATCTTACCAATCCTTTACACTGATTCATCCAAGCCATGTCATCTTCACGTCCAGAATTGAAATTCACAGACACAACAGATGAACGAAGCTTCTACCGTAAATTTAATTCTCTTCCAGACGCTTCCAATGCCAAATTAATCCGTGTGTTAGATCGTGGTGAATATTACACCGTTTTCAATGAGGATGCATTCAAATTGGCACAATTGATTTTCAAAACTGCTTCCGTGATCAAAGAATCCCGTGAGGGGTCTAACGTCAAGTACTTGACTTTATCTCCTGCCAATTTAGGCCAGGTGTTGACTGAGTTGTTAGTACAATCAAATGAAGGTTATAAATTTGAAATCTATGATAAGTCCCTACAATTGCTTCGTTTGGCCACCCCAGGGAACTTGTCCTCCGTGGAAGATTTGATTAATACGAATGGGATCACTTCTGGTTCTTGTGTTCTTGCCTTGAAAGTCAGCCAAGTTGCCGAGGGGAGATCTATTGGGTTCAGTTTGGTTGATCTCCAGGGGAAGATCATTGTTATTGATTCTGTTTTGGACAATGAACTGTACTCGAATTTAGAATCTTTGTTGATTCAAGTGGATGCCAAAGAAGTGCTTATTGTCACGCCAACAGATGACAATGATCCAGATTATTTGAAATTGGTCGGTGTCATTGATCGCTGTGATGTCACCGTCACGGAGTTAAAAGCTTCCGATTTCAGCAACAACAACATCGAACAGGATCTTGCCAGGTTATTGTCCGACGAATTGTCCCTTTCCATCAGTGATGCAGCCAATAACAGTGCTGGGTTGGGTTGCTGTTCGGCTGTGGTGAAATATTTGGGGCTCTTAAGTGATGATGCTAACTATGGGAAATACGATTTGAGATCTCATCGATTGGAACAATTCATGAAGTTGGATTCTTCTGCTGTTAAAGCGTTGAATTTGTTTGCCACAGGTAAAAACTCATCTGTGAAGAACTCCAATTTGTTCGACTTGTTGAACCATTGTAAATCCATTGCCGGTTCAAGATTACTTCATCAATGGATCAAACAACCGCTTTTGGACCATTCACAAATAAAGCAAAGACAAGACTTGGTGGAACTTTTCATGGAAGATACACAGCTCCGTGTCAGTTTGCAAGACGATTTGTTGAATTCGATCCCTGATTTACGTAAGTTGATGAAAAGATTGACCAAGTTGCAAGTCTCGAATTTGGAAGATGTTGTTCGTATCTATCAATTTCTTTTGAAAGTTCCAGAGATTATTGACGCCCTTATTATGAAGAACGATGAATTGCAGGATGAACATTTGAAGCAACTACTCCAGGAAACATACATAACACCTTTGAACGACCAGTTCACACCTTTACAAAAACTCCAAGAATTAGTGGAAACCACTGTTGATTTAGAAGCCTTGGATCGCCACGAATATGTGATCCAACCTTCTTACGATCCTAAACTACAGCAATACCGTGAACGCTTAGACGAATTGAAACAGCAGATCGAATCCATCCATTTAACCGTTGCAGAGGATTTAGGGTTAGACGCAGAGAAGAAACTAAAATTGGAATCTCATGTTAATCACGGCTGGTGTTTACGTCTTACAAGAACCGAGGAAAGAGCGATCAGAGGACAGCGCCAATATATTGAATTGCAAACTGTTAAAGCTGGTGTGTTCTTCACCACGTCTGAATTGAGATCGGCTTCAAGTGAATCTTTCGAATTATCAAAAGAATATTCAAAACAACAATTAACGTTAGTCAAGGAAATCATCAACATTGCTTCAACTTATGCCCCAGTTTTGGATAAGATTGGATATACTTTGGCTCATTTGGATGTCATTGTCGCCTTTGCACATGTTTCATCGTATGCTCCAATCCCTTATGTCAAGCCTTTGCTCTATCCTTTGAATTCCGCGGAATCTCAGGTGAAATTGGTCAATTCTCGTCATCCTTGTGTTGAAATGCAAGATGAGATTCAATTCATTGCTAATTCCTTTTCTTTGTCCAAGTCCAAAGAAGAATTCCAATTCATTACTGGGCCAAATATGGGTGGGAAATCCACATATATTCGTCAACTAGGTTTAATTTGTCTAATGGCTCAAATCGGGTGTTTTGTCTCTGCTGACGAAGGGGCTGAATTGCCTATCTTCGATTCCATTTTATCAAGGGTCGGTGCTGGTGATTCACAATTGAAAGGTGTTTCCACTTTCATGGTTGAGATGTTAGAGACTAGTTCTATCTTGAAACAAGCCACCCAAAATTCGTTAATCATTATCGATGAATTGGGCAGAGGGACATCTACTTATGATGGGTTTGGTTTAGCCTGGGCTATTAGTGAACACATTGCTTCGCAAATTAAATGTTTTTGTTTGTTCGCCACTCATTTCCATGAGTTGACCAAATTATCGGACAAAATTCCTACCGTTTCCAATCTTCACGTTGTGGCTCATATTGAAGACAACAACAACGACAGCAATAACCAGGCTAATGTTAAAGATCAAGACAATATCACTTTGTTGTATAAAGTGGAACCAGGGATCTCTGATCAATCGTTCGGTATCCATGTTGCAGAAGTTGTCAAATTCCCATCAAAATTAATCTCTATGGCCAAAAGAAAAGCTGCCGAATTGGAAGAGTTCAATGAAAACTTATCAGATGAGTACGTTAAAGATAAAAGAGTCAAATGTTCCAAATTGGAAATCACGCAAGGTACAGATTTATTGAAAACTTTGTTGAAACAATGGAGAGAAGAATGTAAAGAAAAACAATTGTCCAATGATGATGCTGTGGGGAGATTAAAGGAATTGGTTAAGGAAGAGTATAAAGAACAGATAGAAAACTCTTCTTATATTCAAGAAATCATGAAGACTTTATAGTTATGTGTATATCAATAGAAGTCAAAAAAAGATAAGAACCGTAGAGCCCCCTGAAGGCTGTGTCGCTACTGTACGCGCACGTGACAATGACTGTTTGTTCATTCATAAAAATAACCTGGCACGTTGATCGATCAAAAAACAAGGAATTTGCCTGGGGAAATAAATAAGCACCCAAACCAGCGCGCCCCCTCAGGCTGAAGGGAGGACGTATATAACTATGGCTTCTAGTTGTGATCTTTTATCTCATAATCGAAGAGACAAGTGAGCTAACTGGATAACTATAAACATTCACATCCTACATATTCTCTTCTCAAGGAATGATGGAGTACCTCAAATCCACTCTAAGATTATCTTCAAATCAGAAACAACAACAGCAGCAGCAGCAGCCACATCCTAGTAGACCATCCACTTCCGAATCTCAATCCCCACTTCTTCCACACGACGAACCACCTACAACGCCCAATGACCAGGAATACACTTCACCCCGTGAAATCCTAGGTTGGCTCATATATGCTCTAGCTACAGAACCATTTGTCGTGTCAGCAGTAGGAACATATGTTCCCTTGTTATTGGAACAGTATGCACGTGCAAATGGTGTTCGATTGGATGATCATTCGTTGAAATGTCTTAGTGGTGTTCCTGTTGTTCCTGGGGAACCCATTTTACCTCCTCCAAATGCGCCCCCATCATCATCATCATCATCATCATCATCATCATTGGACTATTTTTTGTTTGCAAGATCAGATGATAAACAGACAAGGGAAAAACAAGTAAAATGTGTGCTTTATGTCATGGGCTATTACATCGATACGTCATCGTTTGCCCTTTACACATTCTCATTGTCTGTTCTTGTTCAAACATTGACTGTGATCTCCATGTCTGGTGCTGCTGATCGTGGTCATTATAGGAAACATTTGTTGCTGATATTTGGGATGCTTGGTTCCATTGCTACGAGTGCCTTTGGCATCTTGAGTGAAGAAAGATATTATCTGGCTTCTCTTTTGGCTATTTTCGCTATTTCGTGTTTTGGTGCTGTTAATGTTTGTGGGAATTCTTATTTGCCTATTCTTAGTTCCAATTCAAGAGAACTTGCTTCGCTTCAACAACCGCTCAATGAACAAGAAGCTGAAGAAGCTGAAGAAGCTGAAGAGCAACAGTCAACAGCAGCTGCCTTGACGAAATCGAATATAACGACAAAATTATCCGGTCTAGGTGCAGCAACAGGGTATTCTTCAGCATTGATAGTTCAACTAATCACAATGGCATTAGTCATCAAAACCGGTTCCACAACATCTTCGATCCAATATGCAATTTCCTTTGTTGGAATATGGTGGTTTTTGTTCCTTCTCCCATGCATTTGGTTGTTGAAATCCCGTCCAGCCCCACCATTACCACCAGCCACATCTACCAGCAGAGATCAAAACATAGTCATCAGATATATAATCTATGGCTGGCGCACATTGTTCATTTCCATCAAGCACGCATCGACGCTGAGGGACGTTTTAATCTATTTGGCAGGTTGGTTCGTTGTAAGTGATGCCGTGACAACGATGAATTCAGCTGCCATTTTGTTTGCCAAGACGGAATTACTAATGACAACTCCACAGTTGGTCGTCATTAGTATCCTCACTGTTATTTCAGCGATTTTGGGGTCTTGTTTGATTCCACATCTACAAGCGAAATATAAAGTCAGCCCTAAATCGTCCATGATGGGTGTTATCCTTTGGGCTTCGTTCATCCCTCTGTATGGGATCTTGGGGTTCTATTTCACCAACATAGGTTTGAAGACCCAAGGAGAGATGTTTGTACTGGCGATTTGGTATGGTATTTCAATGGGAGGTCTCGCTACTGTTTCTCGTTCATTGTTCTCGTTGCTTATCCCTAAAGGTAAGGAATCTACGTTTTTCTCGTTGTTCGCTGTCACTGATAAAGGCTCCTCTGTTGTCGGACCAATGGTTGTTGGTCTCATCACTGATAAGATGCACGATATCAGGTACTGTTTCTATTTCTTGGTGGCTTTGATGTGGCTCAGCTTGCCTGTTTGGTGGCTATTGGATGTTCAAAGAGGAAGCAAAGAGGCTATAGAGTTAGAGTTTGTGGACGATGGAGAACAGCTTGTATAAAAAAAAGCAAAATAATGATGGTGTTGTTATTAATTGATCTATGAACAAGACTTATTATAAGTAGAAAGAATCCAGAATAATATAGTGGATTGATAAACGCCAAATGTGTAACGACGTATAGTGCCCAATATTTCATTATATGTACGTGCGGGTTGTGTGATTCAGGTTTGCTGAACCAAAAAAAAACCAAAAGAAAGAAAAAAAAAGTGTGGTAATATACTAATTAACAATGGTTGTGTGTGTGCGGTTTGTGATGATATAAATGCAGGTGGCGGGAACGCAAGAAGGTATTTGCAGATGGGATGGTTCCCTGTTCTAAGTTCGGAAAACAAAACGATGACTGATACAAGAAAAAAAAAGAGAATGAGAATGTGCTGCTCAGAATAATACTTCACAATTAAGCCTCGGTGGCTGGAGCAACTTCTTCTTCTTCCTCCTTGGTTTCTTCTTGCTTAACTTCTTCAACAACAACGACAACAGGCTCAATAACCTTGACCAAAATACCGTCAACCTTGGCGGCCTCTTCTCTTTGTTCAACAGGCAAGACCCATTGTTCAGCGTTTTCCTTGACCTTGACGTATAGTTCGTCAGCTTCGAATTCAGCCAACTCCAATAAAGAACCGTTCAAGGATTCAATGGCCTTGACAACTAAGCCTCTGTCGCCACCACTGAGAACATTCATACGGTAGAAACCAGCAATGACATTCAAAGGTAACCACCCAGCAGCGTTCATGTGCTTACGCAAGTAGATGTCCTTAACTAAGTTGGAGACAGAGAAGTAGTATTCGACTTGCTTGACAAGGGAGAACATTGGTTCGACGTCTCTGTTGTTGTTGTGGTGGTGGTGGTGGTGGTTGTGGTGACGGAAGTTACGGTTGTAGTTTGGGTTGAATGGTCTGTTGAAACCGTTGTTGTTGCCGTTTTGGTTTTGGTACTTGTTGTTGAAACGCTTTTGTGGGAATTGGTTGTTGTAGGGTCTGTTTGGGTAGAAGGCTTGGCCTGGTTGGTATTGTTGCTGTTGTTGGTTGTGGTGGTAATGGTGATGTTGGTTGTTGTGGTGGTGACGATGTTGCTTGTGATGCTGGTTATGTTGCTGTTGTTGGTTTTCTAGCTGTTGTTGCTGTTCTTGTTCTTGTGGTTGTTCTTGTTCTTGCTGTTCTTGCTGTTGTTCTTCGCCTTCTTGGGCTGGCTCTTCTGCAGAATTTATTTGTTCAGCCTTGTTGGCTTCTTCTTCCTTAGCTGGCTTACCAGCAGATGGCTTCTTACCCCTCTTCTTGCCATCAGCAGACTGTGGTGGAGTGGCAGCAGCAGGCTTCTTGTTATTGCTGCTGTTTGGAGCCTTGTTGTTGTTACCATTGGCATTGGCATTGGCGTTACTTCTCTTGTGGTTACCGTTGGACTTCTTACCGCCTTGGGCAATGACAACAGAGGCCTTGAATGGAACCCACTTTTCATTACCAACCTTGACAGCTGGAGCCTTCTTCTTATCTTGTTTCAAGTTGACTTCCTTGGATTCAACGGCAGATGGCCAGTACTTGGTGTCAATGTTGGAGTTAGATCTGGAAGAATTAGCAGAAGATGGAGCAGTACCCCAAGCAGAGACTGTTGGAACTGGAGCTGGAGCTAAGGAGACTTCTGGCTTAGCAACCTTTTCAGCCTTTGGAGAAGCAGCTGGGGATGGCAGCTGTTCCTGGGCCTTGGATTCTTCAGCGTTGGCAGATTCTTCTTCTTCTTGTGGTTGCTCAGCGGAAGTAGCGACAGATTCAACTTCGCCTTCAACTGGAGAAACTGGAGATGCTGGAGTGGCAGCTTCTAAAATAGGAGTGGTAGCACCAGAGGCAACAACATTGGCGTATGAGACACTGGCAGACATTTCGGATACTACTGTTTTGGTGTTGTTTGTGTTGTTTTGGCGTGCAGTTGATATTTGCAATTTTATTAAATTTGGTTATTCTTCAACGATCTGTGTTTGGTGATACTGAGTTGGCGAATAAGACAGGATTTAGTGTGTCAGAGCAAAAAAAACAGGATGTCTGTAGCTAAAGCTTCGTGTTGGGGAAGATGAATAGATGGTTCAAAGAAAGCCAAAGGAAAATCAGGGTGTGTGATTGGCCGTTGTTCACCAGGGTTTAGAAGAGGAAAAGATTTCTAAGCCAGTTTTTTTCCAATGCCGCTGGACCTGCCGCGTAACTTTGTGCGTTGTTTCTTAGGCGTTTTGTGTGAAAAATTTTTGTGCGCGCCGCTGTCCATACAAAATCCAATAAAACCTGATCTGCCATACAATTTTATTTTTCGCCAGAACACGACCCCATCGAAAATCGCGAACCTAAAAACCCATAAAAAGTGGAGACCCCTTTTTTACCAAATTGGTCTATATTTCTAAGATTTCGTCTGTTTTCGGTAACTCAAGTTTCTTGAACCTTCGGACAAATCGGCCATTTTTGTCCGTCGAACTTTCGCCGACGTTGAAATAAATGGGACATTGTTCTGAGATCTGGAATGTCCGGGTGTTTCGAGACAGTGACCGATTGACCACTGACCTTATACTGTCAAGGTTAAGAGGTGCTGGTTGAAACTATGAACGTGTGGGGTTTGGGGGACTCCTTTAACTAGCAACACAAAGTCTTAAAACACTATAATACATTTGACTACTACTTCACTTCTTACATTTACAACAAAGCTTTGAAATAGGACTCTTCAAATGAAATCACTAATAACACACACTCAAAGAACAATACACACACGATCCTTTTCCATAACACCCTCATCTTTCAAACCAGACCAACAATCCAGTCATCTTATCAACAACATCGGTAAATCTGATTCTTTCAAGTTGTCCCAGAAGCTTTCCAGACAGTTGCCTTATGATGAGACTCAACAGAAAAGGCTAGATCTTATTAAGGCAGACAACGCCAAATTTGGACCCCTGGGGAAACATTTCAAAGATCTGGGATATTTCAGTATCGACGATCATAAGCTTACAGAGATTGATTTGAAAAGAGTGAAAAATGAGTTATTATCGCTTGAGCGACAAGAAGAGGTCAATACTGAGCCAATACAGCAACCGTTCAAGAGAATCTCAACAACGGAATTCGAAAGGCCAACTAGATCCAAAACTCAAAGTTATCGAATGTCCACTCTGTACGATTTCATCCACCATCTACAAACTCAAATTGGATATTTCGATCAATCGATTTCTTCTCAATTCAAAAGGAGATTTGAATACCTTGAAAACGCCGTTTACGCACCAAATACATTGAACGCCAAAGGTGAACCTATCAAATTTATATCTCTGGATTTCAAATCTAAGAATAATGAACTTAGAGAAATTGGGTTATCCATCTATACACCACCTAAACCAGTCGATCTCGATTACAAAAAGCCAGAAAACGAACACGAATTTGAACCAAGCAAGGAGCAGTTATCCAAATCTTACCTTTCTACTCCACCGGATATCAAGACTTACCATATCATCGTGGAAGAATACTTTGGTGTTCTTTCCAAGAATCATTATAAAGAATCGCCGTCTTTAAAGTTGCCACTTCGTGAAGCCATTAAATTTGTCAAGTCCACTTTAGAACAACATTTATCGCTTGATGACCATACAACAACAGCCATGGCATCAGCAGTAGCAGCAGGAGAAGGCGCAATAGGGAATAATAAACTCGTCGGTTACAACACAGGAAATATTTTGAAAATGTTGACTCAGTTAGAAATTGTTCTCCCAATGAATCCAGATTCCGTTATCGATATTATGAATCTTTACATGACTCCATTCCTTTACAAAAACTCTCCGGTGAATCTACAACAACAGCAACAACATGACGAATATCTACGTATCTTGCCCTTCTTTATGAAATTTGAATCAATCGTCAACAGATTCAATCTGATACCAGATGCTAAAAAGTCCGATTTGGACCTTTCTAACCCTGCCAACAAATCCCGTTATGAATTGTTGATCCTTCATAAATTGGTCAATCCTTATGTCAGATTGGATTTCAAATTGGATGATTTCAAAGAAAATTGGTCTTTCATGAAACGTTATTTAGATCAACAGATCAACTTGATCTTAGGGAAATCTTCCAGCAACACGTCTTTGAATAATAAGCAGTTGAGTGCGAGAGAGGAGGCTATTATGAAAAGTATTGATAGAACTACTAAACTCATTAGGGATTTGGAACTTAAGGCAAACAATAATATCAATCATAACGGTAATATTCAGAAGAAAAGGGTATCAAAGGTCCAAAATAATAATAATAATAATAATAATATGCCTGATGATAACGCATTCATGACGACTAATAAGTCTGCTGACAGTACTTCCGAGGATGTTACCCAATCTAACAATTAGATACTTCGTGATACATTATAGTAATTAATTCAACAGATATATAATAAACAATATTTCTAATACATTCATGCATGCAGTATAAAATTAAGTTTTCTCTAAGCTATACTTGTTATTCTATCATCTCCTTCTTGTCGCTTTCTTGTGATACCTGTTCTTGAACGCTGGTCTTTGTGAGGTGGATGTTGGCTTCTGTTTAGTCGGAGTTTGGGAGGATTGTTTCTGAGATGCTCTTATCTGTTGGATAATTTCTGAGTTCTGTTCCTGCTCCCTTGAAGAGAAATATTTGGATGTAGTGGTGACTTTCTTCTTTGTATCATGTCTTTCTTCGTATAATTTTCTTAAAGTCTCACGGAAGAATTTGAAATAACCAGCTTGTGTACCACCCATAAACCCACTCAATTTTCTGAAATCTGCATCTGATTGCGGTAATTTTGTTGCCATCTCTTTCAACGTTTGATCTGGAATAACAGAGGAACCATTGGTGAAACTTAACATTGTCATCACATCGTTAACTCTCGCCTTAAGAACATTATATGCTCTCACAAAATTAATCTTTTCCTCCTCACTTGAAAATTTGCGTTCAGTAAGAACAATATGAGCTGGAGGGGCCTTCTTGGCAGCCAGAACTGGAGCATCGATACCAGATGATTGTCGTTGAAGATGGGATTTGGCCGATATGATTCTTGGCGTTGAAGAGAATGCATACTCATTCAGTCTTTCTTCTGTGGTCAATAACCTGGCAGGGGTAATCAAATTTGAATTGTCTCTTCTAGCTGGTGTTACTTTACTTGCGGAAGTAGTTGCACTTCTAGCTGACGTTCTTCCTGTGGATTTGTTGGATGTTGGGGTTTGGAAATCAGTTGATGAAGACGTGGTTGATGACGCGGTTGGAGCGTGGTTTAGTTTTCCACCAGTTGTTGTTGATCTTTTGGTTGGATGGGAGAAGCTCATTATAATCTTCTTCTTTCGACTCAACAACTTAGTAGCATTAGAACCCAGTCGAATGTAACTTGTAGCGAAACCGGCCTTATTGAAAACGGAATACTCTTCCAAAACCTTTTCTGAAATCAAATGGAAAGTTATTCTTTGTAAATCGCCTCTTTCTAATTCTTTACCAGCGCCATGATGTGGCAAACTGTCGTGACCCGCACTGACAATTTTGTTACCTTTGGACCCTCTGAAAACATCTTGACAATAAATCAGCGTGACTTTTTGATTTTGAATGGACTTAACTAGTTCGGCCATCTTGATTGCATGTTCAGTAACATCCTTTTCCACCAAAGTTGAATCGCCACCTTTCTTACAATTATCACAGTTCTTCTCACACAAGGCCTTGTCAAACGTTTCGTTGAAATATTGCAACACTTGTTGACGACGACAATCGGTCTTATTCTCACAGTACTGAACAACTTGAGTCAACTTTGTTTGATGTTTCTCTTTACCTTGTCTGTCCAAATCTTTGTCTCTGGAGATCATATTCTGTAAAGTCTTGGCATCTCTCAAAGAATAATACATGATACAGTAGGAATAACTCCCATCACGTCCAGCTCTACCGGTCTCCTGGTAGTAACCTTCTAGAGTTCTAGGCAGAGTCAAATGCATGACAAATCTCACATCAGGCTTATCAATACCCATACCGAAAGCGATGGTGGCACAAATAACCTTAATCTCACCACTTTGCCAGGCCTTTTGGATTGTCAATCTGTCTTCGGGTTCCATACCAGCATGGTAGAAGGCACATTTGATGCCTGCGTTATTCAACTTCTCCGACGTCTGTTCACAAGACTGCTTGGAATGACAATAAATGATACCCGTTTGATCTTTAAACCTGGAGTTGATCGCGCGTTCGATATTCAACATGACATATTTGTCCTTTTGTAAGATCTCATAGAACAAATTAGTTCTGTTGAAGCTCTGTTTGAGAAACACAGGATCGTTCAAATTCAAATTGTGGATGATATCCATTTTCACCTGATCATTCGCTGTGGCTGTCAAGGCCATCACTGGGACGTCTGGGTAATTGGATTTGAAATAGGACAATGCCTTGTAATCCGGTCTGAAATCATGACCCCAACTGGACATACAATGAGCTTCATCGATGACAACTCTAGCAAGCAAACCCTCACTGTGTAGCTTCGCAATAGTATTTTTGGCTTGAGTAGAAGCACTGATCATTTCAGGGGAGAGATAGACCAATTTTAAAAATCCGTTCACAAATAAGTTGAAGTTTGTTCTCTTTTCCTCTGGCGAGCCTTTGGAACTGATCATACATGCAGGAATGTTCTTCTCCATCAAATGCTCGACTTGATCCTGCATCAAAGAAATCAAGGGAGAAATAACAATTGTGGTACCCTTGGTTTTACCTGAGTTGACTATAGCAGGCAATTGATAACATAGAGATTTACCACCACCAGTTGGCATCAACACAAATGCATCTCTACCCGATAAGGTAGCATTGACGGCCTCTAACTGGTTTGGTCTGAAAGTACTCAACTTGAAAGTGCTATTAAGTTTAGCAAACACTTCATTAGTCCAAGGAAACCTCTCGCCCTGTGCCTCCTTTGCCTCCTTTGCGTCCAAAAGTTTATCCAATTCATCATCAAACTCATCATCGGAGATCATTGGTGAGCTTGGTGGAAGCTGGTTCATTTGATTTGCATCTTCCATATCAACGTCAACATCGATTCTCTCGATCTTTATTGGTTTGAATTGGGTTGCATTTTCGTATTCCTTTTCGTCAACAATTTGAATCGACTCTTGTGATGACATGATCTCACGTTCTTCGTCGAATGCTTCATCTTCTCCAAAGCTGTCTGTGTTACTGTGGGTATCTTCTTGACCTTCATCTGGAATTTCCATAATATCAGGTAGATCTTCGGGATTTGGATAGTCTTCTGATCTAATTTGGGTATCTTGTAGGAATCTGTTACTCAGAGAAGAGCCATTTTGGATGAAATCTTCATCATCGTCATCAGAAATCACATAGAGATCATTATTGGTCGCTTCAATGGAATCCAAATCGTCGTTTATCACAGCTTGGTGTGATTGGCGATTAGTAGATGCTTGGTCTTTATGGAATGTGCTGTCTTGTAGTTGAAAATCATCTTCGTCGTCGTCAGCTTCTGGCTTATCCCTGACTTCTTCTTCAGCATCTTGGTACTCCTCGTCACTCTCAAAATCAAAATCACTTTCCACTGCTGCTAGAGCTTGTGTATAACTAGCATCTGGCATGTCTTCATCGTTTTCAAATTCAACAAAAGAAGCTAATTCTTGCCTTGCCTCCTCATCATACAGCTCCGGTTGACTCGAGATCAAACCATCCATAGTTCTCTCACCTTCGTAGAAATCTTCTGCTTCTTCTTCTCTCTCCTCTTCCGCAGCTTTCATAATATAGTTGTTATCGTCATAGTAATTTGTTGGTCGAGTGGTGTTTCTCCTGGCAGGAAGAGGTTCTTGGAATTCGTTGTCTGAAATGTGTAAATCAAAACTTTCTCGACCATCATCTGAATCAACGTGTGTATAATTCTGTAAAGCCAAAGGCGGCGTTGGGGGTGCAACTTGTGTGGATCTTGTGATTTCTGATGCATATGAATCTGTAACTTGCACAATAGAGGGTAACCTCGTAATAGTTGGATCGACTTGGAAAGATGTAATCTTGGATTTAGCTTCAGTTTGTGATCGCTCTAGAAGCAGTAGCTCTGCGGTCATTTGAGCTCTCTTTGTCCTCTTCGCGTCCTCAGACAAAGCTGTAGATTCTTCGATGGCAATCCTCTTGACTAAAAGTTCTATTCTTCTTTCGCATGTACTGATGTATTCCTGTTGAAGTTTCAAAAGATCCTGTTGGGAGCTACTTGAATCTTTGGATACATTGGGAGTGTATTCTTGTTGCACCACTCTGCTGTTTCTGTTGTTTAATGAAAGTTCCCGTAATTCTCCTTCTTCATCAATATCAAGGACTGGTCTATTTGGTAATTCATTGGATGTGGTGATTGTTTGTTTCGTTGTAGTCGGAAGGCATGTGGGTTCTGTCTTCTGTCTTTTTGAATTGTTATTCTGTGTTCCTTGCCTCTTTTGAGGTATCATCTGTTGTTGCTTTTCTTCTTCATCACTAGTCAAATCTATAATCGTTTCTTCCTGCAATGGTTCGGGACGTCTGACGGATATTCTATCACGTAATAAGTTGGCGATTGATGGTTGTTGTGTGGGCGATAAAGTTCTTGAAGTTTCAGTTGTCGAAGTTGACGCTGTGGTTGCTCTCTTTCCATTCAAGGATAAACTTTGCGTGGCGGCTGTTGTTCTGGTGGGTGGCTGCTGTTCTCTTCTGGTGGATCTCAAACCTGCCATTCGTTGTGATTTTTCAACGTTCAACATGAAAGAACCCAGATCTGGATTCTGAGTAGACGTAGCCATATCTGGATCTTGGCGTAACTGTTCTCCAATATCAGAAGGATTATCATTTGCCTTCGGCTGTGATGAAGGTGTGGGAGTGGTCAGTCCAAGCGACCGCTCGTTAGATCCTCTGAGAGCGGATGACTCATTGTTTGAGCTATCACTGGGCAGCGGTGTTTTCAAAAGTAATTCTATTGGATTTTGCTGAGGAGTATTGGACTTTGTTTGTTTCAACCAATCCAGGTGCTTCTTAAGATTATTCTTTACTGCCATATTAATATAAGCATTACTTTAACGCCAGATTCAGAATGCCTTGTGAGTTGTGTTCAGGATTTCAGAGCTCAGAGAATTGATTGAATGAAGAGTCAAAGTCTCTGGAGAGACAAGAATATGTAAATAATGGATTGCAAATGGAACCAGATTGGCTTTTGAAGTAGATCTTGCCTTCTGTTTATAATTTTGATTCGCCTTTACTAGCTTTGTTTACCAAATTTTTGAGCCTACGAGGCGCGCATAGCTAAATCGTTTGTTTTGATTTTGAAAATCGCGTTTCTGCCAGTTTTACACGGCAGATTCTATGTACTTTCCCAAAAAAGAAACCGACGGAAAACATCCATTTTAAGAAATTAGGCTGAGAACTTGACTCGGCCATGTCAATATGCAGCAGCTTTATCATCAAATATTTTTGAAAAGATGTCTCACAACTCAAAGCAAACGTATCAAATGTTTCGTTAATACGCACAGACCAAAACCTTGATTGGTTTACAGTTATGAAACACAAAACCTCATAAAACAAACAACACATTGTCTGCAACTCTAATTACCAGATCACAATTCCATGACTTCAGACGTCTTTGAAGATTTATATGAAGACGATGACTTTGCGTCTTCTTCTCAATTTATGCCAAAGGGCTTTCAATTCATGAAACTATTGGACACACCTATATCAAACTCTCCTCTAAACAGGCAAAGCTCGAAGAGGAGGAGACGCTCATCGGTGAGGTCAAAGATGCATATCCAACCGTTAATTGAAAACTCTAGTCAAGTTGAATTTCATGAAGATTTGAATCTTCGATCAAACTCTGGTAGATCCTCTGTTACCTACAGGGTACTGGATGATTTTGAGGAGGTTACCATTCTGGGTATTGGCACTTACGGTAAGGTCTACCTTGTGAAGGATATGATAACAGGAAACTTGTATGCTAAGAAGACAATCAGAAAAGCGAAGATTTCTGTTGATGCCAAATTGTTGAAGAACTCTAGGAACGAAAAGGATATACTGGCTAGAATCTCACATCCTGGTATCGTCAAACTGTTCTATTGTTTCCACGACGAGGAAAATATCGATTTCATCTTGGAGTACATCCCAGGCGGCGAGATTTTCTATCATCTTCAGACGAACAAATGGTTCAGTGAAGACACCACTGCGTTCTACATGGCACAGGTTGCAGAATCTATCCAGCATTTACACTCATTGGGTATTGTCTACCGTGATCTGAAACCGGAGAATGTTCTTCTAAATGCAAAGGGCCACGCTGTTTTGACTGACTTTGGTCTTTCTTCCACAGATGAGGTCTGTCGCTCTATTCTCGGTACTCCGGAGTTTACAGCTCCTGAAGTTCTGAAAGGCGAAAGTTATTCCTTCCCAGCGGATTGGTGGTCTTTTGGTGTGATGATCTATGATATGTTATGTGGTGGAGTTCCTTATAAAGGTTCGAATCCGGAAAAGTTACTTAAGAAGATCAATACCGGTAAATTACTGTTTCCTTCATCCACAATCATCTCAGAAGATGCAAAAGATTTGATCAAGAAACTGTTAAAGACGAGTCCAGATAAGAGGATGCCAGTTGATTCGAAGTTTGATGATTTCAAAAAACATAGATTTTTCAGGAAAATCAACTGGAAAGAGTTAAGAAAAAATACGCCTCCTATCGTTCCAAATTGTGATAATTTGGAAGATGCTACGAATTTTGACAAAGAATACATTCGTGGTGCAATTGCAAAAGAAACGGACAATATTAAACCTTCTGGAGTTGCTGTGATGTCTCTCAACCCTAACACATCAGCTCAAGCGTACGATGATTCGATGTTTAAAGGGTTCAGCTTCTGTGCCTCGAATTCGTTCATGGAAAAGCATTTGGAAAACATGAATAATACTAGTTAGCAAATAGATGATCAATAAATCTCAGCCTGTGCTTATAATGTGCTCTCATTCCATGTTACTAACCGTATTAAAAATCAAAACATAGTTTGTGTTCATAGAACAAAGACATCAAACTTCCATTCATCATCAAATTTCTTTAATACATTTTCGGTATCTTCCCAAGGAACCATGAATATGCCAGCATTGATCAACGGCATGCTAATGAGTTCACCCTTTGGAACTCTACCCTTCAAATCTTTCAAAGCAGATTCTGTGTTCCTCACAATAGTTGGTGGGTCATCGTGTGTACCTCCTGATCCATAACTAGTAAAAAGACAGACAATGAAATATTTACCATCATCGCTTGGAATAATACAGCTTTTCCCTACTAGACTCCTACCGGGGAAAGCATGACAATAATCCTCATATAACCTAGTGGCTTGAGGATATCTTCTTGAAAGCTGATAGGCAAATCCGCCACCCCAAGACCCTTGACAATTGCAAGAGTGCAAAATATAAGATGGAGTTTTCGTGATTTGTGCGAGTAGATCACCCTTAAGATAATTGATTGGCATTGTTTATGAAGGCTTTAAAATCACTGGACCGGCCTGTATGCTCAGTTATTTAGCTGAATACACGTTTATAGTGGCTAAACAGTCACACATTGCATCTCAATTTCCAAATTGTTCTGAATTCAGAATAGATCGAACAGAGTTTTTGCGATTCCAGAACCCCACTAAAATTTACTGGGCAGTCAGCCTTTAGCCGCGGGCAAATTATAGGTTTGACCGATTGCCCGACGGGAAGTGGCAGATTTGCTGACGGTCAATTTTCAACCAATTTTCAACTCATTGTCAGTTTCGATGGTACCATTACCCCATAAACTTCACCAATATACATGAATATATATAAACTTTCACTAGTCTCCATTAACCGCCATTAACCGCTTGAAACTTTTTAGCCAACACTACCTGTCAAAATTTTAAATCAAATAACTATTATCCATTGTTACACAACGAAACTTCTAGAAATCAGCTACCTCCACAATACATACACAGTCGAAAATAAGATCAACAAAGCGATCCGCTGCAAAATATGCCACTTCCTTTAGAAAAACACATAAATGACATCCTTCTGAATCCAGCCAACAAAGAGCTTCTTTCAGTTTTAAAATCCATGAGAAATGGTGTCCATTATGGTACCAAGATTCGGTTTGCTCATTCCTTAGTGATGTCATTGCTTTACAAACGGAACGTGTCGATGTGGCAACGACTCAGTTCAATTTTAAAAATAACAAGAAGTCATGGCTTTGTTTTGGCGTCATTTGCCCTCGTTTACAAGACTATGTTATTGGTGTTGAAATGGTACAATTCGATACTTGAGACAAGTACCCCTCATTTGAATGAATTTTTGGCAGGTTTCATCGGTGGATTTCTTGTTTATGGTAAAATCGTATTCAAGGATCAGTTCAACTCCGCCATCACTGATCAAATAACGCTTTATTGTGGAGCTCGTGCTACTTTGGCTCTTGGTAAACTCATTGCCTTCAAGATCTCTAAGAATTTTGCTGATAGTAACAACTGGGATAAGAAGCAAAAAATTAAATTCAGAGATGATTTACAGAGTTATGCCTGGTGTGCAAGTGCAAGTTTGATCTGGGGAAGTGTTCTATTCATGCATAGATTTTACCCTAAGTTTCTCCAACATGGTTTGGAATCAAGTATGGAGTTTATCTATGATGATTTGAAATGGTGGGACTGGAAAAGTTTCTTGGGAATATGATTAACGGATTGGTCAATTGATCTGATGTGAATTACTTGAAACTAGGGTTCTGCTGGCAGCTGGTTCTTAATTCAGCATGGCATCTAGTTTGTTTTTATACTGTAGATCCAACCTGTTCTAGAAATATATCTAGTTATCGAATAGACGACGTTTCAACATAATTTTTGAAAACTTTGCATGGTAGTTGTCCAATACCTACGTACGTATACATACCATTTACATATTTGTTTTTATTTCCCAATGAGGAAGTCTAGTTCGTAAATTTATGTGTCAAAGCTGCTGCGATAGTGCGCGCCTGGAGTAACTCGCCAGAACCTGGTGATCAAAACCTGGTGGCAAAAGACAAACGTTCATTTTATTCAAGAAGAGATCATAATCTTTTAGTTCCTCTTTTTGATTCAAGTTCAACCTGAGGATACTTTTATATCAAACAATACTATAATCCTCAAAGAAACACATTCTCCAAAATTACCGCCAAACGAAACCCCAAAACACAAAAAGTTGTACAATCCTCAACTACTAAACATCCTGTCACTCCCTTATCTCCACCATTTAGAAAGACCTATAACACCAGACTGTCCAAAATATCCAAAACCAGTTCCAAACTCATCAATAAGAATAATAGTGTCAAAAACAGGTTCATTGAAAAGAATAAACGTAAGATGGCCCCGATAAGAGACTTGATCAATGACGACGATGACGATTCTATTAGTGGCGAAGGCAGTTATAGCAAGAACACCTCATCAGTGGTGACCTCCTCCACCGCTGCTTCATCTGTTGCCGAAATATACACTTCGTTTCCACAAATAAATCATACAGAGGTCACAAAGCTTATGATCCAGACATTGACTGACTTGGGTTATAATACCGCCAGTGAGGCTTTGAAGAAGGAGAGTGGTTTAAACATTGAGTCCCCAGAAATCAACGATTTCATGGGATATTTGAATTCTGGTGAATGGAAGCTGGCAATTAAAAGTATTCCAAAATTAAAGTTAATCCCTGTTAGTCATCATCAGCATAACAGTCGTCGTCGCAAATCTAGTATTAAGTCAGAAATGGATTCGTCAATGAAGGATGCTGATGAAGTAGAGGAAGATGAAGAGACTAGAACTTTGATAAAGTTCTTGATCCAAAGAGAGAGATTCCTTGAAGAACTTTTCAGTGAATGTGAAGAAGAAGAAGAAGAATACCAGAAAGAGGGGAAGTTAGAAGAAGGGGGTTCTTCTTCCGTAGAATTGAAAGTAATCACGCCTTCTCCTACTCCAAATCATGCACCAAGCTTAAAACTGTTGGAATTCATCCAGACTGATCTTCGTTCTCTAGTCTCCCCTAACACCACTAAAATTACATTTGAAAACATCAAACATTTGACTTCACTTCTTTTTGATCAAAGATCATTAGATTTACAATTGATCAATGGTTGGTATGGTTCCGTCTCCTCATCGCGCGCTAATCTAATAGCAGAAATAACCAAGCATATTGACCCAAATGAAATGATTCCTAAATTTCGCTTGTTCAAATTATTAGACCAATCTTTAAGCCATCAAAAGCAGACGAATTTATTCAATTTTCCATCCCTTGAACAATCCCGTGGTCAAATTTCTCTTTTTGAGGATATCCAATGGGATCGTACCAATTTCCCTAATAGTCATGTGAAAACTTTATCACTACATGATGATGAAATTTGGTTCGTTCTGTTCAATCATACAGGTTCCCTCCTAGTATCATGTTCCAAAGATGGTTCAGTGTTGGTATACGATGTCAAGGAAGGCTTCAAGCTTAAATACAATTTGGAAGGCCATGACAAGGGTGCGATGTATGCCAGTTTCAGTCCATCTGGATCGTTGTTACTGACTTGTGGAATGCAAGGACAATCGTTTCTTTGGGATGTCACCACGGGGAAATTACGGTCTAAAGTTGATGTTCTTGGTAATAATGTTCGTATATGGTGCTGTGATTGGGTCAACGAAGATGAGCTTATCTTAGGCTCTCCGGATAAAGTCGTTGCTAGGTATAATCACACTAAAGGAATAATTGTTCAGAAATGGGAAGGATCCATTGTCAATGATCTGAAATTGACCGGTGATAAGAACCATTTGATTTGTGGAACGTATACCCGAAATATGGAAGTTTATGATCTGAAAACTGGGGAGAAAATAAGTACGATTCCAGTGAATGACAAAATAACCTCCATTACAGCTTCACAGTCAAATCCAAGCACAGTCTTAGTAAACGTCACTCCAGACGAACTTCAACTATGGGATTGGACCCAAGGTGTCCTATTATCCAAATACATTGGCCATAATCAACGTAAATTCATTGTTCGTTCTTGTTTCGGGTACGATGAAACATTAGTGTTGTCCGGTTCTGAAGACGGTCGTGTTTTCATTTGGAATAAGGATTTCGGTTCTTTGTTGGGTTGCTTTAAGGCACATGTCAAGGGAAATACTAACTCTGTTGCTTGGTGTCCTGATCAAGAATTGTTTGGCGGGTGTTGCTTTGTCACCGGTGGTGATGATGGTAAGGTTCAAGTGTGGGGTCCTGAAATGTTCTCTAGTCATAACAGAAAGTAAACTAATGGTACTTGTTTAGCAGTAGAGGCTGAAATTTCATGGGCATATATAAATCTTGAAAATCCGTTCTTAGAACAACTCTTTCCAATTTTAATACAGCACCGGTTGGTCGGTTGATTGGATCTATATGTTCTCGTTGAACTAGGACTTTTATGTTGGGTCCTGGGTTTGAGATTATTAAATTAAATTTGACCACGAAAAGCTAGCTGTACTGGTCCTTTATCACAATATAATATTTATAAAAAGCACAACAGCAAACTGATTATTGGCTGTAAAGTACAAGAACGATGTTTACACTAAGAAAAGAAATATTTGTATTGATATTGATAATTAATATGATTTAATTTAATTTAATTTAATTTAATTTAATTTAATTTATGTTCGTTGTTCAGCTTATAAATTATTAAATACATTTTTTTAGAGTAAAGTTTTTTAAAACATAAACTACCGAAATTTTAATTTCAATTATACTGCAATAAGTGTTTCATATCTACTGATACGCTTTATGAACAAGGCTCCTAACCTTGTTCATATTAGGGTGTTTTTTCATATAGGTTCTTGAGGCAATTATAAAAAGGTGTAAAATTTCCACAGGGGAATTTCTCTTTGATATAGTTTTTATAGAACTACCAATTAATTACTACGTATATGTTTTCACTAACAACCGCGTTAGGGTCATACCTGACTCCTAACTATCACATATACATATATATTCATATAATATCTTATTCCGTTCTTTACTCGACATTTAGTATTACTGATATATAAATTGTACTTTCTGGCTTCATTGGAGAGTGCACAACCCGGGAATTGCGTTGACTAGAACAGGCTTGTTCTATTCTATATCTATTATATTGCGAACTAAAATTTTCAGAAGAAAAATGGGGTTTGATTACATACAATTTAAAATAGTCTTTGAATCCTAGTTTAATATTATAATAAGTGATGCGGGTGTCTTGAATATCTCTCTAGCGGTCCACTCTTAAACGCCTGGCTTTAGATCTTTCCATTGGAGTCAAAACCCAATTCAATTCTAACTCATCTTCATCATCTCCCAATCCCAAGATCATAATAATCTGAGTTACTTTGATAAAGTTTTCTCTTAAATGATATCTCCCCTTGGTTAATTCAGAAATCATCAAGGAGATTTCTCTTTCCAATTTGATTGCACCTAATTCGTTAATGTTTTGATCGAGGGACCATATTTTCATTTCAAGTAATAATGAGATATGGCTGATTATTAAAGAGAGTAATGCATCGTAGTTTTTGGAATCGAGGACTTTAAGGTATGGTGTGATGATGGCAGTCCATTGTCTCATGAAATTGGAAATAGATAACGAAGAGGAGGAAGAAGAGGAGTCGTGATCACTGAAGGATGAAATCAAGTACGGTTTCATATCAGCAGTAGCAGAACCAGCACCACCAATGGAAGACGAATTGGTATCGCTAGAATCATGTCTGAAAAAATCAGAGACCAAAGATTGCAATTTCGCCTTAAAACATTGGTTGAAAAGTATGTTCAAATGGTCCCTTACCACCATTGAAAATTCCTCTTTCAAATTCTCTTCAAATGAAATGATCAAATTGTTATTCAGCTTCTTAGCGTCTGTTCCAAAGGTAAAGTGAGCATTGATCAGCTGGCAATTGAAACTGACGATTTTGTCGAAATACCCACCGGAAACACTAAGCGTGTTAAGATACAATAGGAAATAATGCAATCTTTCTTCATCGTCACCTTTCGTCAATTCAGTCAAGGCAGACGCACCTCTTTGGAAAAACGAGTTCATCGTGCTTTGTTTGTTCAAGTTGGAATTGGTTGTCAACAGTGGCTGTGTGGATACGTTTATTGGAGATAATGCAGTTCCCTGGCGTGGATACAGCTCTTTCAATCTTTTCACAATAACAAGGAGATAGTCCTCTTTGATGAGTCTTTTCAACATGGTTATGGTCTTGGATAATGTCAGTGGCTGAGCTGATTCAATGGCGAGTTTGAACACTGATGTGAGGATCAACGTGAGATCTTCAGCGATTGAAGAAGCAGGAGCAGATTCAGGCGACATTGCCTGCTGCTGTTTAGACACAGGAGCCAATATGAATGGATTCAACTTGGGCAATTCTTCCATTGTGAACGATTGGTTTAGCGATTTCTTCATGAAGAATTCCAAGAATCGTTCCAACGCTGGCGTGATTTTACTCTGTAATTTCACAGAGAATTTGGAATTGACAATAGGAGGAGGCAATCTCAAACCTTCTTCATCTTTAACTTCCAAATGCAAATATTCGTTCCATTTAACAGCGACAAATTTACAATACATCCCCCAATACTTGCAGAAATTCGACAATTCCAGTAACAAATCGTTGATTTGAGCCATAGCAACACCGTAATCTTCTGAAGAGCGAGGCTGGGAGCCACCGTCCATGCTTGGTCTGGAACTGTTTGGTTGTGAGCCACTGTTGGATCCAGCGGTGGTTTTACTGGTGGCAATGATCTGGTTGGTGATTGGTTGGAACTTGTAGTTGTCAATCTCCTTCAAAGTTCTTTCAATGGAGCGGTGGTCACAGAAAGTGTCTGCTATTAGGCCTGCTTGAGAATCTGTCTCTTTCTCCACTTTCTCAATGATATCGATCATGTACTGGGAGCCGTAGTATTTGGTGATGATTGGAGCATGTTGGTTGATCATCTTGGAAATGATTTCCAAAAGCCTTGTCAACGCCAACGGGAAAAACCCCATCTTATCTTGCTGTTGCTGGGACTGTTGGTTATTGATGATCAATCTTGATTGCGATGAAATAATATCACAGATGAATTTGGAGTAACAGTCCAACCCCACCGAAGCTTTGCCTAGCAATGGAAACAACCTGAAAAAGAACGTCAAATTCTCAACATCACGAGCCTCTGAAGCTTTGATAAACTCCCTAGTGAAGACCTCTGTCAGTTCTTTCACCCATCTATTGACAACAACGTTAGGAGTCTCAGGAACATCCGTGGAAGGCACAACAGCATCAATAAACTGTCCTTCCAATCTCAGCTTTGAAATAATCTGGTTCAAATTCCCCGCAGCAACAGTGTAATCTCTGACCTCGATCGCTTGATGAGTAGCCAAAATCAAGTTCCTCAACTGCTTGACATCTGTGACGTATTCCAAGGTCTCACGGACTCGTTCCCTCTCAATGTCCAAAACTCTGACACGTGCAGTGATTTCCATAGCATGTGTTCCTGCTTCTCCCAGCAAAGACACTAAATCCGAAGAGGTGTTCAGAGAAGTAGACAGTTCAGTCCTGGCTAATTCCAGCTTCCGCGATTCCAAGATGTGGGATCGAGTGTCAATGTATTGGTTCAGTTCTTGTTCAAGTTGACGATGGGTTGTTTCTATACTGGAGACGAATTTGAGTAGTTGGTCCCTGGTTGTTAGACGCTGAAGAAGTTTGGAGTAGCGCACACTTTCCAGCTGCTCTCTATCTTTGGTCATCGTGGAAGATCTTGTGTATAGCGTCAATTGATCTTACTCTTTTTTGAAAAACTTTCGAAAACCGAATTTAGAGGGGCATTTGTTGGCGCTTCGTTGTTCTTGGGCTGTACCGGATTGATTGTATTTCACCGATCTATGAACAATTGGAGATCTTGGCGACCGCCGCATGGGAACAAAAACACAACACGCACCAGCTCTTGGTCAAAAATAAGGCACGTGATGTCGTACGAGGGTAGAGGACCCATTTTTATCTGACAAGCGTCCCTTCCTAGTCTAATTAATAGCAACGTACAACATTCAAAAAAAAACAAAAAAAATTAGATAATTTTCATTGACAAACAGTTTATACAGAACAAATTTCAGAATTCAAAACTCGTCAAATGCTTTTCTCATTGCATTAGGATTTCCAAAAACCAAATGTCTATCTTCACTCAATTTCGTATGTAAATTTTCATCATAGTCTTCACCCCCATCTCTTTTCTGTAAACTTTGTCTTTGAATCTCATTAGTCAACCATTTCATAAACTTTGTAGATGGTTTGTAATCTGGATGGCTTTTTTTCAGTTCGGAAAGTTTGCTGAATGCTCGATGCAAGTTTGATGGTTCGGTTATGGTGTTGTTTGAAAGGGAATCTTCAAGAGTTTTATAAAGTAATAAACCAGATTCTTTATCAAGTTCTCTCTTTGTGGCATCATTTTGGTATTTTTCAACATCTTCTAGGATTTCCAACGTTCTAATCTTGGAATCTTCTTGTAAGTTTCTGAAGTCTTTCAATAATTGCTTGGCACCTTGTAATTTGATAAACTCTTGAACGTTCTCCTTAGTTTGTAAAACCGAAGAAACAACACCTAATAATCTTTTCTGAATCACAGAATTTGTTTCAGAATCTAACGAGTTCAACACTTTGTGCAAAACTTCATTACCATCAATATTCTCAACGGCTTTCAAATTATGTCTTAAAGATTGTGCAATCACTCTTAATGCCAATTCTCTCTCATGATAATTGCCATCTTTCAACCCCAAATTTAACAAAGGTTTGAAATTCTCTTCCAATGATATCCTCATGCCATCTTTCAAACTATGCGAGTATTCGTTCAAAGATTCTAAAGCAATCGATAATTTAGCGTCATCTTTCATATCACCATGCTTGAGGAAAGCCAAAGCTTCATTAAGATCAATGACTGAGGCTGAGCCCTGTGCTGCTTGTTTCAATGCCATAATGTCACTATCAATCTCATCCTCATCGTCATCTTCTTCTGTATTGTAACTGACAATTTTCTTGGATTCGTCTTCTTTCACAGGTTCCTTCATAATTAATTCCTTACCATACCCCTCTTCGTCCCGGCTCAATTGACCCAATAAGATGTTTAATTCTTCAATACTGTCAACTTCTTCAGGTAATCTAGCTCTTTTTTCACCAGTTTGCCAATCTAATTGAACATCCAAACCTTGAGGTAGAACTTGACCTTCTCTGATAATTTGCCACTGTTTAGTCGGTAGGAAATCCTTGGTATAACAATCTGTTGATGAAATGCAGATCTCTTCAGAATTAGAAGAACGATGTTGTGGGATTGCGAGTGTTAATGCTGGGGTTAATGTTAGCAAGATTAACGTGAGTGTTTGTGTGGAGAGTTTCATATACGATTATGAGTGGATGGTTTTTATGGTTGTTGTGAACGGTGGGGTGGGTATTCGTTTCTTTTTGGGTTGAAGTGAAGAAGTTATTTAGTTACAATTTAACTTGAATTTCTAGATCGAAACTTCGGGTTATTGCTACAATTTTCTATTATATGGAAGATGTTGTTGTAGATGTATACGTGTCAATTCATGATGACGATGACGTTAATGGCACACTACCTGTAAGAGCTACTAGAACGTACCAGAAGGCTTTTGCGAAAAAACACTGGCTTCCACAATTTTGCGCAACTTTTTCGTTTTTAAAAACTTCGCAAAATTTATGTTTCGCAATTCTTAAAATGAACAACACCGAGGGGGGATTTAAAACTCACGTGCATCAGCTTTTCGGAAATAGATCATGGAAGTTTCGCGAACTTTGCAAACCGAAACTCGATCCGTAATTGATGATTATGTTCTAGGCAAGAAGATATATATGTCAAATTAACAAGTAAAAACTTTGTTACAAATACCGAAATCGTTTTACAATCCGTTTGAATAATAGAGTATTTAAACCAAGAGATATTTTGGATTTTACCTAGAATACAAGAAGATTCGACACACACAAACAAACACACACATATATTCAAATACATCATGTCCACGCTCCAGCCAACGATAAATAACTATCCATTTAACTTCGAACCATTTCTAAGACGAGAGTATAATCTTTCATTAGACCCGGACAGACCAGCTTGTCAGTTCTGGACTGGTAAGGGTGGTTGTCCAAATGGAGACAACTGTTACAACAAACATGTTTCTCCAATGTTTTCCAATAAGATTGTGTGTAAGCATTGGTTGCGTGGTCTTTGCAAGAAGGGTGATAATTGTGAATTCTTACATGAATACAACTTGAGAAAGATGCCAGAATGTCTCTTCTTCAGTAAGAATGGTTTCTGTACACAAACACCCGAGTGTCAATATTTGCATTTGGATCCTTCTACTAAGATCCCTGAATGTTTGGATTATTCCCGTGGTTTCTGTCCTGAAGGTCCGAATTGTAAGAATCGTCATATTAAAAGAATCATTTGTCCAAACTACCTTACTGGGTTCTGTCCTGATGGTCCGGATTGTGATTTGGCTCATCCTAATTTCAATTTGATTGGTGATAAATTAAGAATCAGACCTGATAGAGATCCTGCAAAGAACGACGATGACGAGAATTTGCGAATCTTCTTGGAGAAACAAGCCAAGTTGGACAAGCTCAGAGAAGAGCAATTGAAACAGCTGAATGAAGTGAAATACCATGACTAACAAAAAAAAAAGAAAAGAAGTTTATAAATTTGTTGTATAAGTTAATCAAATAATTTCTTGAATTTAATTCCCAACGGACCGCCTCGTATGTTGAACAGGCACGTGACGGCGACGCCCAGAAAGTATTACAGATAAGAGCCATACAGGTAGAACTTTCAAACAAAATTAGCTACAAATGTAATTTTTTAAATAGAAGAACAATATAATTAACACTCCAAAACAATGACACTTACACAAAAGATATTCGAGTATTCTCCAGACTCCTCAGAAATCATCAAAACAAACGAGATACCGATTTTAATCCAATCAATCCCGGATCTAAAGCTTAACGCACACCATAAACTCATCCTACAAAAATTCTCTGAAAGCTACCCAGATTATCCTATAAAGAAAACACAGCTTATAGATGTTCTCAATGAACTCCTAGGTATCAATATTGAAGATTTCTACAGGCTATCCAAGGGGTCTATGTCGTTTGTTGAAGAGACGGAAAGAATAGCTGAGGACATCAAGGCTCAGATAGCACGCTCTGAAGAAAACAAGGATACTGCCACTACAACAGATAAATTGAATGCTCAAAATGGTACATCGTCATTGTTGATGTACTTGAACACATTCCTTTCTCTTTTGATTGTCTTTACTCTTCTTGCTCTGAATTTGAGACCATTGATAAGGTCGTTATTATCCAATTTCTTCTTTACAGAAACCAACGCAGATCAGCTTTACTGGTGGCAAGAGAACCCAAACATTGAGAGAATCATTTGGACGTTAAGAGACTATTCAGTTGAATGAACTTTATAGATACCACTGCTACACGGGATGATATTGAAAAATAAAACAAAATGTTCGATCAAAAGGAGGTACAAATAACAAGCGCTCAATTAATTAACTAAGAGAACTTCCATCTGTTACCACAGTTTTCACAAGTACAGAAGGTAGTTAAAGGTTCATCCGCAGATCTAGTTTGTAATTGGTAGTAACTGACCTTCTTTTCTTTACACTTACCACAGGTAAATCTATCAGTGACCGCTCTTTCCAAACTAGCACCTTGAGCATTAAACAAGTTCTGTTCTTTGATCTTTTCCAATTCCTTCTTCAAAGATTCAGGAGCAAGATCCTTAGCAGTCATTACTACAAACTTGCTAGCTTCTAAATCACCACTACTCAACTTATATCTCAACTCAGGGTTGTTCTTCTGTCTGATGTTAGAGATCAACATTCTCATTTTCTTTGTGTAATTGCTTCCAGCGTCAAATTTCTCCACTTTATAGGCTTCAGTTTCAATTTCCTTGGAGATCTGCAAAAGTTGATTAGGTGGAAATTGTGAGTCTATACACAACCCATTGTATAAAGCCTTGATAATGGAGTTTCTAACTTGGTTTTCGTAAATGGCAGTCTTGACACCGTCCTTTTCAGCACTTCTATCTGTGGCGGAGAACTTGGTGGTGATATTGGTGGCGGTTGAAGGAGTACTACCGTCAGTGGACCCAGTGGATCCAGTGGATGCTGGAGTTGTAGATTTTTGCTTCTTTTCCTTGGCGACTTGTTCTCTCCAGGAGTTGATGATTGACTTGACCAAGTCAGAGATTTCCTTGTTCTTGGAGGATTTGAACTTGTTGACAGCGATACCAACCTTTGTCTCCCTCAAAAGTTTCTCTGTTGGTTGGAGATCTCTTCTGAGCACCTTCAAGATTTGGAGAATTTGCACATCACTTTTGGCTTTATCCAGGTCGGTGATACAGGTCTTGATTTCTTTGACTTCCATGATAACGAAAAACTTGCACTGCTCCGTAGTTGTTTTTGTTACGCCAGGCGGCTTTGAATGTTGTCTGTGTTTTGTTCCTCTTACTGTGGGCGGTTTCAAAATTTTGTCGTTTTCTTGTTTGTTTATTTATTTGTTGATAAAAATTTCAAAATGTCCGGCGGCAGCGGCAGCGTAAAAAGAAGTTCGCCTCCGAAGGAAGAAGATACTGGTTGCACTATTCAAACAGGACGGCACAATTGATCACAAGGTGCTTAAGACAAACAGAGACACCTCAATAGAACAACAATGGAGAGAGAAAGAAAAGCAAGACGGTTCATCTACATCGGATCGATTCCTTATGACCAGACCGAACAACAAGTCCTAGAGATCGCCAACACCATTGGCCCTGTTGTTAACATGAAGATGATGTTCGACAAGGAGACAGGGAAGTCAAAGGGTTATGCCTTCATTGAATACAAAGATGTCGAGACAGCTGCTAGTGCGGTCAGAAACTTGAACAACTATTCGATAGGAAATAGACAACTCAAATGTGATTTCTCCACAGAAAACTCGTTATCAAGTGGCGGCAACACAGGCGGCAACTACGGTAACAACAATAGCAGCAACAACTACAGCAATAACAACAGCCATCATCACAGTCACAGGAAAAGAGAACAGCTTCCTCCTTTACCTTCAGGCATCGTGTTAGGCCCAGGTGAAAACTACCAAGAGTCAATTGCCCAATCCTTGAAATCTCTTGATTCACACAGATTGAACAATTTGATCCAAGATTCCATCAAGTCAGCCCACTCCAACCCAAGATTGATGAGACAATTACTACAACAGTGTCCACAATTCGCTTATGCTATAGTTGAAGGTTTACTAATGACGAATTCTGTCAGACAGGAAGACATTGCGTTATTACTACAACCAAGTGCGGACAATACCAATTCCAACGAATCGAAGAATAACAATGCTGGTGGTAGCTTGATAGAAGCTAACGATATCGATGAAGAACTGGATGAAGAAAAGATAGAGCTCGTCAAGCAAGTGATGAATATACCAGAAGAAAACTTGAACGAGTTGCCACAAGAACAAAGAGAAGCAATTCTGTTGATTAAAGGCAATTACGAGAAAGGTATCTATGGTGAACTCAAGGTTTAAGTAGTATATATATGTGAAGACTCCTGATGGAACTTAAAAGTCAGTATAGTAGTATCTGTAAAAAACATCCTGATTGGAGATCAATTAATGCTCCGCGCTCTTCTCAGTTAAATAATATAACGAAAAAAGTTAACGTATCAGTGCTTCATCTATACCTCAGTTGATATTCGATCGGAGCAGAAACAAACCATTATAGACTTAATGAATATCCAAATACCAGGCTTCTTCTATGATCCAGTGAAGAAGAAGTACTTTAAAATCACGAACCAAAGGGTTTCTGCAGCGCAATCTTCACGCACAGAAACTACCCATACCGCTTCTTCTTCTGCGGTCTCATCGATCAACAACTACAGTATCAACAGCATAAGGTCATCGCAGAAAGATATAACCAGGAACAAAAGGAAACAGGTGATTCAAGAAACGATCAATTCCAAGCTTACCAATTATGAAACGAAGCTTCTTGGCGTGCACAACCTGATCTATCCTACGTACGATCTTCGGAATGAATTATCAGATTATAAGATCAGAAAGCTCCAAAGAGACGGCTCCTTAGACCACATAACACTATCACTCAACGATAAACCAAGACTGATATCACCAGCTCCATATAACGAACAAATCATCTATGTTAGCACATTGAACAATATCCATAAAATCACAGACAGAGGACACCTTTCAGAACAGCTGATCCATCATCGAACGGATAAATCAATTCACTCAACACTACGAGGGTTTCAAGTCTCCAATAATGAAGAGTTGACCGTACGACAGTGGCTCGAAGATAATGATAAGAGCGAAGTGGAGATTTTGAACCTTGCCAATGGAACACAATCAAGAATATTTTCTGAAGACCGAGAATGGTTCAATAGCATGTTGTTGGATGAAGAAAACAATAACAATAAGCTTCTGACAGCTGGAAACAACTCTTTGAATATATATGATCTGCAAAGACACAACAAAGGCACCAGAATTAAATCCAAGAACGATATAACATGCCTAGAAAGAAGTTGCAAATCTGTTCCTAATTCCTTCATGATTGGCACAAGAAATGGTCAACTACAAAGGGCCGATTTAAGAACTGGTTCCTTGCAGAATTTAAGTTATCAGCTTACAAACCATAAAAGAGACACTTCGTCGAAGAACAAGGCAAGATCTATTACGAATGTTAAAGCTGCAGGATTGAACGAGCTCATCGTATCTACACTTGGGGATACATTGGTAAAGTTTGATCAAAGAAACCTATCTCAGCCTGTGATATCCTTTAACTCTTTGAAGAACACACACGATATATTCAATGAAAGTTTAAGCCTTCATAATGACAGGTATCTTGTGTCAGCAAACAACTCCTGTGGAACTATTGAAATATTCAACGTTTATGAACAGATCTCGTTGATCAATATTGACACTTCCAAGTACTGCAAGGAATTGACCAACCCGTTTTTCAACAGTAAAGACGAACTTGTTTGCTTCAACCGCGATACTTCTCAAATGTATAAGTTTTCATAACAATCTCATAATATAATAATATATATGATACATACAGATTTTTTTTATAAATAATTAGATCTAAGAGACATAATCGTACTTCTGTGTTCCATTGGCAGAGCATTGATTTGAGCCTGTGTCATATTCAAAATTTGCACTAACGATTGAGCTTGTTCTGCTGGCATACCGCTCAACATATCTATGGTGGACTGTGGGAAATGTGCCCATCTTGGATCAACAGGAGGTTGTGCGTTGTAGTTATTAGTATTCCTTTGATTGTTGAACCTTGGTGGGTTTGGTGGCTGGTGCTGCTGGTGCTGTGGTAGTTGTGGTGGTTGAGGTGTTTGAGGCGGTTGAGCAGCGTTTTGTTGTAAAGCTGTTTGTAAGGCAGATTTGTCAATCACACCCATAAGAATCAAGGCTTGGACAACGTTAATAGTATAGGATGGATTAGCGTTCAAAGCCATCTGTCTACCGTTGACATCCGAACTTTTAAGTAGAGAGATCATCTGTATGAGGGCAGGTGGATCGATGGTTGATAGATTCTGCGATATTTTCTCATTCATGGTGAAAGTGGAAGGATTAAAAGGAGGTAATGTCTGGGAAGCATTAGCCAAGATATCTGGAATTGCAATCTGAGGAGTGGTATCATTATATTTGTATGAAGCTGCTGTCGATGTATTATTGCCTCCAAATTGAGGAGGAACGGGAGGCGGCTGTAGTTGTGGTTGTGCTTGTGTTTGATTAAACGATGGAGGCTGAGGTCTACCCCCAAAGCCTGGTGGACCTTGATTGAACGCTGGTGGACCTTGGTTGAGTGCAGGTGGTGCATTTCTTTGGAATTGGGGAGTAACAGGAGGCATACCGTTTGGAATTTGATTAAAATTGTTATTCCCAACACTAAACTGGCTGTTGTCTTCTTGTAACATTTCAGGTGGAAGAACCACATACGAAGGTAGATGATCCCTACTTAGCGTCAGAGGTTCTCTCAAAGCAAGACCTGCTTTGAAGCCCTCTTTACTGAGTTCAACTTTGAACCTTCTATTCCCAAACGTAATACCACTGATCAAACGAAGCGCTCTGGTTGCCTGTTCGGGTGTCTGATATTCAACAAAAACATAGTTCTTTGAGCGACCGGATGGGTCAATTCTAGTACGGATATCGACGATGTTACCTGAGCCCTTGACAACGCTCTCAATGATCTTCTCATTCCAGTCTTTAGGAACGTTGCCTAGGTAAAGAATAGATGTTGCATTGCCACCCCCTTGGTCAAATTTGACCCTTTTGTTCGAATCACCACTGCCTTGACCTTGGCCACGTTTCTGGCGGAAGTTACCACCCGGAGCACTATCGCTTTGGGGAGGAAGAGGTCTTCTTCCTCTTAATGAGTATGAGCCGGACATATCAGGATAAGTTATTAGATGGATAATATAGAATTATAGCCGGGATAAAGGAACAGTTGTAAAAGAAAAAGCTTTATCTTCTAGGGGGGCGGCGGCTGTTTTGTTTTTTCTGATTGGATTTTCTTACCCTGTCGCGCGCTTTCAGAACCTACTACAAGCTGAACAAGCTACGCTCCACAGGGCTTGCCTATCCAATGTGGGATATCAGCCGGTTTCCAAACATAATAAATCTGCTCTACGACAGTAATTAGTAACAGATGAAAGATGCAATCCGATTCTTAAATATATAGATAGTTGTTAAAAAGCCAGGTTTCCAAAATCGAACTGGCCGTATCTCATCCATTTTTCAAAGCTTATTCTGCATAGCTTATTCAGCATCAAGAGCGAGGAAGATCACTGGGGGTTCCTTCGTTACTTGCAGCGACACCAGAACCATTATTATCACGGTTGTTGTTAGTGGCTGGGTTACCGTTCAGAGCGATTACTTCCACCGCTCCAGTAATGGTTCCTGCTCCATGGTTGATAAGCGAACCTAAGAACCCTCCTAGTCCTTGTCCCCCCAAAATAGGTTGATTTCTAAATCTATTGCTATTTGAAGAATTGACTGGAATTGGAATTGGCGGATCATCCATTAGGTTGTCACTCTGTGAGGATAAATTCGACGGAACATTGGTTCTGTTGATGATCAAAGATCTTGCCGCTGTTGTGGAGTTTTGCTCAGCTTCGACTTCTTGACGACAAAGTGGACATGAAACATTCTGCTTTAACCATTCAACCAAACAGGATCTACCAAAGATGTGTTTGCATGGCATTTGCACAGGTATATGTTCTGATTGGGACGATTCTGATGTTGATTCTTGTTGTGCCGCCGCAGCAGCAGCAGATGATGAAGATGGTCTGGGGAATTTGGAGTACAGAGAGTATGTCTGAGTAGTAGGACCCACCAACATAGGAACCGGTGGATCGGTGTTGATCTCTTCGAATCTTTCTTGAACATTGACAGTTTTCTTATTGTCATACGTCGGATGATCAAACTCCTCGTAGCAAATAGAACACTTTTTGCTATCCTCAGGAAGATCATCTGGGTCTAAACTCTTCAAATGTTTGATAGCATCCTCTGTAGCCCTGACAGCAGAAGTTCCTGGTATTTGCATCGATCTCTCGACTAAATCTCGAAGAGCGTCGGGGATATTACCAAGATTGAACACCAATCCTGGATTATTGATATCTTGTAAGCCACCTTGCGCGGCGGTTGTTTGTGGACGACCATTGGGCAAGATGTTTGTTCTGTCAATAGTGATTGCAAATGGAGGGATTTGGTTGCCTAAAACCCCACTGAAGAGAACATCAGAATCATTGGATGGGATCTGTTCAATGTTAGATGGATTCAAGTCAGTGATAAGTCGGGTTATGGAACTAATGAAAGATCCATCTTGGTTGTTTGGTCTGGGTGGAGGGGTTGCACGCCGACGATTGTCATCTGATCCAAGCTCGTGGGTTCTATTATTACTATTATTGTTGTTACTACTATTATTACTATTTGACGACATCTTGTTGAAAAAAAAAACACAAACTCCAGGACGCAGAACACCTAATTGAAATACAAAAGTTGGAAAGATTAAAAGTTGGCGTTGACGATTTGCCGTCCGGGGGTAGCTAACTAACTACATTTTCAATGAAAGGAAGATCTCACAACAATGTGACATTAAAAAACCTAAAAAATGTAAGACAAAAAATAATATTGAAGGATACGCGGTTCGAACGCGTGCGGACAACGTCCAGTAGATCTTAAGTCTACCGCCTTAGACCACTCGGCCAACCCTCCGATGTTATTGATTAAAAAATAGGAGCATTGATGTTTATGAGACTGAATGCTAATAATTATTAATACTGCATAACCAAGCAGCATCTTGCAGAAGAATGCCCAACATAAAAATTAAACTTTCAAGAACTCTCAATGAACTTTGAACAATAATTCTTTACAACACTTATGCATGACCATTATATGGAGAATGTGAAAAAAAAAATCAAGTCGGAATCGTAAAAAGTTGTTAAATATTCAATTTAATTTTATTATACAACGGGGGGCGTAGAAAAATCTATTCACATAAAGAGAGAGAAAGAGAGAGAGAAAAGGTGATTATTTGATGTCAAAGACAGTCTTCAAGTTCTTGATCAACAACCAGTCGTCTCTAGCAACAGAGTCTCTGAAAGCTGGGTCCTTCAATGTATCAATAGACTTTCTGGTGATCAAGGAGTACAAGTTATCCTTTTCATCGACATGTCTACCCCAAATTGGTTGGGCAGAGGATGGGTTATCCAATCTGACGGCAACACCGGCAGCGGTTTGACCCTTCTTGACAATATCTGTAGACTTGTGGTTGATTTCCAAAGAGGCAACCTTACCAAGGACAAAGGTTTCCTTTTGCTTGGTTTCAGGGTTGACCTTGACGGCACAAATTGGAGTACCAATTCTCAAAGAACCTTCAACAACATCGACACCAATGATCATTGGGTTACGCTTGTTGATGATTTGTAAAGTCTTACAGACAGCTGGGAAAATGGCGTATTCCATGAAGTCCTTTCTCTTTGCTTCTAACAATTTGGCTTGGTAAGCAGTGAAAGCATCGAACAAGTGGTAGATAATATCGGCAGAGAAGATCTTAATACCTTGTTCTTCGGCGTACTGTTCGGCTTCCTTGTCAACCTTAACATCGAAACACAACATGACGGCAAACTCCTTGGCCTTGTCCAACATGGTGGTGGCCTTCATGACATCTCTCTTGAAAACCGGACCCAAACCAATAGACATGACAGGGATCTTCATATCCTTCAAGAAATCCAAAAGAGCTTCCAAGGAACCTAAAGTGGAGGCTTGAACAGTGACACCTCTACCAGAAGTATCAACAGAGTCCAACAAACCGGTCAAATCATCCATGACTTCTTCCATCATTTCTTCTTCATCGTCGTCAGGACCAACAACCAACAAACGGGAACCAGCAACAGCTTTTTCCAAATCGTTAGCAGCGATCTTAACACCCAAGGCGGCTTTAACTTCCTTGTGGTGCATGTATTCAGACTTAATACGTAATTCTCTTGAAGGTGGAGGCGTCAAAAGAGCTCTGATGTTTGTGACAATTGGACCGTTCATACCGCAGAGAACAATACGGTCCCCTTCACGTAGGTAACCGTTGGACAAAATGACATCGATGGTAGTACCGAAACCTTCGACGACTTTAACTTCCAAAATGGTGGCTTCGACTTCGGAGATGTACATCAACTGCTTGGACATTCTCTTTTGGGTCAATTCCAATAATAGCCATAACAAATCTGGAACACCTTCACCGGTGACGGCGGAGGTTGGAACGATGGAAACGTACTTGGCCATGTTTTTGTTTTCGAAGTACAATTCGGAGTTCAAACCTTGTTCGGCAAGAGCAACAGAGATCTTGTTGTATCTGTCTTGGAATTCGGATTGGACAGCACGGGATTGCTTAGCGAAGGAATCACGGAAGGAGTTGTTTGGAGTGCTTTGCCAGTCGTACAATCTGTCAATCTTGTTAAGAGCAACAATGAATGGAGCCTTTCTTTCTCTCAAAAGTCTAATAGATTCGATGGTTTGTTGTTCCAAACCGTGCATGATATCGATAACCAAAATGGCAATGTTACAAAGGGAAGAACCTCTGGATCTCAAGTTAGAGAAAGATTCGTGACCTGGAGTATCAATGATCAACAAACCTGGAACATCGAAAGTTTGCTTTTCGTATTGAGCCATGACTTGAGTCTTGGTCTTGATGGCTTCGATTGGGAAATAAGTGGCACCGATCTGTTGGGTAATACCACCGGCTTCACCACCTTGAACGTTGGTTTGACGAATCTTATCCAAAAGTTTGGTCTTACCGGTATCGACGTGACCCAAAATACAACAAATTGGGGAACGTAAGTCAGGACCGTTGGTTTTGGAGTCCTTCTTACCCTTGGTCAATTCTTCAGCCTTCTTGATGGCAGCTTCGGCAACTTCAGATTTGGACAATGGAACAACAACGTTTGGAGCTGGCTTGGAGATTTCGACAATCTTTGGTTCAGCAGCAGCTGGAGCAGGAGTGGATTCAGCAGTTGATTCTTCTTGTTGCTCTTCTTCAGTTTGTTCTTCTTGGTTAGTTTCCTCTTCGTCATCGTCAAGAGCCATTTGTTCCCAGTCATCCAAAACATCTTCGTCTTCGGCAGACTTCTTTTCCTCCACTTTTTCAACCTTGACGGTCTTCTTCTTCTTGGTGTAAACAACCTTCTTCTTCTTTGGAGCTTCTTCAGCACTGCCGTCCTTGGAGGCTTCCAAACCGGCAACCTTCAAATTACCAGAGGCCAACAGAGCAGCACGACGCTTTTCCAAAAGCTTCTTTTCTTCCTTTTGCTTCTTAGTTAACAGTTTACCTTCAGCTTTGAGTTGTTCCTTCTTGGCTTTTTCACGTTCCTTCTTAGCAGCTCTGGAAGCTTCCTTGTCAGCAGCTTCCTTGGCGATTCTTTCTTCTTCTTCCTTTTCCAGTCTTTCCTCTTCTTCTTCCAAACGACGTTGTTCCTCTTCCATTTGTTTCTTCAATTCCAATTGACGTTTCAAAGCGGCTAAACCAGCTGGAGCTTTCTTACCTTTGGCCTTAGAAGCAGCAGCTGGAGTTGGAGCTGGAGCTTCTTCCTTCTTGGCTTCTTCTTCCTTTGGTTCATCGTCCTTGGCTAACAATTCAGCAGCAGAAGGACCATCGTTCTTTTGATTAGCCTTCTTCTTAGCAGCCAACTCCTTCTTTCTTTGCTTTTCCTTTTCCTTCTTCTCTTTTTCCTTTTCCTTCTTGGATTTGATGACTGGACCACCATTAGCATCAGGAACTGGTTCTTCAGCCTTCTTAGCCTTCTTTTCCTTGTTTCTCTTCAAAGTGGCCATGAAGTCACCACCGAAATCATCTTCACCAGCTTCAGTTGGACCAGATGGGGCAGGAGAAGAAGCAGCATCAGCTTCTGATTCATTGGCGGCAGCTGGAGTACCAGAAGTGGACCCGAATTCTTGAGCTTCAGGGGTTTCGTACTCGATGTCGTCTTCCCAGTTGTCAGCGACCTTTTTGGATTTCTTGTCTTTCTTAGCCATTGTGGAATGGTGATTTTTAAAGAGATTTACTAATTTTTTGGAAACCTTTATATATATTCAAAGCTTTATGCGTCTTTATTTGGTTTGATTGATTTGACTAATTGTATTGGAAAATTTGATGAATTTTTCGCCCGTTTCGGACAGGCCCAACCGCTGAATTTGGAAATAAGCGCGGGTGGCGGCAGTCTTTCAATGAGGCTGGTAGAAAAAATTTTAAAGATTTAATGAATGGAATCAATGAATGGTAAACAAAAGCAGAGAAGACAGGTACAAAGGTGTGGAGTTTGAAAATAGGTTTAATCTTTTTTTATCTGTGTCAATCCATCCACAGCCAATAACACTAATAATAATAATAATAAAAATAAATCCAAGATGACTACCGTGGATAAGATCAAGGCCATCGAAGATGAGATGGCCAAAACTCAAAAGAACAAAGCCACAGAATTCCATTTAGGTCAATTAAAGGCCAAATTAGCCCGTTTAAAGCGTGAACTTCTTACACCAACCACTGGTGGTGGTGGTGGTGGTGGGGTTGGTTTCGATGTTGCTAGAACCGGTGTTGCCTCTGTTGGTTTCGTTGGGTTCCCATCTGTTGGTAAATCCACTTTATTGTCCAAGTTAACAGGTACGCATTCTGAAGCCGCTGCCTATGAATTCACCACTTTGACGACTGTTCCTGGTGTCATTCGTTACAAAGGTGCCAAGATCCAGATGCTTGATTTACCGGGTATTATTGAAGGTGCCAAAGACGGTAGAGGGAGAGGTAAGCAGGTCATTGCCGTTGCTAGAACGTGTAACTTGATCTTCATCGTTTTGGATGTTAACAAGCCTTTGGCTCACAAGCAAATCATCGAGAAGGAATTAGACGGGTTCGGGATCAGAATCAACAAAACGCCACCAGATATCGTTATTAAGAAGAAGGAAAAAGGTGGTTTGGCAATCACCAACACCGTGCCACTGACACACATCGACAAGGACGAAATCAGAGCCGTTATGCAAGAATACAGAATCAACTCTGCCGATTTGCACTTCAGATGCGACGCCACCGTTGACGATCTCATTGACACCTTGGAAGCCTCCCAGAGAAAGTACATTCCAGCAGTGTACGTCCTGAACAAGATCGATTCTTTCTCCATTGAAGAGTTGCAGATGTTGAACCGTATCCCTAACGCTGTTCCAATCTCTTCAGGCCAAGAGTGGAACCTGGACGAGCTTTTACAAGTGATGTGGGACAGACTGAACCTCGTGAGAGTGTACACCAAGCCTAAGGGTAAACTACCAGACTTCTCAGACCCTGTTGTGTTGAAGAGTGACCGTTGTACAGTCAGAGACTTTTGTAACCAGATCCACAAATCGCTTGTCGACGATTTCAGAAACGCCGTTGTATATGGGACCAGTGTTAAGCACCAGCCTCAGTTTGTCGGGTTGGACCATGTTTTAGAAGATGAGGACGTTGTTACTATCTTGAAGAAGATCTGAGCCATTGGGAATGTTACGGAGAAGAAGGAGAAGAAAGTCGGTCGCATTTTTTGCATAGTTAGTTATTTATCTTGTATATTAAGTAAGTATAATTAATAATATACTCAAACAACATTAATTAGTTCAACATTGTTTTTTTTTCTTTTTTTTTTTGGCTACGAGTAGCTTCAAACATTATTATGGAAACAAAGCAATGATTAGTAATTACACAAGTTGTGGAAATTAAAAAGAAATTGCAAAAATGTAGTAATATTAAATAATTAATTAAATGAATATATAAAAATTATATGAATTGAAAGTATTGATTGGAATTGAGTCGAATCAAAAGAGTTCGTATAAATAAATAACCAAACTTCTATTTTTGATCTAGTTTCTCTTCTTGGAGATCCAGTTGTTGAAGTTGTTGATGTTTTCTCTGGCAATGACAAAGGAAGACTTGTTGAAAATATCGTCAATTTCTTCCAAGGTCTTACCCTTGGTTTCAGGCATGAACAAGAATTGGTAGATGATACCAATGAAGGCAATCCCACCGTAGAAACCTAAAGTCAAACCGGTCAAAGTGAAGGCTTCCTTCATCTTGGTGAAACAGTAGGTGACGGTGAAAGACCACAAGTAAAGGAAGGCAGAGGAGATGGTCATACCAATGGATCTGGTCTTCAAGTCGAAGGATTCGGCAGGAATAACCCATGTCAAACAGGAGTAGGAACCGAAGAAACCCATGTAAATGATCAAACCAGACAAGTACAACCCTTCAGCAGCCTTTAAGTGGGTATCCAAATCGAGCGCGTAACCAGCACCAACTAAGACCAAACCGATGAAGAAACCAATAATGTTCATACCCCAAGTACGTCTACCGTACTTGTCCATGAATAAAATTGCTGGAATGGTACCAAGAAGCAAAGAACCACCACCAACTAAGGACATGAAAACAGCGTGCTTAGTGGAGAACCCGATCTTGGCTAACAAAGTGGACAAGTTGGAAAGAACAGCGTTGACACCGGTCAATTGACCTAAGGAGATCATAACGATGGAGTAAACCAAAGCACGTCTGTTTCTAGCATAACGGAACAATTCGGTGAAAGATTCGAAAGTGGATTCGTTGGCAGATCTTTCCTTTTCTTCAGTGGCAGCTTGTCTCATTTCCAAGAATTCCAATTGGGCTTCTTTATCAGCGATGTTTCTTAATCTCTTCCAAACGAGGTAAGCTTCAGCGGTCTTCCCCTTGTGGACTAAGAATCTTGGAGATTCTGGAACGAAGAATAAACCAACAAGCAACAAAGTGGAGAAAACTAAGGAAGAACCAACCATGAATCTCCAACCGCCCTTAACATCGTAGAACATAGCAGCAATGGCAAACCCTAAGACTTCACCAAGGGCAATGTTGAATTGATACAAAGAAACCAAGTTACCTCTGGCGTCTGGTGGAGAACATTCAGAGATGTAAACACCAACAGAGGCACCTTCCAAACCAACACCAATCCCGATCAAGAATCTAGCAGCGTACATAACATGGTGGGATCTGGCACCGGCGGCTAACCCAGCACCAAGAGTGTACCAAAGACAGGAAATAATAATAGTGGCTCTTCTACCCATGTATTCGTTCATTGGAGTCATCATGATGGAACCCAAAACGGCACCTAAAGGCATAAGAGCAATAACAAGGGACATTTGATCATCGGAAAGAGCCAAGGTTTCTCTCATGGTGATTTGAGCACCAGAAATAATCGATTGATCAACACCGGATAATAAACCGGCAATCGAAGCAACAAACCCAACCATATAGGCCATGTACTTCTTGTTCTTGAAATCCAATTCGAATTCCATGTTGATCATTCTTTGGAAAAAGTTTCTTTTTTGTTTGAAATTGGCAGCTTCGATTTCTAATGCTTCGAATTCCTCTTCAAAGTTGAAATTGTGAACTCCTTCAATTTGAGCGATCTTATCAGCAGTGCTATCGATGTGGACATCAACCACATTTTCACTGGATCCTAAGGACTGTTGGAAGTCGTCTGCTTTCTCTAAAACAGCCATTTTATGTTGTTGTTGTAGTGTTTGTTTGTAAATATGAGTAGTGATGAGGGAAGAAACAGATTACTCGAACATCAGAAGTGGAATCAAAACAGGCGAACCATCCAGTTTATATACTTCCACTTCATATGCCACTGCACATCGTCCAAGATTTCATCCTTCCGTCCAGAGTCTCAAAAAAAGTTCCAGATCTTTAAGGGCTCTTCAAATGACTAGTTTCTTTCCCTAATTTTTCTTCGAGCCCCCCAGATTGCAGCAGGTACATGTCCTTGAAAACGCACATTTGTGGAGAACTTGCATGTAACATAGCTTATGATTGGTTCGGAACCGGGAAAAATATGGAGAAATTGCATCATTTCCGCTAGGAATTTCCGGTATCGGAGGTAACACGGGGAAAAAAAAGAGTCAGTCTTCTGCACGTTAGATTTGATTAACGCACGCTCGCTCGTTACGCCCAGCTTCTGCGGGTTAATTATTTTTTTACGGAGGCTAGACGGAGCTCAGACGCAGGCCTTTTTCTTCTTTGGTTTTTTTTTAGGTTCTTCCTCCTTTTTTTGCTGGGAAGATTTCATGCATGAGTCTCAGCCTTCCCATACGGAATTACTGGGGTGCAGATTGCTGACTCGAATTTCTTGTGTTTTTTCCTTTTTTCCCCGTGTAAGTTTTCCGGGGAAACCCACCAAAAACCAAAAAGATGAGGTCATTGCAATTTTTACGAAAGTTGTCTTCTGTCTCGGTTCACCAAAATACGATGATAAGGAATACTCCTTGGCGGGGAAAGATTTGCTTGTATTTCTGTTTCTCTAGTCACAGTAATTTTGTTGAACAAGAATCCGGGGTTTGCATAGGCTTACACCGTCTTTACAATATATCCCTATCTCAGGGTAACTAACTTTCCAATAGGCTATCGCTATATATGAGAGTTGACTGTTTGTTTTTGTAAGTGAGTGCCTATGCTTATTCTGTTTTGCAAACACGCTGTTATGAAGCAAAATCACAGGGTCTTTGCAAAACATCAATTGTAGTTTCAAATTTTTCCCGTTCACTCAGTTATCTTTAGGTGATAAATGAAGCAGTATTAGCGCACCCAATCCTTAATAGGGCTGAAATTTTGCACAAGTTAACTATGTTTGGACATAACATGTGCTAAACTCTATAAACTTTAATCTGTCTTTTCTTTTAACGCGTCATGATCTAGACTGAGAAAAAAAATAAGTTCCTCAGCTGATAGCCTGTTTGCAAATATATGTACCTACATTTAGTCAAATTAAGGGACATAACCGATTGTACCTTATGTGGGGTTGAACAAAGAATTCGTGGAAGAACCGATTGATGATACCTCTGGCCTAGATTAGAAATAGATTGTGAAGATTTCAAAATAGGTCTATAGGCTATCTATCAAGTTACAATGAAGAACGACCAAAAGCGGGATATTGACACGACCTGGAACAACCAATTTCTCAACTATTTTTTTACCCCAATGTGTTCCTCCGTTGGGTGCGTTTCCCCAACTTTTCCTTGGTAAAAATACCCGTAGCCGCATACGCGAAATATTAAGAAGTATCGGATCCCCGGAAATCATTTTTCCGTGCCCCTCAGACCATTTATGCTTATCCATATCGATCTAGAACTGGGGAGGGGCGGTTCATCAAAGTCAAAGAAATTGCAAGTCTCTGTTATTTTTTTTTGATTTTATTTTTATTTTGAATCAATTCATGAAGTTCCAGAGATAATTCTTCACCTCCTTGATTTTTCCAGGTTGACAGGTTCGGTTTCACCATTTGATGGAAACAGACGGAAACGGAAGGCAGTGAACGGCAACAGCCTTTCTTTTGTATGCACAAGCGAGTAAAAAAACTCGTCGAGATTCTTGCAGGTGGCCTACCCAGCCCTTCAGGTTTAGCACGTGACTTATGAATGATTTTCCGCAAATGAAAACAAAAAAGATTCAACTGCATATGTACATTATCTCCCTAACTTTCAAATAGGTACCATATTATACAAAGTAAATCAAAAAAGGGAACGTCGATAGCACGGATGCATATATTTGGAATAAAGATGTAATGAATAAACAAAGAAATGTCTCTTGAGCCAATCTACCCAGACACTTCATTGAAGAAGCAAACCCGGTGAACATGGATCAACCTAAGAAAAAATAATTATCAATCTCCTCTCACTCAGAACCCATAGATCTATAGACCGTTTAATTCCTGCCAAGGATAAGTCAGAAAATGAGGCAGATGGAGAGTAAAGTTTTATGTAATTAGTTTCTAGAAGGTAGATTTACAAGTGTGTTTCACCTGCGCTATGTTTCGTATTGTTTGAAATTCAATTGGGTTCGAAATTTTTTTTATAGACAGACAACCAACCGGATCAGCCGCAACGCCAACTTGTTTCGCGAAATTGTATTGCGTGGTTATATAGCTTAGGGCTACACTGCACCGCTTATAGGATGTCATTCCTCAATTTTAAATTCAACATTTCGTTTATCATTAATTTGTTATGCAAATGGATAGATTAAAGACCCGTAGATGCTAAATAGCGTCTAATGTGTCATCTCCATCATCGCTTGATAGAAGTTCAACCATCTCGATAGTCTTATTTATCTTAGGAGTCGGTTCGTTCGAATCCAATAATATTGGATTTTCGAAAGAATTCGTCGAAGATACCGGTTGATGTAGTTTGGAGTTTAAATCATCGAATGTCGAGGATGTATTTGGATGGTCCAGTATTTCAGTGGATTCCAAAGTTGACTTGAGCTTGGACGGACTATTATGTTGCGAAGTAGCGTAACCATCTAGATTACTAGATGTCAAGAATGGATTAATCTCCACTATATCGTCATTATCAGCTGGAGCATAGAACTTTCTAATCTTACCAGGTGGTGAAATACTGGGCGAGTGAGTAGATCTGATGCTTGAAGATCGTGAAAATAGTTTGGTTTTCCCAGGTGAAGTGGGTTTCTCTTTAGTGGTATCAATCTTCTTGATGGGAGAACTGAAAGAGGTAAAGTCAAGCTTCCTGTTTGGAGAATTATTAACACTGTCCCCATTAGCCGATTGTATAATATCGGATTCGTGAGATACCATGGAAGAAATGCTGTCCTGACGTAACAGTTTAGGGCTTTGGAATGCGGCTTCGAACAATTTCGCTGGACTTTGGAACGATAATTTTCCAGGTTCATGTGATAAATCTGGAACTTTGAAGCCCACTTTAGTTGGTGATTTATGAGTTGGACTTATAAAACCCAAAGTGGCGAGAGTCGAGCTTTGTGGTACCAATGCTTGTTTTCTTGGAGATTTTCTCGGAGACGGTGTTTTCTTTGGCGAGTTTTTCCTTTCTTCTTTCCTTCTTTCCCTTTCTTCAGCTCTGGACCTCTTCTCTTCTTCTTGAAGAAGTTTCTCAGCTTCCTTCTCCTGCTTTCTGTCTTCATACTCGATCAATAGTATATTAGTCTCTGGAATAGAATCTCGCAAAACCCATATCAGCTTCGGTTTAACATCAAGATCAACATCTGTCATTATATCGGTGGACCCGTTGTTGAATTTGAAAAAAGGACGGACTCTAGCACCAAGAAGGGGCAACCTCAAGCCTTGAAAATCGATCACTTTCTCGCTGTCAAAATGAATCAATTCGTATTCGTTTACAAGATTATCTTTAATAACTCTCGTTAATAGAGCTTCAGACAAGGCTTCGTTCATCCAAGCACCAAAATCTTTGATATTGACTTCGTGTTCAACCTCACCCTCTTGCACAGCATCATCATCATCTCCATTTTCTAACCTCGACTTTGTTATTGACGGTTTCTTCCTTCTCTTTTCGAAAAATTCAATCAATTTGGAGCCTTTAGATTGACAGATAGGTAGAAGTTGATGAGTTTGAGTATTGTTCAAACGATTCCTTTCGAAGTGGAATGGTTTTCTGAAGACGAAAGGTTTGATATAGAACATGACAATGCAATCCGGAGGGAAGTTCAACCCAAGAGAATCAGCGCTGTAGTTCTTTTTGAAATAAGCCTTCATGTTCGAGGTTAATTCGAGGAAAAGTTCCTGTTGAAACCTATCGTATAATTCCACTCTTTGAAAATGACTAACACTCCCAGAATACACTTTCATGAAATTAGCCACAAAGTCAACATTATAAAGAAAATTCGGATCCTTATCTGTAAGAAATTCAGTCCCACACAGAACAATTCTTTTGGCCTTTTCATCGCCAATGTTTGTGACACCTTTTGAGTTATAATCACCACCGATGAGGATTGCATACAGAAGAAGTCTTTCCCTTGTAAAGCCTGTTTTTATCTGAACTTTTTCCATATCTATTGGTGTTACAAAGAATTCTGTTCTTGAAGTCTCCTTGATATCGTTTGATGTCTGTCTAGCTGATGCTGCATGATCGTCCACAAACTTTGACAGATTCTTCAAGACTTTGGTGGCGCCATTTATAAGCACATCGGAGTCATTGGTAATGACGTAGTCAACATAGCCTTCTGATTGTAACCAGGCACACTGAGCTTCTGCTTCTCCAGGTGCATCCATATACTGGATATTCATGAGTTCCAGAACGGATCTCATCAACTCGACTTCTCGAAAATGATCTGAATAAGTGCCTGACTCAATGATGGAATTGTATTCTCGTTCCAAGTCTTCAAATGTAGCAGTGTAATATTTTCCTCTGATTGAATCACCTCTCTTTGGTGGCTTGATTTTCCCATCGAATACAACGATAAAAGTTATATCAGTCGACAAGAAAAGTCTCATTTTGGACATGATGTTCAATGCAAACTTGCTGAGATTGGGAGTTGGACCATTCGAAGTCGAGCCCAGACTGGCCTCAAATAGCATCATGTAGCCATCTATCGCCACTCTTAGAGGTCTGTTGTGCTTTTTGGAGAAATTAGTGGCAAAAAGTCTCAGTGGGATTCTTTCATCTTGTCCTGGTCTTATCTGATCCCAGATTGAGGCAACACCCATACTGAATGACGATGTAAAAGAAAAAAAAAAATATCGGTGATATCAAGGTCGAAATAGGTCTAAGCCAGTGGGTTAGAAAGTGTTGTAGTGTCCAGAGTTCTCAAATGATGGTATAACGAAGAGTGGGAAACTTCTTAAGACTGGATATTGATCATAGCAACAGTGAAATACGATAGAAATACAGAGACAAGTGAAAACCTTCTACTATGATGCCTGTATTTCTGATCTAATGGTTCTCAACTAGTGCTGTGCTAGGATTTGGCCAGTGTTTGTAAGTAATCTTGAACTTCTTCAGGGAGGCGCCGAAATTGTAAACAAACAAATAAACAAACAAACAGCGAGACGCGAAAAACCAAATGCCACCAAAGAGAAGCAGTAAGCAGATAGCTTCAACTTTTGTCCCCTAACTTTCTTTAGTTCAATTCAAACCACAACACGTCAACATACCAGAACAATGTCAGATACAGACTCAGATATAGACTTTGATGCTCTTTCAGACCTAGGTCTTTTCCCAGCACAGAAGAAACCAAGACTAAGCTCCTCCTCCTCTTCAACCGCCAATCTGTCATACAGCAGCAGGAAGTCTATTTATTTAGATCTTTCACCAGATGTCTCTCCTGTGAAGCAAACGAAGAAGCCATTTGTACCCACAGATTTAGGTTTCAAACCTGAAGATTTTGAACATTTGGATACTTCGAAGAAGCTACGTGAAGACAGGGATAGGGAAATAGAAGAAGCCAAAGAAACAGAACAGAGGAGACTTGCAGAAGAAGAGGTTCTATTGAAAGGATTATCAGAATATGCTAAAGCGGATCAGAGATATTCCAAATGGGTGCTAAGACATCATGATGACCCAGACACGGATCTTGTAAAGGACTTCTTCTTTCTTCGAACCAACACGTCCAATGATGATGATGAAACCACTGCTGCGTTATCTGACGATGAATGTGATGAAGGATCCATTTGTCTCCATGCTTTGTCAAAAACGATTCCAACTGAACGGTTTTTGAAAACTCAATTGGAACATTTGGTGGAAGAGTTCCAATTCCCAGATACAGGGGAAGAAAAAGAAGAAGAAGATCCGTCGAATAATATTTTTATCGTTGAAGGTATGTTTAGAACTTTGGGTCTACAGACTGATTATGTTACAAAGAAGGCTGTCATCAGCGATGAAGACATGGAATTGAATCCACAATTTAGACTTCCTTCACTACGGCTTCTGCAGATGAAATTTACAAAGATCTTCGAGTACTTCCTTCTTGGAAAACAGAACCCACCTTCAAATGAACTTGTTAGCTTTATGGTCAAAACTTTCGGTTTACTCATTATGGATCACAATTATTCAAGTTTTGGCATTGATAAGGGATATTTCGCATGTCTCAAAGCCTTGTTGAAACGAACCACCAAGTCGCAAATCATCGATTGCTGGCTAGGATTGACTACTGAGTTTAAGTTGATCCAAAGGTTTGTCGATTTTCTCACTTTTGGTTGTTTTGTCGATAGAACAATCTCTGAGACATATGAAGACATGAAGTTGGATATGTGTTTTAGGCTTCTTACCGATGTCATTTCCAGATCAGAAACAGGCACTGCTAAAACATCATCATTATCATCAAGAAAATCAGATAAAACTGGAACAACGATTCTAACGTCAGATATATTATCCGGGTCTTCTACACCAGAACTTACAAATAACAACACGATATCGTCCAATTCAAAATATCTTCTTTCACTCATAACCCTTTTATCCAATTACAAACTACCACGCCGAGCCAATGAAACAGAATACTACAAACTTTGGCATGTTTTTCTTCACATCCGTCATTTTGTCAAAGTGGACTCAGATAAACAATTACAGAATCAATTGGCTTCAGTTTTAGATACAATCAACCAAAATATGAGAGAAATGACTGGGAGTTTGAACGGAGCGAGGTTGAGAGGCGTTGTTCACCAATGCTGTGTCTTTGTGTCTGAGGTGATTAACTGAGTTAATAGTTAATAATAATAATAATAATGTAGTAGTTAGGAGTCAGGTAAGACCCTAAATTGGTTGTTTAATGATAACCTTAATGTCAAGATTAGTCGGTCCTCTATATAAAAGCTATATCAAAGAGAAATTCCCCTGTGGGAATTTCACACCCTATTTATAATTGCCTCAAAGAACCTATATGAAAAAACACCCTAATATCAACAAGGTTAGGAGCCTTGTTCATAGAGCGTATAAGTAGATATGAAACACTTATTACAAATAATAATAATAATAATAATTGGCACGATATATTGTATTAAAAAGAAAAAAAATCCAAGAAATGGAATTGAGTTCACCATTCTGCTCGCCATGCTTAAGAACTAAGAAGACTCCAAAGATGAGGCGTCAATAGTTTTAGCGTTTAAGTTATGCTTCTTTTAAAGTTTAGAAGTGTTGTCCTTCTTTTGTACATTTTCTCTTTTCATTACTGAGAATGGCCGAAAATGCCCTTTTTCTTAGAGAAATAATTACACAAATTCAAAAGCAAGAAAATCTACCCCGCGCTCTTATCTTTCTATTGATACCTAAATCTTACTTTTTCACTCCATTTTGCAATATTCTTATTCATTTTAGTTTCCATTCTTTAGGTCTTTGTATAAATTAAATTCTAAGATTTTCCGTGAATTAAAGAACTAAAATTATTTGTTCTATAAGCAGATCGTCGAGAAGGATACTTGGGATCCGAAACAAAGAGTTTGGAAAGAAAGAAAGAGAATTACAGGATCTATCGGAAGAACTGATACTGTTTCACCTTTGTCTTCCAATATCAAGAGGTAGTACTTTCGTTTGTTACTTGATCATGTCAGATTGCCCAGCTCCTTTGATGATTTGAAATAGGAAAATGAAACTTTCTATGATGCCTGATGATCAATCAACACAAACAGGAACTACGCTTACTCAATGTATATATAATACCAAGATACTTTCACCTACTCTAGAGATTCTATAGAATTTTTCAACTAATTAACGCACTCTGGAAATTTCTGGCATGGATACTTGTAATAATAAGAATATTAATATTAGGCAGCGCTTTTAGAAAGTGTGCGCGCAACACAAAAAAGAGGGGAGGGATCCGCATGAATTAGGACTGTAACAAAGATTCAACTCCCGATGCCATCAAATGAATCTCTCAAAATATTAAGAAGTTGCCGAGCTTAACAGAGCTGATTGTGATTTCAAAAGAAATATTATGGTTGGCGTACTAAGACACTGGTATCTGGTGGTGCGGTATGTACAGCCGGGATTGGATAGAATGCTTCTATTTCTCTGATATTTGGGAAGCCTCATTTGAAACATACGATGTATTGTCTTGACCATACTGTTGAGCACTCTGCTTTTTAGTGATTATGGCAATTGTCGTCACGTTTGAGATCATATGTGTTTACGGTTGCTATACACAGTCCGAAGATTCGGTTGAGTTTGTGAAGAAAATGGAAAACGATGGTTCTGATGAAGAATCTTCCGACTTCTGAGATAAAAATAAGATGGATGTTCCACAGAATGATCCTTGGGTAACTCCATTTATGAAGGCACACTATTGGAAAGGCATGACGTTGGCACAGTACTTAATTCCTGGAGTGTTTCTATTGTCTGATGGATGGATAAAGGCGTTCAATACTAAGTATGCTATTAAAGGCAAAAATCATTTCCATATTGTTGGCAGATCAGATACATACTTGAAGTGGGCATTCAACCAGTGGAGGTTAACATACCAAGGTCATCTGACAGTGGCGTTGCCTGCAGTCTTGTTTGTGGCTATAGATGTTCACTTCTTGAGCAACATTGAGTCAGGATACCAAACTAACTCCACAAATAAGAAAGAAGTACGGCGCTTACAAACCTTAAACTTTGTTGTCAGCAGTGTGTGCTTTCTTGCAATTTTTCACGAATTACAGATCTAAATTTTTTTTTATTTATGATTCGTATGCAATTTTTTCCTCTTTCTTTTTCTTTTTATATAATATAAGATGCGCTACTCTAAAGACCATGATTAAGACCAAGTTTGACAATCATGTAAACGTTCAACACGGAAATGAACAACCAAACAGCAAAGGCAACACCGGTGGTCAACCAAGAGTTAGCCATGTCAACGTACTTCTTCTCAGTAACTTGACCATCATCATTATCTTCTTCTGCAGCACGCTCTGTAACATGGTCAATATTATCTAATTGGATATCGTCACAGTCGGATACTTCCACTCTCATGATGGATTTCTTGCAAGTGAAATAAATCAACGGAGCAGTCAAGAACGGCAACAAGATCGAAAGAACCACTTGAGAACCGTTCAAGGCATCGTCTAACCCTGATTTCCCAATAGACAAACTGATAGCAAGACAGGGAACAATGGATATGGCTCTAGTGGCAATTCTTCTTTTCCAAGGAGTAATGGTCCAGTTCAAATGGCCCTCGCTGACAATTTGACCAGCAATGGTACAAACAATACCAGCAGATTGACCAGAGAATAGTAAGGCAACCATGAACAAAGTACCAGCAGCTTTGGAAACTTGCGTAGTAAGCAAGCTATAAATGGAGTACAAACTGACATCCCCAGCAGCTTCAGAACCGTACAATGAAGTCGCCGCAACAACTAGAATGGCACAATTGACAAATAATGCAAAGGAAAACAATGTCACTCCGAGTTCAATGATGGAGTATTTCATGGCGTATCTGATGGCTTGAATCGAAGGCTTGTACTTAAAGTATTCTTCCTCTGAGTCGGCTTCTTCTTCTTCTTCTGTTTGGCTGAGCTTCAAGTATCCATTCTCCCTGTCAAACTCTCTAAGACGAGGTTGAACTAACCCGGAACCAAGGAATAAAGAGTGAGGCATAACAGTGGCCCCTAGAACTGAAACAGCGATATACATCCCATTGCCCTGAAACATTTCCTTAGAAGGAGCAAACCCCCTGAATAATTCTCTGAGCTTGACGTCTTTTAGGTATGCCAACTCCAAACAGAAGCAAATAACCACCACAAGAACCAACAAGGCAACACCGTACTCAAACATTCTGACAAAGTTCAACGAAGACCCAGGTCTATACGCCATGAGAACAAACAGTACATCAACGATGGAGATACACACACCGGCAGGCAATGGGACTTTGATCAAGATATTCAAGGCAATGGCCATCCCAATGACTTCGGCAACATCCGTGGCAATGATGGCACATTCTGCAAAGAACCAAAGGATCAAATTCAGCCATTTGGGTAGATATTTCTTGCAAGCTCTTGATAAATCCAAGCCTGTGACTGAGCCTAATTTGATGCACAATGATTGAAGGAAAATAGCAATGATATTGGAGAATAATACGATGAACAATAGGGAGTATTTCTGGGAGGCACCGGCATAAACACCCGTGGAATAGTTACCTGGATCCATATAAGCCACAGAGACCATCAACCCTGGACCAACAAATCTAAGATATTTCTTGAAGGCTTTCACTATAGTTGGATCATTCGGTTTGACATGGAAAAATTCTTTGAATCTAGCCAAGCTTGATAAAACGATGTTTTTTGCACCATCTTCTGATTTAGAGCCCTTGCTCTTGTTTGCATTGGATACATTATCAAAGTCATGGTAAGATTCTCCCCCATCTAGACTTTGAGTTCTCTCATCTATCTTTGGTTCTTTGATCCCACCTAAAATTGTGTACTGCAAGGTTTCTTCAGGGGTAAGGAAAAGGTCATCGCCTCTCCTGCCGGATGTCGAACAATCTGGACCAGTCATTTTCAGTGTTTTTTTGAGAACTGATTGATGAGATTGCTGAGTAACAAAGTTGAAGGAAGTGAACCTGGTGTAAGAGAGAAGAACCCCTTTATTTATTTAATTATCTATGTATTACCTATGATGGGAATCTGTCAATTATTTATACTACATGCACATCCACCGCGAAACTTAGCTGGGCTGAATTAAGCTTGGCACCATACTGACAAGCCCAGGGCTCAAAGACAATAACCTTCACCGTTTCAGGCTTTGCCCCGGGAGCTGAGCAAATTCGCGACCACCATGCATTCTTTGCAACCTGTCCGGCCACGTACGTGTTTTGAGGTATCATAAAGGACACTCTCTCATTGTCAGATTTCGAGCTCTAGCTATATCTTGAATTGTTCCAATGTGACCTCATCCTATTTCTGCCTCATAAAAGTTCAAATGTCAAACATTGAAAATTGAAAATTGAAAGTCGAAAAGTGATGGCTTCCACTTCAGACTCCTACTATACTATAAAAGACCTCAAGGCCCGCTTAACTCGGCAAGGCATCCCAGCAAGTTGGAAGGAAGTTGGTACGGCTGGTGTAACATTCCCACGCGATCCTCCTAATCATAATTACTATTATTAACAAATAGCATTAACTAGAGCTGTTAATAGGGGAGCGCGTGAAGTCTAGAACTAGTTGTCGATTACCGTAAAATAGATAAAGTGAGCAGTGCGATCTGATCTGTTTAGCATTACATATTTTCCCACAGCTCTTCTATTCAAATTAGGAACATTATATACAGCAACTAGAGCACTCCACCCACTTTGCAATTAATCTTCCAAATACTGTCAACATTATACTCTGCATTTAACTCATCATCACGGCTTCCTGAAAAAATATCCAGGAGTGGCCTTTGGCGCTACGTGATTAGGGTTGATGGTGATACTATTGCTTCCCTGTTGTTCCAAAGAGGCTCTTGTCATGCTTGTTTTGGTGTCTGTTATTGGAGTAGGTGCCTCTGATACTTTGTTTCCATATTCCTGTGGTTGTGGTGAATTCGACAGTCCTCTATACTCCGACTCTCGACTCAACCTTGGCTTGGTTGGTAGGCTCATCTTGCCTCCTTTAACTTCATTGGACCAACTCTGGAACTCAAAATCCATATCAACCAAAATAGACAATATATCAGAAGCGTATCTCCGTATAGGGTGCGGGTTGAGATAATATAACCCTGATTGCACCAATCTCTTCAAAAGACCACGGCCTGTGAAGAAGTCACGGTCCATGCAACAATGTGCGTGTTTCTTTATCAAGCAGTAAAGACTCCTGTAGAACAATATCCGGCTTTCGTTGTTCTCTGAGAATCCGATCCCCTGTGACAAAAGCGGTGTAATCCCAATGTGATCATAACAATTCGTGTTTTCAATACAATGTACCATCATCATCTGAATCTTGTTCTTTGCAAGCTTCATCGTATCTTCATCCAAGTTCGAAACAGTGTGCATACCCAAACTCATGTTGACCAAGTACCTCAAAATAACATCGCGCTGCTGAACGATTGGACCATGTTTCATCGGCCATCTCATGAATTGAACGAACAAAAGACTGCGGCTGGCTTCACTGAAAGAGTCGTAGAACCAATGAGAATAACAGTACTGAATAATCACATCAACCAACAATCTCGCGTTATAAGCGTTGACGTCATCCAATATATCAAACAATGTACCACTGTCTATTAATCCATCCATCGTATTGCTAAAGCTTTGCAAGAAAACATTGGGGTTTTGTAATGTTGTGGAATTGACTCCAATTGCGATAAACTTGAATGTGGCCAATTTTTTGGAAAACTTCAGGACAGGTCCTTTTGTGGGTATTTCGTTTGTCATATTAAGACAAACATCAGAAATCTCATTTTCAGCCACCCGTGGCCCTTCGAAATCTCTGTTCCTTAGAGGGAATGAAAGACGCGTCAGCTGTCTGACACAGTTCACCGTTAGATCATTATCGTAGCCGCCAGGAGTTTCAGATCTTACTAATGGAATTCCTTCGTACTCCACCGGCTTCAAGGCCATAATTTCTTTAATAGAATAAATCGTTCTTGAGCGGGTATTCTTCTTCTTCTTTCCTCTCATCATTGACGCTGAGCTGAGAGTTATTAAACCGAATTCGTCAATGGACCCAGATGTGAATTCGGAAGATATCTTGACAACCTCTATTGGAGCAAACGGTTCAAATGGTGTTGCATCTGACGTTGATTTCGTGTTATATCGACCATTCTGTTCTCCACTTACCTTAGAGAAATTGGACAAACATGAGTTTGGTTCACTTGGATTTTTCTTCTTAATATCTGGGTAAGCACGATTCACATGTTTTTGTCCATCTAAGTCGCATTCCCCTACAGGAGATATGAGATTTGAACCCAAAACACTATTCAAAGGAATCTCAACAGTCTGATCGGCGCACCACTGAATATCACTCATCATCTGCTTCTTTCTATTCTTCATAGCAAAGCTGTACTCTCTGATACCAAATAAAAGTGCTGTTAGGAGCACATAGACGGTGAGAACCAACAGAAATATCCTCAAGGCATCAACCAAGGCTTCGTATTGAGTATGTATCACTGGTTCCATATTGTGTAATGTGTTGTCTTCAAAGAATCCCAAATGGTAAGTGTCTGATACCACCCCAGGTATGGCTCTCTTGAAAAATTGTAGTTGTATAATTTGTGAAGTTTGCTCATGATCTGGTGCTATAAACTTTCTAGTATTTGGTAGTTGGAGGCTGTTGCTGTTTAGTAGTTGTTGGTGTTCCACCATCTTGTTGTTTTATTATGTACCTGTATCAGATAACCTTCTTTGAATCAGGTCAATTTTGGATCCAAGAATGAGAAATACCACAAATATGTGTTCGAAGCTAAAATTCTGTTGTCTGTTATTTGAGTACCAGTTGGCCGTATCTTTGAAGTTTGTATGTGATAATGCGTGAACAGTTTTAACTCTGAGCCGTAGTAAAGTGAAGTGTGCCTTAATCCCTGAGTCGCTCACCTGTCCATGATCCTTATTCGTTGCTTTAGATTCAATGATGTTGATATCATATCCTAATGAGATGGCGGATGGGCTTTTTGTGTCACTTGAAGTTTTCGGAAAATATAATCAGTTTTTGAAATCAGCTTTGATGAGCTGTGATAACATCGTCCAAGACTTCAAACTAAGATTCTACACGTGACAAATTCTCTCTGTAGTCGAATTTTGTACTTTTGCCCTCGGATTTTCCTAGGCTACAACTTTACAAATAATACATTCAATGTAACAACTGCTGGTGTCATTTGCTGCTTCTAATCCAGTACAATTAAATTAATTGATTTCTCGATTGATTTCAGTAGTATACAGTTCATTGCGTCATTCTGTGATTTGATCCCCATTCTTATTTTTGAGCGGCCAACTTTGATAATTCTTCTCTGTTGCATCGGTAATTGTTAGTATTTTGATTCATATAAGATGAACTGACAGAAGATTACTTACTTCAACTCATTACTGAAGTTATCGTTTAAGTCATTATCATCCCAGTCTTCTTCCCAAAGGGCGTTTTCCTTTTGTTCACCGTTGCTCATGTTTTGAGACCAGTTGTCAACTTTGAAATCTTCGAATTCATCATCTTCCTCAAGAGATTGAATAACCTGTTGTTTCTTGTTCAATTCTTCTTCTTCTCTTTGTTGCTCTGACATTGTGATAAGTGTGTAATATTTGAGTAAGTGAAATGTACTACTTGTAACGAAATCTATCCGTGATCAATAAATAAGCTTTGCCACTGTTAGATCTGTGTTTTTGGCGATCTATCAGACCTCGCCTTCAATATTGCATGACTAAGCATTTTTGCATTACTCTGCACGTGATCTTGTATAATTAATTGATTGCGCGTGCGACGTTCTTTGCATGTGTAAAGTTACGTCTGTTGCCGCTAGGAATTCAGTCATGAATAGTTAGATCTGTGTGGTCTTTCCCCCCAGATTTTGTACCTCTCTCACTATTTAATTGCCATATTTCACAAGCTTATCCCTTTTTTGGATGGATAATCACCTAGAAAGTAAGAGACATAAACAATCCAGATTGACACAGATTTTCACTTTACCTTTTTAAGCTTGTTTTACAACACCTACTGCAACACACGAAATGACCAACGCCTCAATCACAACAGAAACACAGATCAACAATAACTCTGCCACCGGTTATTCGATCAAACGAATGACCCGGGACGAGAAGTCGGTATATCAGAAGAAAATCCAAGACCAATTGAAGAAGAATAGAGAGCATTTGGAATCTTTGACGCATGTCGGCTCACAGGTTCAACTCACCTATCCTTTGGGAACAAATGCACCACCAGTCGAAGATGGTGAAACTGTTTTCCTATTCGATATTGATAATTGTCTTTATAAAAGATCAACCAAGATCCATGATTTGATGCAGGTCTCAATCAACGAATATGTTAGAACTACATTGGAGCTCAACGCGCAAGAAGCTGAAGAATTACAATTCAAATACTACAAACAATATGGGTTGGCTATTCAAGGATTAGTGAAATTCCATAAGATTGACGCATTAGAATACAATGAAAAAGTTGATGACTCTCTACCATTGCAAGATATTTTAAAACCAGATGAAAAGTTAAGAGAACTTCTTTTATCTTTAAAGAACAGTGGCAAAGTGTCGAGATTATGGTTGTTCACAAATGCCTACAAAAATCACGCCTTAAGAGTTGTCCAGTTGTTAGGTATCGCAGACTTATTTGATGGGTTGAGTTTCTGTGATTATAGTGCTCCTGAAGACATTCTGTGTAAGCCTAATCCAGAATTCTTCAGAACTACTTTGAAACAATGTGGTGGTGTCAAATTTGAGAACTGTTATTTTGTTGACGATTCATCTGCCAATGTTTTGACTTCTAAGAATCTCAACATGAAAAAAACAATACATTATGTGGAATTGGATCAAGATTTGGGTACCACTCCCCATGAAGTTCATTTGATTAGAGATATTCTGGAATTGCGTAACGTAATTCCAGAGTTGTTCAATTGATAAATCCAATAGATGCATAAGATTTGGTTTGGCAGAACTAGCGACTTAGATTTTCAGATACTTAAAATACTAGAGATATAATAAATATGATTAACTAATTCTTTTTTCTTTTTTTCCTTTTTCGTTATATAAGTTCCATTTCACAAATAATTAAAAGTTGTATAAAATTCAATGCATAGTATTGTGGAAGATTTAAGTAGCCAAATGGCCTTCAACAGAGTCTATCAATGTGTCCACGACATCAAGAATTGCTGCAGATGCTGGTGAGTCTGGATAGAGATCTAAGAAACTTTCACCATCATCACAAGCTTTCCCAATCCTAGGGTCTAACGGAACACTACCTAAAAATGGGATTCCAAGTTCCTCACATAGGGCCTTACCACCCCCAGTTGTAGGTTTGAAGATCTGTGATTCATTCTTACAACCTGGACAAACAAAGCCTGACATGTTCTCCACCAGACCTAAGATCTTGATATTGGCTTTACGGCAGAAATCTATTTCCTTTCTGACATCTAAGAGCGCAACTTCTTGAGGAGTCGTAACAACCAAAGCACCATCGATCCCAGATTCTTTCAAGTACGTGTTGACGGAAATATGTTCATCTGAAGTACCAGGAGGTGTATCAATTACCAAATAGTCCAACTTCCCCCAATCGACGTCTTTGAGGAACTGCTTGATCAACCCGTTTTTCTTAGCGCCTCTCCAAACAATAGCAGAGTCATCTTCAGGTAACATGAATCCGATGGACATCATTCCCAAGTTATCATTAACATAAACCGGTGTCCAACCAGAGTTGGATTGATGAACAGACTCACCTTTGGCTCCGAGCATTCTAGGTAATGAAGGACCACAAATATCTAAATCCATGGCACCGATTTCTAAATCTTCGTCAGCGGCTAAAGCCCAGGAAAGCATCGTTGTGAAAGTCGTCTTCCCCACACCACCTTTACCCGAGAGTACTAGCACCTTATGTTTGATATCTCTTAGTCTTTCATTGATGAGGTTCATATCTGGATCTGGTCCCTTAGGCAAGGATTCACAGATCTCTTGGTTGGCACAACCATTGCAAGCATCACCCTTACCAGCATCTTCAGATTCTGGGCCTGGACAGTGTTCTGGTTCTGGTTCTTTTAAGTTTGGATTGTCTATCTTCTGTGTGTTTAGAGCCGGTACTGTAATCATTACCTAATATTTAAAAGAGACTGTTATGTGTAGCGTCTATAATTTGAATAGAAAGCGTGTTTGGTTCAAAGTTGGAAATATGATTATCAATTATTGTTCTACAATGCTACTGATAAGCCGTCTATGCAATTCAATATGAAGTGCTGCTTACAAATATTTCTTTTTTCGGGCGGAAAAGGAAAGTATTTTTTGATCGGCATTTGAAATCGTTGCCGGATCAGCCCTGAAAATGTTCACGTGAGGTTGACTGACAGGCTTTACTCTTAGATATACCCGTAAAACGTAAAATAATTGTTCATTACGCGACATTTTTTGATTGATTTTCCAGATTTCGCGTGAATTGTTCCACGCGACAGGAAATTTTAAAGTGGCGGGCAAACACGACAAGGGTTTACGGTACGTTAATTAGATCTGCAAACAAACCTTAGTTAGAAAGGTTTTCCACGGTTCATTGTTGATTAAATTGTTTCAAAGCTTTAATTGGTCCAATATATCCATCAAGAGTATATCATCCCACAAGATTGTATCTTCACGTACAAAGATATTTGTTCAAGAACTAGCTCTGCCCGCCTTAGTCTTCCCGACGCGTGAATCGTTTACCAACCAACCAAACAACAACCCAAACATATCAACATGAGCATTGAAAACATAGACCATGAAGGTTTTAGTGATTTCGAAGATACCCCAGTCGATCTCTCAACTCTCAATGAAAGACAAAAAACATACTTTGTCGATCCATCCAAATCTCATTTTGATGTTGAACAAACCGCTAAAAGGTTCAAATATTTGTTAGGTTTGACCTCTCTATTCTCTCATTTCATCACTGCTAAGGCTGAGAAAGATCCTAGATTTAAAAAGGTTTTAGAACTTATCGAAAACGATGATAAATCCAAGTCGTCTAAAAAGAGTGGGTCCACTACTACTAGAGGCCGTAAGACTGAAAAGGAAGAAGATGCAGAATTGTTACAAGATGAACAAGAAGAAAATGGCTCATTGTTTACGGAGTTCACTGAATCGCCAAGCTATATTCATGGTAAATTGAGACCATACCAAATTGCAGGTTTGAACTGGTTGGTGTCTCTCCATGAAAACAACATTTCTGGTATTTTGGCAGATGAAATGGGGCTAGGTAAGACTTTACAGACTATTTCTTTTCTCGGTTATCTACGTTACATCAAGAACATCCCAGGCCCACATTTAGTCATTGTTCCAAAATCCACTTTGGATAACTGGTCTAGAGAATTCGCCAAGTGGACTCCAGATGTCAAGACTTTTATTCTTCATGGTGACAAGGACACCAGAAACGAATTGATCAAAAACAGATTGTTGGCCTGTGATTTTGATGTTGTCATCACTTCTTACGAGATCGTCATTAGAGAAAAGGCTCAATTCAAGAAGATCCAATGGCAATATATCGTCATTGATGAAGCTCATAGAATTAAGAATGAAGAATCCATGTTGTCTCAAATCATTAGAATGTTCCATTCCAAAAACAGATTGTTGATTACTGGTACTCCATTGCAGAACAACTTACATGAATTGTGGGCTTTGTTGAATTTCATTTTACCTGATGTTTTCTCTGACTCTGAAACGTTTGACGAATGGTTCCAATCCTCTTCCAACGATGAGGAAGGAGCTGTAGCATCAGAAGAAGATAAACAAGATTTAATCGTTCAACAATTGCACAAAGTGTTACAACCGTTCCTTTTACGTCGTATCAAGAACGATGTCGAAAAATCTTTGCTCCCTAAGAAGGAACTCAACTTATACATTGGTCTCTCCGAAATGCAAAAGAAATGGTACCGAAAGATTCTTGAAAAGGATATTGATGCTGTGAATGGTGCCAACGGTAAACGTGAATCGAAAACAAGATTATTGAACATTGTAATGCAGTTGAGAAAATGTTGTAATCATCCTTATTTATTCGAAGGTGCTGAACCTGGTCCTCCTTACACTACTGATGAACATCTGGTCTACAATTCTCAGAAATTGAAAGTCCTGGATCATTTGTTGAAGAAGTTGAAAGCTGAAGGTTCAAGGGTTTTGATCTTCTCCCAAATGTCAAGAGTTTTGGATATTTTGGAAGATTATTCGTTTTTCAGAGGCTATGAATATTGCCGTATCGATGGCCAAACTGATCATGCTGATAGAGTTCAATCCATTGACGAGTACAACAAGCCAGGTTCTTCCAAGTTCTTGTTCTTATTGACCACAAGAGCTGGTGGGCTAGGTATCAATTTGACATCTGCAGATGTGGTTGTGTTGTTTGATTCTGATTGGAATCCTCAAGCTGATTTACAAGCAATGGACAGAGCCCATAGAATCGGTCAAACTAAACAAGTCAAAGTTTTCAGATTTGTCACTGAGAACTCCATTGAAGAAAAAGTCTTAGAAAGAGCAACCCAGAAGTTGAAATTAGATCAGTTGGTTATCCAACAAGGTCGTAACAGTGCTTCTTCAAACAACCAAGCTAACTCTAAGGATGATTTGTTGAATATGATCCAATACGGTGCTTCTGACATCATTTCTCAGAGCAATAACAACAACGACTTGGGTGGCAACGAAGATTTTGATTTAGAAAAGATCTTACAGAATTCTGAAGAAAAGACCAACGAATTGAACGGTAGATATTCCAATTTGGGTTTGGACGATTTACAAAAATTTGCCTCTGATTCGGCGTATGAATGGAATGGTGAAAACTTCAAGAAGAAGAACCAAGAAAAACTCACGTCTTCCATCAACTGGATCAATCCATCTAAGAGGGAACGTAAAGGTAACAATTATTCCGTTGATTTGTACTACAGAGGTGTTTTAAACACTGGTGGTAGAACAGCCGAAGGCGGTGCTGGTGGTGCTACTAAGCCAGGTGAAAAGAGGGCTCCAAGACAACCAAAGCAGCCGAACTTATACGACCATCAATTCTTCCCAATCAGATTACAAGAAATCTTCGATAAGGAAAGAAACTATTACAAAAAGCTAACTGGTGTCAAAGTCCCATTACCGGAAAACGATGATCCAATAAAGAAACGTGAAGCGGACCAAGAAATAATGCAGTTAGAAATCACCAACGCTGGACCCCTAACTGAAGAAGAAGAACAAGAAAAAATTGCCCTTTTAGAAGAAGGTTTCTCAAACATCAATAGAAGAGAATTCCATCAATTCATCTCGGCTTGTGGTAAGTATGGGAGAAATTCGATCAAACATATTGCCTCTGAATTCCCAGAAAAGGAAGAATCAGAAATCAGAGAATATGCAAAGGCTTTTTGGAAGAATTATGATCAAATCGAAGGTTTTGAAAAAAATCTTTCTACAATTGAACAAGGTGAAGAAAAAATCAGAAAGGCAAAGATTCAAAAGGAAAGTTTACGTATTAAATTATCCCAATATTCTAACCCTTTGACGGAATTAACTTTGAAATATCCGCCAACAACCACCACCAAAAGAGTCTTTTCAGATGAGGAAGATCGTTATCTTTTATTGTTGGTATACAAGTACGGTTTAGACAGACCAGATCTCTATGATTTGATCAGAGATGATATTAGAGAATCCCCATATTTCCATTTCGATTTCTTCTTCCAATCACGTACCGCTCAAGAATTGTCAAGAAGAGTCCATACTTTGTTAGGTTGTGTCACTAAGGAAATCGGCTTGGATACTAGTGTTGGTAGAGGTGCTACTCCATCTTCTTTTAGCAGTAGTAAGAGAAAGAGAAATGATGACTTCGTTGTTTCGGATGACGAAGAAGTTGAGGAAGATGAAAATGGTGTTCCTTTGAAGAAGAAGATGGATAAGAAATGCCGCAAATAAGCAGCTTTAAAATAATAGACTATCATATTAAACAAAAATTTGTATATTAGTTTGAAAAATGAAGATAAGCATCTGTTGATTGTGTACTTGGATTTGGGCTTAATCCGGAACTTCATTCACCAGTGAGAAGAGAAGGCTACCCATAGAAAAAATTTGAGTGGTTTCGAAAGGATAAACCAAATCACATAATATTCGAAATCGTAACTTACCAACGTTCAATGACTAGAAATTTCGATACTGATTACAGATAGGATATTTTTATATTATCTTAAGGTGAACTAGTATACATGTGAAAAACAAAATGCAAAACCAACTTTTAAACGAAGAAACAAAAAAGAAATAATAGAGTGCGAAGAAATAATATAGCGCGATCCCGAAAAAAGGCAGACAAATAAGACTTAGAATGTTCTCTTCAAAGTTCTTGGATATTCCATTTCAACTTCAAGATGATCATCACAATCAGTCACAGATCTCTTAACTCTGACAGCACTGTGTATTTGTTCCTCTTGTAACTTTCTAGCTTTATTGGCGACTTCGAACTTCATCAACTCGTTAGCGTAACCAGAGCCCCTTTCGATTTCTTTAATTGAGGGTCTGATAGATTTGAGATAACTGTAAGCAGAAGCAGCGCCACAATTCAAGGAATCTTGGACATAAGCACAAGTGAAGAGGTTCAATAAGTTGTCGTTACCATTAAGGGAGAACAAAAGAACACCGGCTTGAGGATCCTTTTGTTTGATGCAGTTCATGACGTGAATGAAATCACGTAAGACTTTTTGAGGGTCTAGATTCGTAATGATAGAGTTGTTGATCTTGTTATCGGTCAATCTTTCAAGGTTTGGAGTGAATTTAGAATTGAATCTCATTAAGCATTCACCTTCGAAATCCGTGAGTTTTTGAATGTTGAAATCTGGATCAATGTTGATACATGTGAAGTTACTTGGTTCAAAGTCTTTCAAGTAGTAGCAACATTTTTGGCAAGCAAGAACACCAATGACATAACGGATATTGTTTGTGGAAAGGAATTCATGTTGAGCCAATGTGTTTAAAGGACCGATGAAGACTTGTTGAGATAGCTTTTGAGCTTGGAGCTGGTTGACAGTAGTAGCCAGATGATATCTGTTGGCAAAGTTATCCAGGGACATCTCCAAGTGTATTTATTTATTGATTCGTGAAGGAATGTAAAAGTGTGGTGTCTTGACGCGTAATAACGTATGGCTGTGGTCAATTGTGGCCTCTGTGAGCTGATCCTAATTAATATGTACAATCTCAGGATGTCTAGCGCTGAGTGCTGGTTGTGTCAAAAAAATGACTGGGTAGAAGACAGGTAGTGTGTAAAGGAATGGAAAGATGGTTGAACAGGAGATGAAACAATCACAATGAAATCAAGCCGTCATTTAAACCAGTGAGGTCTTTGATGGAAGGTCAAGTTGTTGGTTCAAACCCAAATCAAAATTCGATTTGACGGCGCTTCAACTTCATCTCTCAGCTCGCACTCGCTTCCTGTAGAAAGATTTCCTTCCCAGCAGCTGGATTCAACAGCAACGACGTCTTGCACTTTGCGGCGCCCCGCCCAAAAAGCGCGTTCTGGAAAAAATTTTAACGCGCTCAAATTTTCGCAATTTTTTTTTTTGCGAACCCAGATTTCCATTCATTTGCCTAATTCGGAAACCACTCACTTGACATTTCGCAACTAACTCCATCTCGATTAAGAGAATCCCGGGGATTCTGAGAGTGTGGTATTTGACTCGGAAACCAATAAAATTCGCGAATCATTCGATTCAAATAGTAACTACGTCATAGCAAATTCAGGGGCATTCCATAGCGAAAAGTGAAAACCCTACAAAACAAGCACGTGAAAACCAGTCTTTGTGTGGAAATTTGAATTTGTTGGTTTGTGTCTGTTTTCGTATTCTCCGCGCGCAATAGCAAAATTCCACAACAAATGCTCAACCCACATGTCATTTGAAATGAATTCGTCACAAGAGGTGGCAGTTCTTATAAATATGCATGTTTATTTCTTGCTAAAGCCAATAACTTTTTTTTGATTGACTGATATCTAGCTAATCTATTGTCCTTCATTCTTACGTCTTCCCGAGTGCCTTTCAAATCTACAAAGCTCATATCCCACATCTTAACACATCTTATCATGTTCATGAATTCGCCAGCCTCGTTTAGAAATGTATTCAAGCAATTGAAGCCATTAAGTCAAAACTTCACCAGATATTTCCATAATGCACATCCATCAGTGAACACCATGTCTTTTCAAAGTCAAACTACGACTAATTCCTTGAAATCTTTGAGTTTGTTAGCCGGCGCCACTACAGCAATCTATTTTCATTCACACAACTCCAAAATCCTGAACGAATCAGCAAACCTCGGTACGATAAACATTAACAATCACAAACTCAAGTTTCCTCAAGTTGAGCCTTCTTCATTACCAGAATCTTTGCAATCTCAGGATGCTAGAAAAGTCCAATATAAGCAATTATGCTATGGTTCATTAACTGGTCTATTCTTTGGTGTTGTTATTGGTAAGCTGTCTACAGTTCTTGGATTTATTTCATTGAGTGCTTTACTTTTGGTTCAGTTCTTACAAAGTAGAGGTATTATTGATATTCCATGGAAGCAAGTTGTCAAGATTGGTAGTGATAGAGTTGATCTCAAGAGACTGGTGTTGGAAGACCCAAGTTTCAAGTGGTCCTTTGCCTTGACCTTCTTACTTGCTGCCTTCAACATATAAAAAGCAGATCACCACTGTTGTCATTTGGACATGAGTCAACTTTTTTATTTCAATTGTTTGATTACAAGTTAGATTTAAACTTTCACTAGTATTGATGATACCAGATCTGGTTCATCTCACATTTGAACAACTTATACAGCAAAAGTTTAGAGTCATTTCGATCAATACAGGATTGTTTGTAGTTTTTTCTATAAGTTCTGCCATGGTATGTTATATCGATGAACATATAAACTATATCTGTTCCTCACTCAAGAACTTTGGATCGTTCAAAACCCTCCCTTTGAATTTTTCCCACCAAGCGTCAAAAACTTTAACATTAATCATACCCCTATCATCAACAAATCCCACCAAGTAGTTATAAATATGTTTCACGATATTGTTAGCAATCCTTGCCTTATCTTGTACTGATATTTGACCAGTAGTATTACCAGGGTTGTACAACGCCAGCGTTGTCGATTCGACACCATTACTTGCGGCAGCGGCAGAAGGACGGATTTGTTGTAATTGAGAATCAGCAACTTCGTTAGGTTCAATTGAAATACCAATGACAATAGCATCGACTTCTTCGCCGTTTTCATTGAGTTCTGAGATTTGAGGAGTTTGATCCATGTCCATATCTATATCATCAAGGACGTTCTTACCTGCTTGTAAATTGTTGTTTTTATTGTTCAATTTGAAGATAGCACTAGGTTTGGTAGCATTGATACCACCGAATAATTTGAAATCTTGCTCACCGGGAAGTTTAAAGTATATTAAAGCCTTGTACTCTGCTGGGACATCCTGATTGGGCAATGTGAATAAAGTGACATGTGATATCTGTGAAGCGGATGGAATGGTTATGGTGTGTTGAGTTGGGGAGATCTGTGTGGAAGGTTGAACAGCACGTCCTGAGCAGACAGCAGCAAACATTATATGAGTGAATTTCCTCTGATTATTCTCTGAGAGAAGCCGTTTTGAATTTTGGATTTGGAATTGATTGAAGATATTGTTAATTTGTAGTACCTCCCACAATGTAAAAGCTGGCTGGATATACAGAATGCGGGAGCCCTGGTGGTTTTTATGGTGGAGGGACCACGAGTCGTGTCCATACCGGGTCTTTTTGGTTTGTATAAAAAAAGTTTTTTTCCAGACTTTTCCAGCGGCTACCAGAAGTGTAGATGTTAATCATTACATCTTCCATATACTTATAATTGTTGTTAACGGCTTGTCTAGTTGGTAGAAATAGCTTGAAAGGATTCAAGCTATGAATAACCAGATGACTGTGTGTACATATTAAGGTGTTTCAGTGAAGCCAAAGAACTACAGCATCAAGAAACAATACGGGATGATTTAAGAAGTTTCATAACCAATTCTCCGTGTATTATGAATCGATACGATCGTCCCAGAACAATACAGAAATTTTTACATATTTTCCATCTTCGCTGCAGATGCTTTGTTTGTCTTGTGTGATAGATGAATATGGGAAAGATATTTCTTTACATTTTCCTTTATAGCTTTTACATAGGTTTGTTATAAATGATCCACTTTTCTAGTTACAATCCACGTCGTAGCACAACCACCTCTGATGAGCTCCACCTTTTCATTATCTGACCCTTGGAACAACACATTTAGGTAGTCAAAGGAATCAGAGTCTTTCTTGTTGATACCACAGTTGCCATGCTCACCCCATCCCCATGATAGCACTTCGTTTCTCGTCGTGTGTACCAATCCATGTTCACTGCCAAGTTCATAGCTCTGTATATCGATATCTGATGGAATTTGTAATAACTGAGAATGACTGTTGTTACCAATGGACAGAAGCTGATTATCATCGGTCAATAGATGTAATGATGACCACATAGCTTTGAAATCTTTGATCTTTTGGTGGTTCAGTGTAGATAACTGCGGCTTGATGTTGTATCTGTCTTTACCAATCAAAACAACATCACCGGTGACAAATTGTAGGACTGAAAAATCCCTGGCAGTTTCTATTCTCTTGACAGATTGGCTCAGATTGAGCGATGTTGGTGTCCAGAGTTTATTTCCTTCTTGAGTACCAAGCTTACCATTCCTGCAATTACCCCAACCGTACACTGATCCATCTTCTAGAAGAATAATGGAATGATCAAGACATGACTTGACATCAGTTATCTTTCTTCCATCACTAGTCCATGGAATTTTGGTCAAGCGAAAAGATCGAGTGTTGTTCGCCCCCAGGCCCAATTCACCCTTCAAACCAAGGCCACAAGCATAAATATCATAGTCGTTGTTGATCAAGATACTAAACTCATAACCGGCGGAGGCGAGGATCCAAGGCTTCCCGTCTACTCTGTCTAACTTGTGAAACCCCTTTATGTGTAGATCTTCTCGGTCGTTAAGGCCGCACTGGCCTTGGTTGTTGTCGCCACTTGAGTAAATATCACCGCTATCCAGTATTATGAACGTATGATTACCGCCGCATACTATGTCTTTCACTTTGGCATCGTTTGACTGGAAGACAACCTCCAAGGATTCAATATCTTCGTCATGTTGTGTTCCTAGCTGATGTTTACCATTGGATCCACATGCATAAGCGATGGAATACATAATGATTGAGTAGCTTGAATTGTATCAGGGAGATATGAGCATCTGTATAACTCAATTGGTGAACCAGTTCATTACATCATATGGCAATCTCTTTGGAAGGCGCTATTGTCGTCATGGTGATAGATCCAACGCGACGCGAATTTTGCACACAGCGAAATTCAGATTTTGTTTGCAGATTTCTGAAAAATTACACGCGGCAGCAGCTTCGCATAACAAATTAAAGAAGATCTTTACGCAAGTATTGCCGCTGAATTAGCCACAGCTTTATTCTATTCGACAATATACTGGACTCATTTTCTTACTAGAGAACAGGGCCAAAGTTTTAGATAACTTCGTTTGCTAGTTTACTCATATCAGGCGCTATTTTTTGTGTTAATTTCACGAGATTTTGATTTCAAAACGGTTTCATCTTTTAGATCTCATCATCACATCATCATTTGGTAATAACTCCCTATAGTAAAGAGCATAAAATGGCTTTGGATCAAACACCTAACAAGAGAAGTTATATTCAAGTGCCTAACTCCTCCCCTGAAAGGCATCCAGAATCATCACCACTCCCTCCAAAACCTTTGATCTTTGGTGCAGGTGGTATCGGAGGTTCTACAGCTTTGAAAGAAAAGTTGTCATTCAACGGTAAGAATCTATTGGACAATGCTACTAGGTCTCATGTTTCTATGAAGAAAGATCTTGAAATCTTGCAAGGCCTATTTCCATCAATCTCTGAAAATATGATCAAGGTCGTTTACGTTGACAAGACAAGTAAAGATTTGAAAATGGCAAAGAGGATGCTTACAGCAGTTGTTGAGAAGAGGAAACAAAAGGAGGTTCTGCTAAAGCAAGAACAACAAAAGGCAGCTACTAAGAAACCAACTATTTCATCATCGTCATCATCAGTTTCTTCATCATCCATAACTGCACTACAAGTCAAGCCTGAAGCAGTGATCAAGAAGAGAAAGATTGCAACAGTTAAGCTGGCCGATGACGAAGATGAAGTAATGGTCATTTCATCACCAGAACAGAATAGTAGATCCCATTTCAGAAACGCCAGTGAAGTCTCACCACAGAAACAATCCTCCAAGGTTGTTTTGGAGAAGAATAAATCTATTACTCAGAAATACTCTGTTTTCCAAAGAAAAGCCAAAGAGATCGAAGAAGAGACTCCAGAGCCTAAAGCTGAAACAGTGAAAAAGAGAAAGCTAGTAAGAGGGTCTCGTTCTGAAGAACTATTGATTGTCGAAGATAACGAGCCTGAGGAAATTGTCGTCTTATCGGACGACGAAGAAAGGGAAAACGAGGAAGAATTACAAGAAAATGACGATTTCTCTGATGATTCCGATGTTGAAGATACCGAAGATAAAGATGAATCAGCGCTACACCAACAAGTTCTTGATTTCTTCAACACCACAGAAGCACGTGAGATTGTTGATTTATGTCAAGTATCATTTGATGTTGCCACTGCTGTTGTTGCCAGCAGACCTTTCCGTTCCATCAACCATTTTGAATCTCTCAATTTCTCCAAATCTGAAAAGCGCAGAAAAAAGACCGATGGTGAAACTATGAGTTATAAAGCTTTTAATATGCTCAAGGGTTACAATGCAGTTGATAGTCTTGTTGAAAAATGTTCCAAATATTCTGAATCCATTGCTCAAGAAATCAACAAATGGGGTGTTACAGTCCATGGTGTCAATGATGAGTTAGAAATCATCGATATTCCGGAAGACTCAGAGGAAGATGATCTTGTGAAAGGCGGTAGAAAGCAAAAATCAACTTATATCAAAGAAAAACCTTCCTTACTTGCCGATGGTGTTACATTGAAGAACTATCAACAAGTCGGTTTGAATTGGTTGTATTTATTATACAGAAAGAATCTTTCATGTATTCTTGCAGATGAAATGGGTTTGGGTAAAACATGTCAGGTCATTGCTTTCATTTCTCTTCTGAAACAAAACGATATTAAGGGCCCACATCTTGTTGTTGTTCCTTCCTCCACATTGGAAAACTGGATGAGAGAATTCCAAAAGTTCGCTCCAGAACTTCAAGTTGAACCATATTATGGTTCTCAAGCTGATAGAGAAGACCAAAGACGTGCTCTTTCCAAAAGAATGGCTAAAATTGATGTTATTGTTACCACTTACAACTTGGCTACTTCTTCCAAGGATGATCACAGTTTCCTTAAACATGCAGGTTTCAATGTTATTATCTACGATGAAGGTCATATGTTAAAGAATTCCGCATCGGATAGATTCGTCAAGCTTATGAAGTTGCGTGCTAACTTTAGATTACTTTTGACAGGTACTCCGTTACAAAATAACTTGAAAGAGTTGATGTCTTTATTAGAATTCATCCTACCAGAAGTTTTCGTCTCCAAGAAGGAGGAATTGAGTACCATTTTCAGCTACCGTGCCTCGATCAAGAACGACTCGAACCATAACCCATTATTAGCAGAACGTGCTATCACCAAAGCAAGAAAGATGATGGCTCCATTTATCTTAAGACGTAAGAAAGATCAAGTGTTACAGCATTTACCACCAAAATTTTCCACCATTGAAATGTGCCAAATGACGAAAGATCAAGCTGCCAGATATGAAAAGGAAATCGAAATTGGTATTGAACATAAAGCCAACACCAACAAGAAAGCAGGTAGAAACACCATCATGTACCTTCGTAAAGCTTCTATCCATCCTCTTTTATTCCGTGGCATTTACACTAATTCCATTTTACGTGAGATGAGTGAACAGATCATGCAAGAGGACGCATATAGAAATGCTGATAGACAATTCATCTACGAAGATATGGAAGTTATGACCGATTTTGAATTGAACCGTCTTTGTACTCAATTCCCGTCTTCTATTGGGAAATACCAATTGAAGGATTCAGATATACTCAACTCGGGTAAGTTTGTCAAATTGAAGGAAATTTTAGACAAAGTCGTTGTCCATGAAGGTAAGAAGATTCTTGTTTTCTCCCAATTCACCCAAGTTTTAGACATTTTAGAAAGTGCTCTTTCCATCTGGGATTTAAAATTTCTACGTCTTGATGGGTCTACCCCTGTTGAAATCAGACATGATATTATTGATAAATTCTACGACGATGATCAAGTCAATGTCTTCCTTTTGTCCACAAAGGCTGGTGGTTTCGGGATTAACTTGGTTTGTGCAAACAACGTTGTTATCTTTGATCAATCCTTCAACCCTCACGACGATAGACAAGCCGAAGATAGAGCCCATAGAGTGGGTCAAACTCAACCAGTTAATGTGATCAGATTGATTTCAGAAGACACAATCGATGAAAACATTTACTCTTTGACTTTGGCTAAATTACAATTAGATTCTACAATTTCTGGTGAAGCTGTGGAAGAAGACGTGGAAAAGAACTTGTTAGAAGGTGATTTCAAGAGAGTTTTCAAGATTGATGCCAATGAACTCAAGCCACATTTAATTGAAGAATCTAGAGATGTCAGTCTAGCGCCACAAGAACAAAAGGGGAGGGTTAAGGCGGAAGAAGTGATAGAAATAGATGATTAAACAACAAAAGGCATAACTTGATAACTGACATTCCTTATTAGAATGTTACTATTAATAAATGGAGGACGTTTTCTAAAATCATATATATATAACCGAATTCTAGTAGGAAATCTGTTATAATAATGTTGATCCCATTACCATAAAAAGTGGCTAGGGAATCTTAATCACTTGGTTCGGATTTCCACTTAGCCCGAATCGCGAAACTCCTGTTCTTTGCCGAAGCCACAATTTCCTAGAAAGCTTAAACTCTCAAAATCAGCCACACCACGTAACGAAGAAACACACTCGCTTCAGCTTAATGATAAAATACGTTTAGAAATTAGCCACAAAACTTTGCCACATACCTTCAGTTTATAGTTTGCGAATGTTCCAAGTGTGGTGTTCTTATTCGACATCATGTTTTTTTGTCTCAAGACGAATCAGGCCGTAATTACCACTGTGCCTTAGATGGATGACTATAGCAAGATCGGTTCGTTTCAGAATCTTAGGGTATTTATGATGATCCATATACCCTTTTAAATGACGATACTTGTTTTAATCATAATAGACTGCCTTTTCTAAGAAACAATCAACAAGGTATTTATTTAGAACAGATCAATATGACACCACCAACGGCCACAGGAACAATAAGCAGAACTCAATTTGGTTCTTCAAAGACCAACACTCCTCAAACCATCAAACTTACGACCAAACAATTTGAAAACTCAAAGGTTTCCCCGACACCAGATGTCTCTGGTTACACAAACTTGGATATTCATTTCCGCAAAGATGAAGATGTCGTTGATCCATTCACTGGTATCTTAAGAGTCAGTGATAAAGAGTTTGAAGAAGCTGAAAACCCAGAATGGTTGCCTACTTGGGATCCTAATGAGAAGTATGCTCCTTACGATGAGAATTTTAACAAATGTCATGTTGATAGAGCCCATTTTGCTGATCCTGAATTGAAGAGGTTATTCCCTGAAAATGAACGTGATCTATATAAATTAAAAAAGCTTTCACCAAGATTAGGCACTGAAGTCAGAGGTATCCAATTATCCTCGCTAACGCCTGACCAAAAGGATGATTTGGCTTTATTCATAGCACAACGTGGTGTTGTTGTTTTCAGAAATCAAGATTTGAAGGACAAAGGGTTAGAGTTCAACAAAACTTTTGGTGAACACTTTGGTCCATTACATATCCATCCTTCATCTGGTGCCCCTGTCAATTATTCACAGTTCCATATCACTTATCGTCGTAAAGATCCAAAGGAATATGAAAAAGTCTTCCAAAATGTTCTATCTACCAAAGGTTGGCATAGTGATGTCACATATGAGAAGTTCCCGCCTTCTTATACTTTCTTCAGTATTTTACAAGGCCCAGAATGTGGTGGTGATACTTTGTTTTCTGATGGGTTTGAAGCTTACAATAGACTATCACCAAAGTTTAAAGAAATGATTCGTGGTCTGAAGGCTGTCCATTCATCAGTGGATCAAGCTGCACAATCAAGAGCAGAAGGTTCGATTGAAAGAAAGCCACTATCTACGAATCTTCATCCTTTGGCCAGAATCCATCCAGTTTTGAAAAAGAAGTCTTTATATGCTTCAAAAGGGTTTCTCCAAAGTATTGATGGTTTGAAAGCCGAAGAATCACAAGCTATCTTGAACTTGCTAACGGATCATATTAATAACTCCACAGATTTCCAAATCAGAGCAAGTTATGAACCAGGTACTGTTGTCTGTTGGGATAACAGAAGAGTGATCCATTCTGCAACTTATGATTGGGTCGAAGGCGACATTAGACACTGTTACAGAGTCACTCCTATGGCTGAACGTCCTGTTGAAGAGTACGAAGAATTGGAAGAATGCAACAGAAGATAGGTGACGTCAGGAACGTCGCTGCTCTACATAATATCACCGTCATGTCTTGCTATATATCTGTGCTTGTGTGTTTAAAGAGCTGTGTTTTTGATTTAATTGAGTAATATTTTCAATTCTTTTATATATTGGTTCACTATTTACACGTATCTCTTTTGGCTTTATGATAGATCAAAGTTGGTCCTCTAAGAAAGTCAATGAAGCGGCTATTCTTCCTTGTGCAACTTCAACGCCTAAAAAGTCAACGAGTTCAGGAATCTTCAAGCCTGGAACAGAACCGATTAGGGCAAATCTTAAAACTTGGAAGATGTCCTTTTTATTATGGCCATCACTTACAGTCTTAGAGATCAACTGATTAATATCTTCATTAGATGAAAACTTGGTGAAGTTAGTCAAAATTGAGATAGAAATCTCCTTTGGAATACTCTCGATGAACTCAACTGCATATTCTGATTGATAATCTGCAGTTTCTCTGAGAAGATAATCATAGTTGACGACTTCATTAATAGTGGATAAGTTATGACCAACAAGTTTGATCAACTGGTCAGATCGTTGTTTTGTAAGTTCTGGTTTTGATTCCTTCAAGAATGCATGACCCTTCTCGAAAATTTCAGATTCATCATTGTTGATTCTTTGTCTTAGGTAGTGCTTGTTAAAGAAGAACAATTTTTTATCGTCAACTTTGGCATTACCTTTAGTGAGGTCACTTATCTCAAAAGCCTTAACGAGTTCAGGTAATCTCATCACTTCAGAGTTTGAAGACTTGTTTTTGGGGGCCCAACCAAACAAAGCAACGAAATTTATTAAAGCTTCGGGTAAAATCCCCCTCTTAGCGTAATTAGTCACGTCAATATCACCAGATCTCTTACTCAATTTCTTGTCCTTGGTAGATGTCAACAATGGAATGTGGATAAATTCTGGTGCCTCCCAGCCAAAGGCGTGGTATAAGGCAATATGTTTTGGAGTCGAAGGAAGCCATTCTTCACCTCTAACGACATGTGTAATCTTCATATGGTGGTCATCGATGACGTTAGCAAAATGATATGTTGGCAAGTTATCAGACTTCATAAGGACATAGTCGTCATATCTGATATCATCTTTATTGATTTGTGGCTGGAGATCCAATGTTCCGTGTAAGAGATCTGTGAATTTGGGATATGTGTTTGGTGATTTGAAACGAACAGTGAACTCTTCGCCTGAGTGAGCTTTGTTTTCTGATTCTTCCTTGCTGAGATTGGCACAGTTACGGTCATATGAGACGGTTGTAGGAGGGGTAAGCTTTTGGGCAGATTCTCTCAGGCCATCAAGTCTTTCTTTCGAACAAAAGCAGCGATAAGCATGACCTTTATCAAGCAATTTGTCAGTGTATTCTTGATAAATGTGGGATCTATCACTTTGTCTGTAAGGTTCATGTGGACCGCCAATGATTGGGCCTTCGTCCCATTTTAGACCACACCAATTAAGAGATTCATAGATATTTTGTTCTGCACCTGTAACCAACCTCTTTTGATCTGTGTCTTCGAGTCTCAAGAGAAAGTCACCACCAGTACGCTTTGCTAGAAGGTAGTTGTAAAGAGCTGTTCGTAAAGAACCCAAATGTAGAAAACCTGTGGGCGAAGGAGCGAATCGGGTTCTGGCTGGTTTGGTGAGCGTTGTACTGGTGGTTTTTTTTGAAAGAAGGGTGAGCTTCTTCTTTGGTTTCAGAAGAGTGGAATACAATCTGGATGACATTATCTTGAGGTCTTCTGATTCGTAGAAGGACAGATCTTCTGCTATCAGATCAACTGAAGAGAGACTGACTCTGTCTCCTGATCAATTCCTTGCGTTTTTCGCGCTTGGATCTTTTTTCTTAATAATAGTTTTGAGGGCCCGGCGGCTAAGTGAGATTAGGGGCCGCGATGCTTTGTTAGACGCTTGCAGCGGAGCGGTAGTCAAATTTTTTATTTCACAAAGCGCCATATTCTTTAGAAGATCTTGAGAACAGAGCTATTTGATCCAGAGCTCCAATCAAGCGGTTTTGCTATTGAAGATCATCTTGTTGAAGTTCCCAAATAGTGATGAACCTCCATAGAACCGTCAGCTACAGCTCACAGCATACAGCTCAAGCTACACCACAGCATCATCATCAGAGTTTGAATTTCCAATCCAGTTCCGCTCACCAACAAACACAAAATCAGACCGCTCAACAACAGACATCAGCAGTAGCTGGCTTGAAGCACAGACAGCAGCTACAACAACTCAACGCTGCTCAACTGTCAAATGTTACCTTCAATCGTGAAGCCCAACTCGCAAGATCTAAGCTGAACTCCTACAAGTCTTTCAACACTGAAGATGACTTAGAGTTCTGCCCAAGCAACGAGATCCAATCTTCTCCAAACTCCAGCTTTGCGTCTGTTCTTCCTAATACATACATGGCTACTGGTGGCGGTCAACGTCCCATCGCCAGATTCAACGGTGGTAGCATTCTGAAGTCTTCTTCGCCTTTCAACACGCCTATCAAGTTGAACGTTCCTCAGCCCAATAAACAACAGCAGCAGCAACAGCAGCAGCAAAGTGCCACCGCTGTTTCTGGGTTACACAGAATAGGAACTCCGAACAGCTATATGTCTCCAAGCCAACATCACGCTTCTCTACAGTCACCACAAATGCAACGTTTCCACCATCAAGAACAAACAAGCTCTGGTAACTTGTATGCTTCACCACAAACACAAGGTTTGCTGAGAAAGATGGATGGTTCTCCTATTTACACTGGTGGACATCAACAACAACAGCAGCAGCAACAGAGAATCCACAGAAACTGGTGAGGTCAGTCATAAGGGTTTATAGGTCAGTGTTTTCATCATATTCACGGGGATTTATTTATTTATTTATTTTCATTCATTCAGTCTTCTTCTCATCCATCATTTTCATTATTCATCTTTTTTTTTGATCACCTTGTCGTTGTGTTGTCTTTTCATACTGTTTTCTTTACATCTTTGAGTTTTTTTTAATGTCATCATCGTAAATCATTTGTTATTATTGTCACTTCTTTCATATTGGCCTGTTTTGTTTTCTGTTTTTTTGTTAGGGTTTGGTTTGGAAATAAAGAAAACATGTTATGTTCTCTTTTCTAGAAGTTGGTGGGTCTGTCTTTGTACGTTGGTCATAGGCTGATATCATGGCAATATATGGCTGCTACTACTGTACATGGTCTTCTGAAGATCATGGCCTTCTGGCCATATATAGACTGTTAATAATCTGTATACTTGTATCTTAATCTTTAATATTATCATCATTTGTTTATAAAACTACGTGGGCCATGAGCACTAAGCCCTAATTTTAGAATTCCAGCTCCTGTCGAATATAATATTACATTAACAGATACTTAAAGTACAACAAGTAGAAGAAGCAAAATAACAAACAAACAAAGGATAGTGAACCATTCGGTATTATGTTTCGCTATCTCAGTGAACTTTCCCAATCCTCTTTTGGCTCGTTGTAGTTTCAAATCCGTGCCTTCAAGCTGAGCCTCCAAATCGTTCAACATGAAATTCTGTTCAGTCAACTCTCCATGGATATCCAACCCCAAATTGTGTGATCTTTTTACAGATTCTGCCAATGTTTGCAAATGGGCATCTTGTTGTGTCAGTTGCGTTTGCTGGTGTGTTACGAAGATATCCGTGTTTGACATCAAGTTCTCATTTTCAGAATCTGAGTCTTCCGCATGTTCAAACAGAAGTGGTGTTCCTTGGTTGGGCACTTGTCTATCACTAGTAACTGAAGAAGAATTTGAAGGATCGTTGTCTGAAAATGGTTTGAAAGGTTGAACATCAAGATTATCATTGAATCTCACAGATTTCTTGCCTGTTTCCAAAGATTTCGGCGTGCGACATTGCTTTTGGGGTTTCTCCTCTCTTTGATAAGGTTTGAGTTCAGGGTATGTGGATACAAGACTGTTATATTTGCCTATAAGCTCGTCATATGATTTCTCATCGTCGTCTTTCGTAAGGTGTGCTAAGATCTTGATGGATAAAGCCTTGATTTCATGCGGGGTTGACTTGTCCAGGTCTGTCGATGTTATCTGAGCTTCCTCTATCAGATTTTCGAGATCTTCAATGAGAGATTCAACCAGACGAAGCGATGTCAGTTTCTTGGACATTGATCGAGGTTTGAAGAGATGTTATCTAAAGCGTCCTTTAAATTCAGGTGTGGGACAGCTTTATGTTCAGAGCTGGTGGATATGGAATGAGATGTAAGCAAATATCTCACAGTTCAAGAAGCTTGGGTCTTTGATGGCAAATTGGCTAGCTAATAGTACAATTCAATGTAATGTAGAGATTTAATCTTTATCTAGCAAGTGTATTTACTGGACGTGATGTATCGATAACGGCTGTTTTTTATTATCTAAGAACTCACGCAAAGCGGTTACAGTGCCGGCGTCCTTTTGGTTCTCAAATGTTTGTTTCATTGTGTGCCAGATTTGAAGACATGGCTGCGCAATGGGAAACGTCTCGCTTCAATTCGCACAACTCAAACAAACTAAGCGGTGGCGATAAGACTTTGACTCCACTCAGCAATTGCACCACCCACTTTTTGACCACTAAACCCCAAGCAAACAACCGACCACCAAAACTGAAAGAGACCTCAAATCACAAGATGCAGCTTTTTGAATGGGCGTTCGGTAAGAAACTCACTCCTCAAGAACGTCTTAGAAAGAACCAACGTGCACTTGAACGTACACAGCGTGAATTAGACAGAGAGCGTATGAAGCTTGAAACCCAAGAGAAGAAGCTTATCAACGACATCAAGAAATCAGCAAAGAATGGTCAGCTGGGTGCCTGTAAGATCCAGGCCAAGGACTTGGTCAGAACTCGTAAATACGTGGAGAAGTTCAACACCATGAAGACCCAATTACAAGCCATTTCATTACGTATCCAAGCAGTCCGTAGTACGGATCAAATGACAACTTCCATGAGAGACGCCACTATTCTTTTAGGGTCCATGAACAGATCTATGAACTTACCACAGCTTCAGAAAATCGCTATGGAGTTTGAAAAGGAAAACGATTTGATGGATCAACGACAAGAAATGATGGACGATGCCGTTGATGATGCAATGGGTGATGAACTGGATGAAGAAGAGGAAATCGATGAAATTGTCAATAAGGTCTTGGATGAAATTGGTGTTGATTTGAACAATAAACTCCAAGATACACCAAGTGGCTTGACTGTTGGTAATGAACCTTTACAGGCTAATGAGAGAGTAGCTCAGGCTGTGGGTGGTGCTGGTGAAAGTAACGAAGATGATGACTTACAAGCTAGATTAAACAGTTTGAAGAGAGGTACCTGATTGCTATATGATTGGTTTTAAACGTTTGATTTGAATATGAAATGAATCAGTTGCTTTGTATATTAGTCTATAATAACAAATTTGTTCTTTATTTATGTAATAACACCAGCTACTATCTCGTAGTAGTAGAGATACTACATTGGGTCATCATTCAATGATAGACTTAGATGTAGTTCTTTTCCTTTAAGTAATCAATGATGATTTGGGCAGATTCTTCAACAGTGGTCTTGTCAGTGTGTAAATGAATTTCTGGGGATTCTGGAGCTTCATAAGGATCATCGATACCAGTGAAGTTCTTAATAATACCTTGTCTGGCCTTCTTGTATAAACCCTTTGGATCTCTTTGTTCAGCAACTTCCAATGGAACATCAACATAGACTTCAACGAATGGCAGGTTGCCTTCTTCGTGTAACTTTCTAGCATTGTCTCTATCCTTCTTGTATGGAGATATGAAGGAAGTAATGGCAATGGCAGTGGAATCGGCAAATAATTTCGAAACTTCAGAGATTCTTCTAATGTTTTCATTTCTATCAGCTTCAGTGAAACCTAAATCTTTGTTTAAACCAAATCTAATGTTGTCACCGTCTAACCTGTAAGCAGACTTACTATGTTGTAAAAGATATTGTTCTAAAGCACAGGCAATGGTGGACTTACCAGAAGCACTAAGACCAGTTAACCAGACTGTGACACCAGATTGTTTGGTAAGAGCTTTACGTTCTTCGTGGTTTAAGTTTGGATGCCAGGTGATATTAGTAGCCATTGTGTGGAATATGTGTGCTATGAGAGAAAGACTGTGAAAGGTTATGAAATGTGTCGGACAGTACTGAGTTTGGTAAACAACAATGAAAGTTCAATTATTCAAAATTATTCCAAGTAACCCAGTATATCAACAACAGGCTTTGAATAAATTTTGACCAAATGAACCTTCATTGAATTCTAATCATGACGAATGATTGTATCAACCCCATATCTTTGATCTTTCATAGTTAAATTCACGCTTGTGCACGTGACAAACCTTCTTCTTTTGCCACACCACAAGACATTTTTCGTGTCTCAAAGATTTGAGCCACATTCGCCACACTTGATATTTCCTAATTTGATATTACCGCGAATGGTTGAAGCTTGGGGATTTTTTCGAAAGATTTTCATTTTCGCAAATTTTAAACCCATTTTGCGCAAACGCCTAAATAGGAAAGTTGTTAAAATCTGCGAAAATTTGAAATTTCTGATTTGTAATTTTTAAACATGACACGGGGCTTGCAGGTCCAATCGATCCGCACGTCAAAGTGGCAAAGGAGTTCCTTCTTTATTCTTACAAACTAGCGGTTGACTTTGTATGGTGAAATTGAAAACGTTTGTAGAAAGAAACGCCACAGTTTGAAGAGGAATGGGTTAAAGAGAGACATCTACTTGAAAGAGTCTATAACAAAAGTTGTTGGAAATGCCTCTAAACATCAAGATATATGTGTCAAATGTGTCAATATGTATCAAAAGATAACCGCCAAATAGAGATCATATAGAGATCATCATTTTTTAGTTAGTCAGGCGTTTAGCAGTGACGAATGAATACCTGCAACTTCAAAACCAAACGATGGCGCAATTAGGTGTGAATCTTCCCAAGAAGATTTTGCAAGAGAGGCAAAAGAAACAACATCCGAACGGCAACTGAGATCTCAGATCGTCAGGTAAATGAGTGAAATTAAAAGTAAATAAAGTTTGTTATTTTTCCCCTTGAACCAACCCAGCCAAGTTTGGATTCCTTTCAACTTTCAACTTTAACTATCCGCACATAGTTTCATATACACAATGGTCCACCAATTCTCCACTAGAGCCGTTCACGATGGTTCCCACCCAGATCCAACCACCGGTGCTGTTATCCCAGCCATCTCTTTATCCACCACCTTTGCTCAAACCTACCCTGGTGTTCCAATTGGTGAATACGAATACTCCAGATCCTCTAACCCAAACAGAACCAACTTCGAACAAGTCTTAGCTTCTTTAGAAAACGGTAAGTACGGTTTAGCCTTCTCTTCTGGTTCTGCCACCACTGCTGTTGTCTTACAGTCTTTACCAGTTGGCTCTCACATCATTTCCATTGGTGACGTCTACGGTGGTACCCACAGATACTTCACCCAAGTTGCCAACACCCACGGTGTTGACTCCGTCTTCTCCTCCGACATTGTCACCGAATTGCCAGGTTTGATCAAGGAAAACACCAAGTTGGTCTGGGTTGAAGGTGTCTCCAACCCAACCTTGTCTGTCACCGACTTGGCCAAGGTCAAGGAAATCATCGACGCCACTGGCAGAACCGACATCTTGTTCGTCGTTGACAACACGTTCGCCTCTCCATACATCACTAACCCATTGGACCACGGTGCCGATATCTCTGTCCACTCTGCCACCAAGTTCATCAACGGTCACTCCGATGTCGTCCTAGGTGTTGCTGTCACCAACTCTGAAGAAATCTACAAGAGATTGACCTTCTTGCAAAACGCCGTCGGTGCCATCCCATCTCCATTCGACTCCTGGTTGGCTCACAGAGGTGTCAAGACCTTAGCCTTAAGAGTTGGCCAAGCCTCCAGATCTGCCTTGAAGATTGCCGAATACTTGGAAGCTTCTGAATTTGTCGAAGCTGTCAACTACCCAGGTTTGCCATCCAGTAAGGACTACGAAACCGTCAAGAAGCAACACAGAGACGCCCTAGGTGGTGGTGTTGTCTCCTTCAGAATCAAGGGTAACAAGGAAACTGCTGCCAAGTTCACTCAAAACACCAAGTTGTTCGCCTTGGCTGAATCCTTAGGTGGTATTGAATCTCTTTTGGAAGTCCCAGCCATCATGACTCACGCTGGTATCCCAGTCGAAGCCAGAGAAAAGACCGGTGTCTTTGACAACTTGATCAGATTGTCTGTTGGTATTGAAGACACTTTAGATTTGATCCAAGATATTGCTCAAGCTTTAGAAGCTGCCACCAAATAATTTGATAATTTGATGATTTGATAATTTTGATGATGGAGATGCATTTAGAGTTAATAATTTGTGGTTTTTTATAATTTCCAGGGGAAAAATTTTTGGTAATGATTTAATAAATATAATAATAATATGAAAAAAAAGGTTTTAACATGACTAGAACAACATATACAGCATACAGTATAACCAACTACCATAGCACAGCTAGACAGTGGTTCCTGTTGAGAGATAATAAGTACTTGTAGTACCCAACCCCAAATAATCTGAATCAGACGTAGGATTTGGAATCCAAGGCCCAGCAAGGATACAATGTACTCTCATCTTTGGATGATAATACAAATCAGTCAACAATTTTGGGGTGATTAAGAAGTATTGTGAAGTGTTCTCCTGACAGGCAACCTTGACCATATTCTCATGAACAATACGTTCGTTTCTAGCATCCATACCTTGATTGATTTCATCAACGACTCTGAAAGGAGAATTCGTCAAATTTTGAAGAGAGATCATGAAGTAAACAGTGGACACCGCACGTTCACCACCTGATTGAGTATGAGAATCTAAGGCTTTCAAATCCGCTTCTTCCCGGAATGCCACTAAGATTTCTAATTTCCAATCTTGGAATTTCTCAGCTCTTGTTAATTGAACTTCACCGGCGGAACCAACAGATGGGAAAATAGCTGCAAATTTCTTTGAGATTTCGTCAACGATTCTTTGTAATCTTGGTTCCCATTCTTCTCTAATGTTTTTGATTTCGTGCAGCTTCTCCTTCAACTGTTGTCTCTGAAGAGGAATTTCTTCGTTAAGATCGTCAAGTTTACTGTTCAACTGTTTCAATTCCTTGACAGATGATTTAGAGGAGTTTGAGAGTAATTTCAAATCACCCCTAATCTTTTCAATGATATCTTGAACATGGGCAACGGTCAATGTGCCCTGTTCTGTCAAGTTAGTCACAACTTCTCTTAAGGTCTCTAATTCTTCGTCCGTGTAAGATTTCACCTGTCTTTGCCATTCCGTGTACCCACTTTCACGTTTCAAAGCTTGGATCCTTTGCTTAACCTCTTGAATTTGGTTTTTCAAATGTTCTCTTTGGTCAACGATACCCTTGTTCAAGGCTTCAAAAGACTGGATCTTACCCATAGTAACAAGTATCCTGGCATCCAAAAGAGAGATTTCCTTAGCCTCAGAGTTATATTTGACCATGCTTTCTGCAACCTCTGCAACAGCTGCAATTCTTTGTTCTGCCAATCTCTTCAGTTTCAATTTTTGCTTCATCAACTCGGTTGTATTATCAGTGGCCAAGTCCTTTTCGATATCCGCAATTCTATCCGTAGCAGATTGGATACGAGCTTGACACTTTTCTCGTTCTTTATTAAGAAGTGCAATCTTTTTCTTTTCTTGAGTTTTTTCATCGAACTCTTGTCCAAGTCCCTTGGATTCCTGTCGTAATGAATTGGCTCTTCGAGCAAGTTCTTCCCTCTTTTCAACACTTTTTTCTTTTCTGTCTTCCAAGTCTCTAACTTGGTTATTGATAGCAGTCTTTCTTTCATTGGATATCCCACCGGTGGAAAACATGATGTTCTTTCTAGAGATACTTTCAGACTTAATAATCCTCTGTTTTTGACCATAACGGGAACTGGAGATAGAAATCAAATTATCACCAGAGAAAAACTTCTTGAATGGAACTTGGCCATTAACTGGAGTTTTCAATCTTTCAATCTGTTGTGGTGACAAAGGCTTCTTGGAAACAGGAATATCATAAATGAAACTCTGTTCCTTTAACATCTGAATGACAGGTTCAGGACCATTCAAGACATCAACAAGGTAACACTCAAACCCAAACTCATTCAACTGTTGTCTAGTAAAAGCACCTTTCAAAGGTCTATTACTTAAGTATCTGAAAGGGACGTTGATATTTCTAATATCCATGATCTCCTTGGAGAAAACATCATATGCTTGTTTGTTTCTGGCAGTCATGGAGAGCTGTGTCATGGAATCGACAATCTTATCCAAATAAGCTGCATATATATCTTCAGTTGCTCTCACTGTAAGCACCGGTGGTTCAAAAATGTCCTTTCTAAACTGTTTTAAATTGGTACGAAGTTCGATAACAGCAGCTTTGGCAATATACTTGGCGGAGTTTCTACTACTGTTACCATTGCCATTACCATTACCATGTTGGTTGTTGTTTGTATCCAATACGGAGATTCTATCCTGTGTTTTCAACTCTCTTTTCAAATTGTCGATATTTCTTTCATAATTCCTAATCTCATGGTCAACTTGTCTATATTCTGACTGCTCTTGTCTAACTCTATCGTCAATTTCAGACCTGTCAGAGTATAACCTATCAATATGTTTCTCCAATTCTTTCACTTGAGAAGGGTCAAACTGGGGTATTCTCTGTAAGGATTCTTCCGTATCAGCCTTAACCTGTTTGGCCCTCACTAACTTCTGCTCCATATCAATACGACTTTTGGCAAACCCGTCAATTCTAGCTTCGATTTCGATCTTTCTTTTTCTCAATTTTTCCATTCGACTTTTAGAAGCTTCAACGGTATCCATATTGGCCTTATTCTTGGCTCTCAAATCCCTTGCAGAATTTCTGTATTCTTCAGCTTGAGTATTAAGGTCTGCAATAACGCCATCCAATCGGAGAGGGGAGTTGTTGAGCTCGTCTAATTGTTGGATCAATTCATTTCTTTCTGTTTTCAACTCATCGACTAAGTGTTTGAAATCATTGAGCTGGGCCCAAGGCAAGATCTTTTCATATTTATCCAAGTCAGACTTCTTATTCTCATAATCTCGGTATTGTCTAGCTGCAGCTTCATATCTTTCTTTTTGTGACTCCAACGTCACTAATTCTTTCTCCTTGGCCTCTAATAAAGTTGATATCTTGATTCTTTCAGTATCTAATTTAATCAAATTTTCGTGCTGTTGTAAAGACTTGACATCAATAGCTCTCTGAGTTTCAATCAATAGTTTCTCTGGTGTCAACTTAGCAAAATCAGCGACTTTTTCTTGTGGTAAGAATTGACACAAGTTATCCAATTGAATATTCAACTCCGTCAAGGCGCTCTTGACTTTTCTTTCAGACACAGGCTTACCTTGCAAGTACCAATCAGACTTATCTGTCTTCTTGTAAATCTCTCTCTTGATCACAAGATTAGATCTCCCCTGTTGATTCTTCAATGTGATCTCAATAGTGGCACTATCTTCACCATTCTTGATAAATTCACCAACAGCCTTTTGACGCCCTAATAGTGTCGGACTACCACCTAGACCAAGACACACAGCACAAACAAAGGTGGACTTACCGGTACCGTTTGGACCGATAATCATGTTTAAGGATGGAGATAAGGTGAATTCAGTAGTGGCATAAGTGACAAAATTGTGAACTTTGACTTTAATGATGGCACCAGGGGCAAACTTTTCCAGATCTTCAACTTGTTGCTTTCTTCTTTTGACCGATGGACGACCAAAAAGGTTAAGATCAATAGTTCGTGTACCAGCACTCATTGTTTACGGTGGTGACGTGGGATCTCAAATACTGTTGAATTGTGGGGTAAGCGCCTCTTGATTGTGTGTGTGTGTGTGCGTGTTTTCTCTTGTTTCTTAACGATTTGTGGCAACTGACGCGTAGATTTCTAACACAGAGCATTTCCATGAGATTTTGTAAATATTTATTGCAGTACGCGCGACTGCAGACTGACGCGTTGAAGCCTGCACGCAACTTCCGGTGCCCAGATATTCTTGGTCACCAGGTATTTTTGATTGATGCTACAAACTTCCGACTTGCCTCCGTGGAAAATGTAAACAAATCATGGAGATAGATCAAGGCGGCAATCTAATTTTTCTACTTAGAGTTTTAAGGCAGAAAACAAAAAAACAAGGTTTTAAACCATCTAACAATAATTGCCACAACATCTTCAAAACAATGCCACCAAAGTCTGTAGGAAGAAGAAGACCAACAAGAAGAACAAAAAAGCAGGAAGACGAGGATAATGAACCATCTGACATTGAAATCGAGCAAACGCCCATCACATTAGCCAGACCATTCCAGGTTGAGGAAGGACTTCCTATCTCCAAACAGGAACCTGATTATGGTCTCTTGACAAATCCATTGTCTATCAAGGACAGCGCTGTCTTGTATTCATCATTAATGAAATCTAGAAAATCATATGTCAATGGTAACATCTTTGATCTCTATTGGGCCAAAGGTAAGACGAAGTTTGAAAATGATATCAATGCCAGAGATCGTATGAATAAGATGACCGATTGCACATTGAATATTGGACCACATACTTTTGATATCAGGTTTTATATTTTGAAAGACGATGAAATTGAAAAGAGAAGAGTTGATGAAAAATCGGAGAAGAAAGCTAATAGATTGGCGGCAAGGAAAGATAGGGAGGAAAAGAAGAAGTTACAAAAATTGGAAAAGGAAAAGAAAAAACAAGAAAAGGCCAAATTAGAAGAAGAAGAGAAATTGAAGAAGGAACAGAATCAGTCACAATCTAACGATGGTGATAGCACAACGAGGACTGGTACTCCTACAACCGGTGGATCGGGTCCTGAACCCAATGAATCTACTTCTGCTACTAGTGCTAATAAAGATACTCCAAAAGAAGAGAAATCTGATGATGACAATGACTCAGATTCTTCGGACTCTTCTGATTCTGACTCTGACTCTGATGAAGAGGACGAAGATAAAGATGAAAATGAGGATGAGGATAAAGAAGTTAAAGAAAGTTCAGAGAAGTCGGATGAAAAGAACAAAGAAAATAAGGATACAGATGAGAAGGAGGAATCAAATCATCTACTTATTAATTCAGAAGCTAAGATTTCCACTCAATCTGAAAATGAACCATTGAAACTGCCTGAAACTGTGGAATCTGAGGAAGTTGTTGACTCTAAAACGGAGAAGAAACCGAAGTCGGATGAAAGTGTAACTGTTGAAACCAATATGGAGCAATCCAAGACAGAAGAACTAAAGAAGGAAAAACTCACAGATATCACCACCAATGAATTAAAAGAGACACCAAAAGAATCATCCAAAGAATCATCTAAAGATACGGCGGTACCGAGCCCTGTCTCACCAGGTACTGCTGAACCAACCCTAACTCCCCCAATTCCACAACAACCAAAAGACACTGCACGAGCTACAGCACCATTACCGTCTAATGTACAAGACCTTCAAAATAGAAGACCACTTCCACCTCTCAAAGTTCCTAAAAAGTCTATAGCAATAACCAAAGCACCAATATCGGCAGCAACTCCTCCATTGAGCGCAGGGGAAAAGCCTCAAGATTCAGCTCCACGTACTGCTACAACAAACAAAGCACCCCCTACCGCTCCTTCTGCCGCTCCTCCTTTAGCACCAGGTTCTAAACCAGCACCAACTGCAAACGATCTGATGCAATCACCAGAGAGCCAAATCATGATTGCCAATTTGAATGCTATTGCCAGAGCAGAACCATCTCTGAACACATTGATGAAGATTGTTGCCACTGGTAACGCCAAACCAGAACAAATTAAAGAATTCCAAGTATACATTCAAAGAGCCAAATCTATGGGGCCACCTCCAAACTTCCAAATTTCTACACCTCAATCGAAATCTGTACCTGCTAAGCCAACTCCACCAGCTGCAACTTCTAAGAAACAACCAAAACAACCCAAGCAACCCAAGCAGCCAAAGCCTCCAAGGCCTGTGAAAGAGGCCAAACCACCAAAGGAACCCAAACCACCAAAACCACCAAAAGAGCCAAAACTACCCAAGGAAAAAAGAGTCAGAGCCAAGAAAGAAAAAACTCCAAAGGTTCCTAAGGATCTTCATTTAACCTCTTTCCAAGAAAAGTATGTCAATGGTGCAGATTTGGTCTTTGAATTCGCAGAGGCTTTGAACATTAGATATCGTCTTCCTAAGTATTGTGTCTTTGAGAAAGTTGGCACTGAGGAAACACTGATTTCAATGTTTGTCATACATAACGCTCATGAGATTAGAAAATGGGAAGTTAAGAAGGAGAAACAGAAGCAAAAGGAAAACGAATTGAAGACTAAAGAAGAGGAAGAAAAGATAAAGACCGAAAATGAGCGAAAGGAAAAGAAAAAGGCTGACGAAGATAACTCTAATGACCAGATTCAAGATGCTGGGGCTACAAAGAAAGAAGCTGATAATACTACCAAATCAGAAGACAACGGAGACAGCCTAGCTGAACCAAAGGATATAACGAGCACTGAGACAAACGCCAATCCAAAAGATCCCGATGTGAAAATGGAAGATGCGGAACCTCCTGAGTCTATCAAGAAAGAAGCTTCAAAGCCAGAGCCAGAACTTGAAATCAAACCATTGGAACCAGATGAACCGATTCCATATTATTCACCATTCACTTTCACTCTCAGCAATTTCCCTTACAGATACGATCGAATCTTGCAAAACAGTTTCAAAAAATTACCAGAAGTGCAACAGCAAATGAAGCGAATTATGAAATATGGTGTAAGAGTCCCAAGGAATCATCTCTGGTATTCTGTGGATGGTGTCGAAGATGAAGAAGTTGCGGAAAACTTGAGACATGAACTTTATCTTGTGGAAAACCCACCAAAGGGAAAATACAGGAAGAGAAATGTTAGTGTTGCTTCCACTGTTCCTAATAGTGCCGATGGAGGTGCTGTTGAAGAATCTGCTGCTAAGAGAGTTAAAGTTGAAGCTGCCAAATAAATCCATGTGTCAATCAATTGATTCCACTTAAATAGCAACTAGTCGAATGAACATATAACTCTTAGGTATCGGAGGTATCAACCAGGTGTGGCACGTGGTTTAATATCATCAATCCACAGCGATATGCTATGGTCCGTCGCCGATCAAAGGGACTACTTAATAATGTCGATTGCCGGTTTCAGACTTAGACTCTTTACTTACATATATATATATATAGGAATTATCCTAATTAGCTATGACATATACTGTATGCTCAACCCGCATTCAGCGACTTTTGGAACATGTTCCTTAACACTAAAGTTCAAACCAGAACTGACCAAGAAATCTCCATATTTGCCCTCCCAAGCTAACTTCAAATTCCTATCATTAAATCCGGTGCTTACTTTGACAACACTGGAAAATTCTGTATCACGGACTAAAGATTCGAAGGCTTCTATCACTGATTGATCGTTTTTTGTTGGTGAAGTGTGGTTTCTAATATATTGGGGATGGGTCCTGTTGTTGTTGTGATGGTGGTGGTTTGGGTGTGGTGGTAAATTCGGATCAATCTTTCTTAGAATGGTGAAATCTTCCTTGTTTTTAAACTTCCAAAGTTCACAACCAAAAGATAGATCAGACTCATAGGAATACAAATTGAATTCGTATCGTGAAGAAAATGTGGAGCTCGCTGATGTCTTGACAGAATAAGTCGACGAAATATGGCCTAACAGTGGATTCAAAGCCAAGGTCATCGTCAAAGGCTTCCCCGTGGTAGTGGACTGTGTAGAGTATCTAAGCGAAGTTGACACCCCAGGAGACATGTTGGAAATCCCATACCAGATCTCAGCACCCAACGATATTGACGAGTTATTGTAAAGGGCAGTATTCAACCGTTCAGCCCCTTGAGAAAAATTGTAAAGGAATCTCAATCCACATAGACTTTCATTAGTCGAATATATTAGTTCTTTGGCCAGTTTCCCTGTGTCATTTTGTAGATAAAAAGTCATTGTCCCGTTGTTCTTCAACTTGTCGCTACTGACACATTTCACCAATAATTGAGTCGTACTAGTGAGTCGTTTCAGCACCATTGCTTCCAAGGCCGATCCAGGGAAATACATACGACCATAGTACATTGAATGTGGCTGGAACTCTTGCACTTTGCGTAACCTGGATGGGTCTGAGGGCGATAGTGGGGGTCTGAGCACTCTATAGCCTGAGATTGCCTCCTGCAATGAAATGTCCTTACTGGAAAGTAAGTCTTTTAAGGGAGCAGAAGAATACAAATATGCGAGAGAGCCATTGATTATGCCTGAGTTGGACAATTGCAAGGATGTGGCTGTGTTTTGGGATGATTTAGAAGAGATGGTGAGTTTGATGTCTGACGGTATTGGGAAGTCTATCAAAGCTATGTATACAGGCGATTGTTAGTAGAGTCCAGATCTGGCGACATAGAATTATGCGGAGTTGGTTGAAACATACCTTCAGACGTAGCTATTACATTTTCATAGAAATTGTCCTCGTTCCAGCCAGTGGCTTTGTTGAAGGAGTGTGCTACTGAGTCCATGAAATCTCTCATTAATTGTGATCTTGGTATCTTTCCAATGCCTATAAAGTATTTGCAGCTGTTGTCTGTTGTTATGACAGATCAGGGCGGCCTCTCCATATTAATTTGCCCGCGTTGAAATGTCAACAAACCAAAAATCCGCGGTGTCCAACAAATTCAGTGTGCCGTTGCTCCTCCGCGTTAATTCTAAGGAAGCAGCCATACAACCGGAGATCCAAACGGCCCCTTTCCATATATATATTATACAGCAGTGTACAAGAGTAACCATTACTTTTCCAAGATGGCAAATATCGGCTCTGTGCTGAATGACTCTGGTTTAAACCCAATGAATGATCAGAGGAGACCCACGACGCAGCAGCAGCACCAACTTCCAGGGAAACAAGGAGAAGAAGATACGACAGATCCAGATCATCTATTAACTCCACCACATATGAATTTAGCAGCGGACTCCTCACCTGAAATGTCGCCACGCTCGCCGCCTTCCTCACCTAGAATGGTAGCCAGTCCGTCTCCATTGTTACTTTCTGTCACGGAATCGCCTACGCCAAAATATAACATATCTCCAGTGGCATCAAGAGGAAGAGCTACAGACACTGATCATCCAGGTGCCTATTCTGACTCAGATGTAGGGTCATCAGTGACCAACAACAATAACCTAACAAGAGGGAGGAAGGATAAGAAAATACGGACAACAAAGAGCTCTTCTTCCAAGGAAAGAAATGGTTCCAAAACACGAAGAAGACGCAAGTCAAATGATAGTGAAATAGGCAGTATCAGGTCAACTAGTATTGGTGGTAGAGAGAATAAGAACAATCAGACTTCGAGAATCTTGAGAAACTTGTTGATTCTAGAGGAGAGTTTAAGGCAGCAATTACGTGATCAGAAGGATCTTCGGAGACAATACACTGCCTTCGTTGCCATCTTATCGGGTTTGTTTGCATTTGCCCTTTATTCTCTATTCATTGATAACGAATACGAACCATCTCCATTGTGGAAACTATCTTTGAGATTCTTACTATTCTTTATTGTTGTGACATTCTCTTTATTCTACCTTGGAGGTGATTATCACCGTACCATTGTTCTTCCAAGAAGATTCTTCTCGTCTACGAACAAAGGCTTACGGCAACTGAATTTGAAATTGGTCAAAGTGAACACAAGTTACAGTGATCTTTTTATCGATTATTCACGGACTTTTCTAAGCATAGTTGTCAGATTGAGCTCCTACATGATCACCCATTCGGGTCCGTTTAAACAATCGATGTTGGCCAAATGGATAACACAGAAGCTTAAAACTTTGGAATTAAGTTCTCAACCACGGGTAGGTGCAACTGATGTCAAACTTATCTTGAATCCTAGATCTTTTCCTAGTGAAATCAGGGAAGCTTGGGAAAGTTATAGAGACGAGTTTTGGTCAAGAGAGGGTCATAAAAGAAGACAGGGAACTAATGTGGAGACATCAACAGCAGAGCTGAAGTCTCTGAAGTCATTGAAGCTGGATGATAAGGTTAATAGAAGGATGAGAAAGGCTGAAAAAGTAAATAAATAGAGTGAATTTGTATAATCCTTAATGTTTTAATTGTTATGTAGTTTGGGATTCGTTCCTTATAAACTGTCAGCTGGTGTTGCACTTTAACTAATAGTACCAATACACCATTAGTTCAGAATGATACAAAGCAGTGCAAATAATATTATTCACTGATTTTCACCTAGTTGAAATGGATAATTTATATTAAAGCAATATTAAAGACAAATAAATAAAGTAGAATAGATTCACCTTATGGACAGATTGTTGTTTAACTTAAAAAAAAATAAAAAAAAATATAACAAAGGTGAAGCGATGTAGAAATAGTGATTTTGGAATTCCAGTACACTTTTAATGAGCAGAACAAGCAAAAAAAAATATAACGACAACTACAGGACTCGAACCTGTGCGGGAAATCCCAAAAGATTTCTAATCTTTCGCCTTAACCACTCGGCCAAGTTGCCAATATATGTTCTTTATAAGTATACGAACTTAGGTGAAGCTGTTAGTATAATTTACGTTGAATTTATTTTTTTTTGTAAGATTATTTCTCTGTGAATTAGATGATTCCTAAACTATATCTTCCTATATATGTTTTAACAGGAATCTTGTCTTCGTTTCTTCTTAAATAGTCCTGAACACCATTCAGCTTAGTCGTCTCTTGAGTCAGACTATGCTTATAGCAGAGTTCGTCTAACTCTGATTACATTCTTTGCCAGAAGAAAATGTAAACAACAAATGATTAGATATCGAACATAATAGCAGCTAAATAGAGACAGTGCAGAGGAATATAAGAAACTAATATATAGTACACAAGCCTCCGCTTCGCTTCGGTATGTGGAACATGCCAGAAATTTTCAGAGTAGTTGAAAATCTCTATAGAATCCCTAGAGTAGGTGAGAGTATAATGGTACTATATATATATATTGAGTAAGCGTGGTTCCAGTTTGTGCTGATTGATCTTCTTAAGTTAAATAGATTGATTTCTTCTTTGATATGTCTTGCAGCTTTAGGAAAGACGACATTATTTGTTGTGAGCTCACCTGTCTGTTCAAAACCATTCATCACAGAGCCATCTGGGAGAATGGTGGATAGTGACTTCACCATGACGATTGCATTGCTGAAGGTAGAAAGTCTTGATAG
>JAKTTJ010000029.1:0-169007 GCA_030581495.1 Waltiozyma xylosica | reverse complement strand
AACCGATTCTTAAAGCTTCAGAGAAGGTTGGGGCAGCGGTTGGAACAATCATGAATTCTTGGAAGGCTAAAGCACCACCAGCGTGGGAACCACCGTTCAAGACGTTTTGGAATGGAACTGGTAAGACATATGGTTCTGGGGTTTCAGCCAAGTCGTGCAAGTGTTGGTATAATGGGACTTGTTTTTCAGCGGCAGCAGCCTTAGCAACGGCTAAAGAAACACCTAAGATGGCGTTGGCACCTAGCTTGGATTTGTTTGGAGTACCGTCCAATTGCAGTAAGAAGTTGTCAACGGCAACTTGGTTCTTGACGTCCAAGTTGGCAGCGACTAAAGCTGGAGCGATGATTTCGTTGACGTTGGCAACGGCCTTTAAGACACCCTTACCAGACCATTTGGCCTTGTCACCGTCTCTCAATTCCAAGGCTTCGTGGATACCAGTGGAAGCACCAGATGGAACAATGGATCTGTGTAGACCGGTTTCAGTGTGAACGTCGACTTCGACAGTTGGGTTACCACGGGAGTCATAGACGTATCTAGCGAAGACTTTTTGGATGGCCATTGTGAATAATTTGTGTGTTGTTTGAGCTTTGTTTTGTTATCTGTTAAGTCAAAAGACTGTGAGATGCGATGGTTTAATTAAAGACATTGTTGAGCTTAGTGTTGGAGATGTGAACTGAACCTGGACCTTAGAAGCCTTTTATATAACACGTCGTACCCTCTCTCTCCTTAGAAATTAATCACCAGGTGGTCTCATCAACCATGTGAAGTACCAGGTGCTGTTCTTGAAGCAGCTGAATTCCCGCTGCTATTCTTACATTTTGGCGCGCCTGGCTCCAGCCGCACTCGTCAACCAAGCCACCAATATGCACAACAACATGTTCGATCACATGGCGCACTCATCCGCTCAAACAATTCGATGTCACACACACGTCGAATGTTAGGTGCTTCCATAATTATTGTACCAGTTCCACCAACAGTCGTACTAATCCATTGATTTGATTGAGGCTGTTATTGTACGTGTAATTTCTTGTTTTGTTGCAATTTGAACTATGTAGGGCCACCGGGGTGTTGAGTTAGCTGGTCTGTATTTCTTTCTTTCTTTTCGATTTATCTTTCCTTAGCCCTAATATATGTCCACGTGATATCAATCAAAATCAGGTGCGAATTGTACTAGCTCAAAAGCAAACCAAAATTAATAACTGAAGAACAATTGTTGGGTTCTTCCATTCTTTTAACGCCACTGAAAACAAAACAACCACACATTTCAATACTGCCATCAATGAACCTACAAGATCTCCCGAAAAATATACTTACAAACATAGTATCCTTCCTCCCACAGAATGAAACATTAACCTTATCGCATACTTCGCAATTGCTTCATCATATCGCATCTCGCAAATTGTACCAAAATATCATCATTCAAAGAACACCGGTTTTACGGTCTTCCAAATGGTATATTGATTCAACATACACTTACATCACAACCACAAGGAAGAACCCTTCCAATAAAGAGGTGTTTGATTATGTTCTTCTTTTGAAATTAGAGAGACTTTTGGAGTCTTTGCAATTGAAGGTGGGGAAGAAGTATGCACAATACGTTGAAAATTTTATGCTTTTTGGCGGTGCTTTTCTTGATTTGGATAACGGTTTACAAGTTTTCAATGAATTGCTTGTCATTTTGAAGAAAGACTGTGTGAATTTGAAGAGATTTCATAATTCACAAGAGGGGTTGATTCATTTGGATTTCGAAAATTTGATTCATGATACTATTTACGTTGATCCTCAACACGGAGATATCACTTTGATTCCCCAAGGGAAAGAATCATTGACTATTCAGACCTATCAAGGAGATTTCAAACTCGACAACTTAAACGCACTTAAAACTTTGAAAGAATTGGTTTTGTTTGATGAAGAATTGGGAGGTTTGAGAATCTTGAAAGAAATATCAACAACTTCTCCACAACTTCGCCTATCCAACCTTCAAAAACTAGCACTTTGTCATGTTCATGATACCCATTCACACTCTAATAAACTGCGTCCATTAGACTTTCACCTGTTATCAAATCTAATCCCATTAGAACAAATCACAGAATTGGAGCTTACATTGGGCTGCACCATTCCACAATGTCCATGTCTTGACTCATTTGTCGATGATATTTCTCCACACTTGAAATCCCTAGTAAAAGTTTCCCTTAATGAAAAGATCACTTCTTATAAAGATCATTACCATACCGAAAACTGGGATGTGGCAATGTTGAGAATGTTGATCAATCTTCCCCAGAGCGATAAGATCCACTCATTGACTATCAATCACGATACGCCCAAATATGGATCTATTAAAAACGGTGTCGATGGGAACTATCTTCGTAGAAGAAGACTATACGAAGGAGTCTTGTCCAAATTCACATCCTTGCAAACTTTAGTCTCAAATACGATGTTATTGACTGCTTCTTGTTATGAAATCTTGACGTCTGACTTACTATGGAACGGGTGTGAATGTCCTTACTGTGTGAAATTCTTGCCATATTTCGATGAGTATTTGATGAATCACGGTATCAGAGATACCAATTCCATCGATGATGAGTTCCATGATATGCTCTCACCAAAGTTATTCCACATCATCGGTATAGAACTCCTTCATCGTGTCCCAGCGTTAGGTGAACTACCAACGTTCGAATACTGGAAATTCGCTCCTTGTGACGCTAAATGGGGATTCCATGGGTATGATCAAATCACTTGCTATGAGGATTATCAATGTAAGTTTAATGAAGCTTGGTTTGATCCTGCTGTGGTTTGTGTTTCTCATTTCTTTCGAGATATTTTGAGATATGTCAAGAAGGATCTGCCACAATTGAGGACTGTGGCTTTCAGTAATGTTTATTATACTGTTACAGAGAATGATGTCGAGAGTGTTTATGATTGTGAATAGCCACTTATTATGTAATAATAATAATAATCATAATGATATTCCTTTTTGATTTCCAAATGTGATTTGCACAAATCTTTTCGTTTTTCGTTTTTCGTTTTTCGTTTTTCGTTTTTCGTTTTTCGTTTTTCGTTTTTCGTTTTTCGCTTTTCGTTTTTCGCTTTTCGTTTTTCGTCTGTTTGGCGAAAATTCATATTTACTAAAAATTGCGAAACCATTGGGGAAAAAAATGAAAATCGATACCAATCACATCCCTACACCAGAACAGCCATAAATCACATCTACAATTTTGATACTGCAGTGAATCCATTGTGGCAAATTTATATATACAGTGACTGGAAAGTGTACATTAGTCATCTGTAATTAATCTTGGATTCATTTAGACTTGATGAATTGTCTTTTAACAGAATGTATGTCCAGTAGTTGCATATTTGAAATGCTTCCATTCAGCAACTCTCAGTTCCATGAAAAAAGCTGCTCATTCAGCACCGAGTTTTTCAGAATTTTTTAAGTGATTTTCTTCAACCGTTTTATTGAAAACAGAATGACGAGCAGGTAACATATAGCGAACGTATCTTTTGAAACTGGATTTCTTGTTGAACTTTCGTTCTTTTAAGATTTCATCGTTCAAGAAAGATGAGGTAACGTATCTCTTTGGTACGACCCGTGATAAAGTGTAGGCTTTAAATTCACAATGTCTTCTGAGGGATTCGGAAACGGTGGTAGAGAAGTCAAGGCTGCACTTATACTGTATGTGTTAGTTGGTTTTGACTGCAATAATGTTTATTTTTAAGAAAGTTTGTGGAATCATTGTTGAAGTCAGTAGAAAGAGTTGGTGTTTGAAAAAGCTCCAAAATTGTATTGTTGGTTTGAAGTGGAAATCAAGTTTGACTGATACTTTTCACAAACTTTTGAATTTTGGAAAGAATGCATAATTAGAAATTAAAGAAGTCATAACAACTCAGAGCACGTCATATTATGAAACTTCGCAGGCTATATTTTCAGCATTTTAGAATACATTAGAAGAAGATATCTTATGATAAATTGGAAGTGGATCAACAACAGACCAAAAGGGATGTGTCCTTTAACCAAGGCTGGTGAATAGAATAAATGAATGATACGCAGCCATGGTTCTTGTTCACTTTACATTTAAGTTGGATTTGCGACAATTTAGACTTTTGCGAAAACAAGTTGCGAAATGTTACAAAAATTGTGAATATGTAAATTTAGACAAATGCAGAAATGAAGATTTGCGCAAATGTGCAAAAGAACTTTGCACAGACTTTTGTAGTAAGACCAAGATTCACGTTTAAACTTTTGATAATCTTATGAAATTTTTTTTAAAATTTTTTGAAGATAATTTGGGCCAGTTAATAATCTATTTTAAGATCTTTAAAAAGATGCGTCCTCATATCAACGATTTATGTTTTAGAAAAACATACGAAAATGTAAAGTTGAGGAAAATTCTCCAAAAACAAGAATTGAGGCAAAAACGCCACACGCCAAAGTATTTTGGCGAAATCCAAATTGGGTTTACATGTTTTTGGCTTCGGACAATCTTTTTTTGTCCAGCTCGGCCCAAGATAAGACCATGGGATAGTTGTATGTTTAAATGGAAGATTCCTCACCAAAAAACAAAAGACAACCGACTTAATCCTCTCAAGATGCTACGAACACACCTTCCACATCAACTCCACCAACTCCGGTCAAAGATACCAATCAACAGAGCACAACTTATCCTTATCGTATTGATAACTTCGTTGTTATCATTGATTCTTAATTTTCATCTTCTCGATTTCTCCTCAGCTAATCCATATGATGGCTCTATCATTGATTTAGAGTTCAGAGTACCATCGCAAAATCCAAATAGTCCATATCGACAACAGCCGATGGAGCCATCGCAGGTTCAAAGGATCAAGGAATACATCGGCGGTAGATTACCTTCTGCAGATGAACAGGAAATCAAAAAACCTTCCGAGTTGTTGAATCTGAGCTTTGAAGATATGAAAATCACAAAACAGAACGAGATAAACATTCCATACATTTACACACATATTGTTCAAAACTCCCCTGCACAAGCCCTTAGCTCTTTGACGTCAATGGGCAAATGTCACTTATTATTCGACACAGCTTTCACTATCAATTCCACTTGGCAGCTGGATAATACATACCATGATCCATATTTCACTGGGGTTTGGAATGCCTTCTTGAAGGACAAGAAGATCGCACAGGATAAGGTGGAAATGTTGAATGTTCAAAGAATCCAAAAACTCCGGGTGGAAAGAAAAGAAATGCAACATTTGAGTTTCTTACGTGCTTATGATGCTTGTTATTTCAGCAATGAGAATCAACAAGAGAAACAAATCTTTAGCCAAAGATACAATGTCACAGATTTGGAAAGAAGATTGTTTCCATGACTTACAGGGAAGTATCCGAGGTTCCAAAGATGGAATGAGCTTTTGCAAAGCGGTAGTAATTTGATTTCTACCACAGCTCTTCCAAGATTAGACAGTGCCATCACAAACAACGGAAATGTTGAAGAAGATTTGACTTTCTTAGAGGAATACAAATCAGAACTGAACGGCAAAGGTTTTATCGTCTCAGTCGACGACAAGCATGTAGATCAACTTTTTCAATTGATAGCACTATTACGTGCCCTGGGAAACAAATTACCTATCCAGGTTGTCCATCATGGTGATCTTTCGAAGAAAAATATAGCGAAAGCCACATATATCGCTCGTCAAGTGAAAAATTTACATCTTGAAGGTGTTGTTGATAACCTGTCAAAAATTTTGAAGGCCAAACGGTTATTGGGTGGCAACTTGAAAACTTCTGATGATGTAGAGAAATTGTTCCTACTGCAGGATTTATGGTTTGTCGATGCTGGTGGTACCATAGACAAGTGTTACAGAAAGTACTTTGATGGGTTTTACAATAAACTGATTGCTTATCTCTTTTCATCTTTCAAAGAGATACTTTTGGTGGACACTGATACTGTTCCATTAGTCGATTTGGATGCTTTCATTTTACAATCTCCAGAGTTCTTGGACAAAGGTGCGTATTTCTTTAAAGACCATGAACTACACCCTCAAACTTTTAAATCCAATAGTGTTTTCTTCAAAAAGTATTTTCCTTCCAATTATGACACTCTATTCTTTCAGACCAAACAAGTCACCAATTACACTTTGAACAATCGTTTGGTGAAGGAAAACTATATGCATCTCATGGAATCAGGTGTCTTTGCCGTTGACAAATCCCGTCATTTCAGCAGTATCATGACAACTTTACAATTGCCTTTGTTTAATACAATCACACAGAAAGTTTACGGTGACAAGGAGTTGTTCTGGTTGGGGTTTGCCATGACTGGGAATGAAGTGTATCATTTCAGTAAATGGCATGCTGGTTCTGTTGGTAACTTAGCTTCAAACAACAACGGCTTCGACCACAGAGTCTGTTCTACTCATCCTGCTCATTTAGTTGACGACGATAGAACTTTATTATGGATGAATTCAGGATTTATAAGATGTAAATTCAAAGCTGAAAATTGGAAGGGTAATATTGATTTAATGTCCGATCTTTGGGGGTCGGATATCCATTTTGCTTCAGAATTCGAATTACAGAAATTCTACTCTGGGTATCAAGAGATGTCCCACTTTGTTTCTTCAGGTTCACAAAAATATAACGGGGAATTATCATGGACTAGGGAACCAGAATGCAATGGGTATGTTTTGTGTGCCAATAATAGAAACAGCAACGTAGTATTGGACCTTTTATTTAAAGAAACTAAAGTCGTTGGGGCTAGTTTCACGTTGCCAGGAGTCAATGGTCCAGATTTCAGATCTCAATTGGATCAGATAAATGGAGTTATGGCGGAGTTCGACGCTTCAGAAAGGATTTATCATGAATATCTGGGCAATGTTTATGATGGTGCTTTGAAGATTTTCAACATTCAATACTAATCACTGATCACTGAGGTCATAATAATAATTCATGGCTCATAAGTTTAGACATTACTTTTATAGTTACTGATATAGATAATATAAAGGTACTAATTAAATTCAGTTGTCTATATTTTTGGCCAAGCAAAGTTGTTATTGAATTTATACTCGACTTTACGCCAGCATGCCTCAGACATTTCCATAAATCATTCTACAATTTTGTCTCTGACAAACGAAAGTTTTTACGGAATTAGACATTTATTCTTGGTAATATGCTGTGACATGTAGTTTTCTGTAAGTTATTGTATAAAAATTAATCAAAATAACTCACTTATTAAACGACAACATTACTTTTCACATCAAAAGCGTAAATGGTTTAGTGGTAAAATTCAAAGTTGCCATCTTTGAGCCCCCGGTTCGATTCCGGGTTTACGCAAAATTTGTTTTTTTGATTTGAATGAGTTTTGATAGAGTTTTGTTTTGTTGGGTTTTCATATTGAGTCTGTGGTTCTTCTTATCTTGAACAGGTGATTTTAGGTCGGTAAGAGCATGTGTTCTTATTTTTTTTAGTCCGAAGAAAATCAAATCTGAAATGTCCTGGGTTTCTGGAAGACAAACCAGTTGAGTACCAAAAGATCCGGTGGAAAAAGCTGAATGATTCATACCTATAAACCGAGAAAAATCTATACCTTTTAACCGTTGAACCACACTTCCATTTATTCATTCGATTGATACTGGCATCGAAGGCTCGAAACTTCCAACAACACAAGTTACCGCTATATCTTCGCCATGGTTCCAGAAGAAGTCCAAGATGAACTAGGCGCTATTGAAGCTATTTATCCCGAATGTTTTAACAAACTGAACGACAATCTTTTAGATCTCAAAGTTCCACAACACGAGGATTACACTATCCGTATTTCATTTCCTGACTCATATCCAGCCAGAGAACCTCCACATATCCTCCAAGTACGATCCTCAGATAAAACCGATGACGTGGTATACCTCGAGACTTTGTTCAATGAAGTTTTAGAATCCGTGTTCAAGCCAGGTGATGTCTGTGTCTTTGACTTCCTGACAGAGCTTGAAGGTATTTTATACGTCGAAGAGGAAGAAGAAACAACACAAACAGAAGAAGCAGAGCCTGTTATTTTGGATCATTTTGAAGGTTGGGCCATCTCTGAAGCTGTGATCGATAGAGGTTCTACATTTATTGCCTTTGCAAGGGAAATCCATTCTGAAGAAGAACTCTTTGAAAAGCTTCAACTACTGAAATCAGATAGAAAGATAGCAAGATCCACACATAACATGTTAGCATACCGTATCTCAAATCCCAATGGCACAAGAGTCTCCGACTGTGATGATGATGGTGAAACTGCAGCTGGTGGGAGATTACTACATCTTTTGACATTGATGGGCGTTGAAAATTGTGTTGTCGTTGTTAGTAGGTGGTTTGGTGGCACTCATATTGGTCCTGATAGATTCAAGCATATCAATTCAACTGCTAGAGAAGCTGTTTTGAAAGCAGGGTTTGGTGATAATTCAGCTGCTGCTTCAAATGATAAGAAGAAAGGCAAGAAGAAGTAGCATTGTTATATATGACAATAATTTAATGTGTGTGTACTGGAACTTTAAATTTTAAACTTTAAAACTTCTATTATGAACTAAAAACACACAAAGATATCTTTGATATTTAACACCCGAACCTAAATTCTATGCAACATTCCCTCTCTCTTTGATTTGAAAATCTATTTCAACAATTCTTCAATGGTAGCCTTGATGACTTCAACATCAGCTTCTTCAACTAATTTGATTCTTCTTTCTTGAGTAGACAATTGCTTTAATTCTTCAGGCAAGACATCCTTTTCGAAAGAGTAGCCTTCAACACCACCTAAAGACTTGTCAACAGCGTCGGAGAACTTGGCTGGATGAGCAGTGGACAAAGAAACATAGGTGACATCAGCACCGTTGTCTCTGGCAATGTTATCGGAGGCGACTTTAACACCGACAGCAGTGTGTGGGTCCAAAACGTAGTTGTTGTATTTTTGGTAGGTTTCAGTGATAGTAGTTAAGATTTCTTCGTCTGGAACTCTGTCAGAGTCGAAGTCCTTCTTGGCGTCAGCAATAATGGCGTCAGAGACCTTGAAAGTACCATTGGTCTTCAAGTCAGCGAACCATTGAGCAACGGTAGCACCGGCTTGCAAGTCGTCACCAGTTTGGTTTCTGGCTAAGTACCATAATAATCTTTCAAAGTTGGAGGAGATCAAGATGTCCATAGCTGGAGATAAAGTAGCCTTGACATCAGCAGACTTGGCATATTCACCAGACTTGAGGAATCTGTCCAAGATATCATTTTCGTTGGTGGCAATGATCAACTTGTCAACTGGTAAACCCATTTCCTTAGCGTAGTAACCGGCAAGAATATCACCAAAGTTACCAGATGGAACGACGAAACGGACCTTGGTGGCGTCGTTACCAGACTTCTTCAAAAGTTGGAAGTAAGAGTAGAAGTAGTAGGTTTGTTGGGCTAAGATACGAGCCCAATTGATGGAGTTGACAGCACCAATGTGGAACTTCTTGTTGAATTCAACGTCACCGAAGATCTGCTTGACAATGTCTTGACAGTCATCGAAAGTACCCTTGACCGATAAAGTATGAACATTGGCATCTGGAACGGTGGTCATTTGAGCTTCTTGAATGTCAGAGATTCTACCAGTTGGGTAAAGGATGAAGACAGAGACGTCCTTCTTACCTCTTAAACCGTAGATGGCAGCGGAACCAGTGTCACCAGAGGTAGCACCAACAACGGTCAACTTGTCCTTTTGCTCTTCTGGAAGACCTGCGTTCTTACGTTGAAGGAAGAATTCGAATAAGTTACCAACGAATTGTAAGGCAACGTCCTTGAAGGCGTAGGTTGGACCATGGAACAATTCTAAAAGGTATAACTTGTCGTGGATCTTTTCGATTGGAGTGACGTCTTCGTGTCTGAAAGTGGAGTAGGACTTGTTGATTAACTCCTTTAATTCGACATCGGAGATTTCAGAAGATTCAATGTATAATCTCATAATGTTGAAAGCCAACTCAACGAAGGAAAGGTCCTTCCAGGTGTTGACAAAGTCGGCTGGTAATTGCGGGACCTTGGATGGAATGAATAAACCACCGTCAGAGGCTAAACCTTTGAGGACGACTTCTTCGAAACTGTGAGCATCAGCAGAGGCTGATCTGGTAGAGCGATAGGCAGTAGAGGACATGATTTCTATGATATGAAAAGTGAAGCTTTGACAAAAATAACCAAAGATTGTAGTGCTATTAGCATCTTTTATTCTTTTTCATTTAATTTCTGAAGGGAGGCGTCTGGTCTGATTCAACGGGCCTGCTACGTGCGTGCCCCCGTGCCAAATTCTGTCAACCGTCAAAAAGAAAGTTAGTCATTCCGTACGAAATTACATAAGCCGGACCGCTGTCAACTTCCTCGGCTTGTCACGTGTGGCTTCATCAGCTGCCGGATACTGTTACCCGATAAGTTGTTAGGCTCTGTCTCTTTACACTATAGCGCCTTTTGTGGCACAAAAAAACAATTAATTATACAGCAGATGTTAAAACTCCGGAGTTAATTTCATAAAAGGGTATTTTATCTCTAAACAAGAATATTTTAAATAATGACAATTGCAGCATCAGTTAATCCGTATTCAAACTTCCTAGACATGTTTGGCATTGAATGAGTCTTTAGCCAATTGAATCAAAACATCCAATTCACCACTGTCTTTACACATGGAGTAAAAGACAGAGTCCTTTTCGGAAAGTAAAGTAAATGGATGATCGAATTCTACAACTTCACCAGAATCCATAACCAAAATCTTGTCATAATCAATTATGGATCTTAATCTGTGAGCAATAGTCAAAATGGTAGAATCGGAAAATTCTTGTCTGATAGTTTGTTGAATCTTAGCATCAGATTCATAATCAATAGAAGCAGTGGCTTCATCTAACAACATAATCTTTGGAGATTTCAATAAAGAACGAGCAAGACACATCAATTGGCGTTGACCTTGGGATAAGTTACCACCACCTTCACTGATTTCATTAGATAAACTCAAGAACTTGTTAACGTTTTCATCATCATCTGATTCTAAATCTGGGGAATTGATCATTGGGTTGACATTGGCCTTCTTAGCCTCCAATTCTTGAGTGCTAACCAAGTTGACTCTTCTTAAAGCTTCAAAGATTTGTTCATCAGAGTAAGAATCGAATGGATCTAAGTTAGACTTGATAGTACCCGTGAATAAAGTAGGATCTTGTGGGATAATTGTAATAGCTTGTCTCAAGTTCTTCAAACCGATAGAAGTGATATCAATACCATCGATTTTAATGTAACCAGTTTCTGGATCAAGGAATCTGAACAAGGCAGTGATAATTGTAGACTTACCAGCACCGGTTCTACCAACGATACCAATCTTGTTGTTTGGTTCAACGTCGAATGTGACATTCTTGATAACCTTTGGTAAATGTGGAGCATATCTCAAGGACAAATCAGAGACTTCTAACTTACCGGCATGAGGCCAGTTGAGTGGTGGTTCGTTCTCTAGAACAAGTTCAGCTGGTTCTTCATCAATTTCCAAATATTCCTTTAATCTTTCGACTGAATTCATAGCCATTTCAACTTCAGCATATAATCTAACAACCCATAAGGCAGCTTCATTGAAAGAAATAGCATATGACAAGGCAATACCGGCCATACCAGCATCCAAAGAATCAATTTTAAGTAAGACGAAAATACCAGAGAACAAGACAACCAAAGCACCGACTAAATCGTTTCTAATACTCAACCATCTGTTAGCAACCCACATGTAGAAGAAAGGTCTGTTGTTATCATCGATCTTGTTAACATTTTCTAAGAGGAATTTTCTTTCGATACCATAAGCTCTGATGGTAGAAACACCAACTAAAGTTTCTGAAAAATGTTGATGGATTGGCGATTTTGTGATAGAGTCAAATCTCTTTAATTCTCTAGAAGCACTCAAGTAGAAGGTACCAATAAAGTAGTACAAAGAGGTAATCAAAACACCGAAAACAATGAAACCTGGAGTGATATAGGTAATTAAAATTAAAGTGAAAATAACAGTGGACAAGCATGCAACAGCACCATTTGCAACAGCGGTCAAATCTTGGTCAACTGCTTCCATATCCTTAGAGAATCTGTTCATAATTCTACCAATTGGAGTAGAGTCAAAGAATCTCAATTTGGCTCTCATAACCTTGTTCAAAGTAATTTCAAAGATCTTGGAAGAAGCCTTGATACCTTGGAAGTAAACGAAAATAATTCTCATACAGGAGATACTAGAGTAGGTGAAACCTAATAAAGCATAAGTCAGGATGTAGTAGATTGATGGATTGGCTTCTTTCAAAGCTTGCATTTCACCTTGTCTGGCTTGGTAGAATGACATAGCGTAGGTAAAAGTAGATTGAGCAGGTACTGTCAAAACTGAAAGAGAATCATTCATATCTTGAGCCCATTTTCTGACCCACCAAGATTGACTGATGTTAAGAGATTGGGAGGTAACAAAGGTAGCAATGATGAGGAGGAAAATTGGAGTACCACCAAACAACTGATAGAACCACAAGTAAACTTCTTTGGAGACGTTACCTTCGGATTTGGTTTCCTCTTCAATCAATTTACCCTTCTTCAAGTTTTCTAATTCTTCGTCTTCTTCATCGTTGATGATGTCATGGGTTATAGTCTTCTGGATCTTTAACTTGGCAAGTAATTTATCCTTGGAAGAAGCATCTTCTGATGCTAATTCACCAGCTTGTTTCAGGTTAACATGAGAGTTGACTCTTGATTGAACAGATGATTTGATCATGTCGTCATCACCGAAAATACCAGAGTCCAACAATTTTTCTGGAGAGCCTTGTTCAACAATTCTACCGTTGTCCATAGCAACAACAAATTCAGCAGATCTAACAGTTAAAGCGACATTATGTGAAACTAACAAAACTGTTCTATTTTGCATCAATGGACCGGAAATACAGTTTTCATAGATATGTAAAGCAGTATGGGAGTCAACAGCAGACAAACAGTCATCCAATAAAATGGTTCTAGAGTTAGAGTACAAAGCTCTAGCTAAAGAGACTCTTTGTTTTTGACCACCAGATAAGGCGATACCCTTTTCACCGATTTCAGTTTGATCACCAGCCTTCAAGATTTCGAAATCTCTCACTAAACCACAGGCAGTGATGACGTCATTATAACGTTGCTTGTTGAATGGAGCAGAGAAGAGGATGTTGTTCTTGATAGTATCGTTTAACAACCAGGCAGCTTGAGAACAGTAGGCAACAGAGTCAGTGAAACCATCTTCCCCAATGGATAATTCTTCATAAGACTTGTAACCTGGCAAGTAAATTTCACCACTTGTTTTGGTCATTTCACCCAACAAAGCCATTAACAGAGAAGTTTTACCCGAACCAGTAGGACCAATGATAACGTTTAATTTACCTTTCTTGAATTCAACATTCATATCTCTTAACTTGAAATCGGTTTCAGAGTTCAAGTTCCAAGAGAAAGAAGCATTTTTGAAACCAACTTTACCAGTGTTTGGAACCTCAGTCAATTGTTCGTACTTGCTGGACTCTTGTTCTGATAAGAATTCTTGAATACGGTCCATGGAGACCTTTGATTGAATAGCAAAACTTAACATTTCGTTCAATTGATCTAATGGAGTTCTCAAAAGGTTGAACAAAGAAAGAGCAGTGAATGCAACTGGAGTAGTCAAAGTCTTTTTGGAAATGAAGATGTAAGTACCAAATGAGAAGAAAGTCACAATAGTTGGTGTGATGAACCAAAGAAAAGCAGACAAAGCCCAAACAATAGATCTCATCTTCAAGTAGTACAATTCCAACTTTCTAACTTCCAAAATTTCTCCAACAAATTTTTTCTCCCAAGCGAAGAACTTAACAATTCTAATGGATTGTAAAGTTTCATTTAGCTTTTGAATTCTCTTATCGGTAGCACCCAAGTTCAACTTTTGGTATTCACCCAACTTGTTGGCAAGCTTGAAGTTAACTGGAGACACAGAGATAATGGCAGCAGCACCGACAATGGCACTCCAGCCCAATAAGTTGTATAACAAAGAAATCGCAATAATGATCATAATGGTGGCACCAAGGAAAGTATGAGCGTAAGCACAGATTTCACTGACTTTATAGGAGTCGACAGCCATTAAATTGATAATTGCACCTAAGTTAGCAGATGTCTTTTCTTCATCATCCTTTTGTTCAGATTCTTTATCCTTAGAAGACTTATCCTTTGATTCATCGCTTTCTTCGTCATCCTTCTTATCTTGTTGGGAAACTCTTCTTCTCAAAGCCTTACTATAAATTTCACTGACAATCAATGATTTAAGTCTAATACAAACTCTTCTACCAGTGAATAAAGCTTGACCAGATGCAATAACAGAAATAAACTTAAAGAAGAACATAGCAAGAACATAGAACCAAGCCAACGACAAAGTGGCAGATTCTCTGTGTTCAACAAATTCCAAGACTTGTTTTAAAATCACAGTAGGGATGAATAAGATCATAGATTCGACCAGGCACCAGAAAGCTTGAGTTAAGAGGAAATATCTAAAGAACCAGATAAGTCTATTTTGGAATGACCAAGTAGGGCAGGTGACTGAGAACTTCTTAAAGTCCTTGATAACATAATAGGAATAATCATCCTTCTTCAAATCCCAAACATCACCATATTCAATCGAATTGTAGTAGGCGTTCCATAACATTGGGTTAATCCAGGAAAAGGTCATCAAATTGAAGTAAGAAGAAGTTGGTTCACTTGCTGGCTTGATCTTTTCGTCGGTTACGAAGATCTTTGGGGAAGTAATACCAACGGAAGAGGTAAGTAAGTTGATGAATAAAATAACGATAAAGATGAATTCAGTGATGTAAATAGATTTAGCTTGGGTGTGGTTGATGAGTGCTGATCTAAAGACAAGAATCTTGGAGGCGAAGAGGACCAGATAAACCAAGAAATTGTTTCTCCATAAGTTAGGAGCATAGTTCAATTTGAATTGGTCATTCAAGTTAAGAACTCTAAATGTGGTTAAAGTGAATAACCAAGTCCATAACCCAATGTTGACAGAAGCACTTATGGTTGTGAATTCTTCTGGGAATTGTAATTTGTAGCAATTCAAAAGGATTTGAGTGAGTATTAACGCTTCTTCCAGAACAACCCTTAGCTTTTCACATAAAGATCTTGGAATAACTTTTTCAAAACCTAAGCTTTGACCATTAAGTTTGACAGGTGGAAGAGAAGACAAGTCTAGATGTGATTTTTTAATGGATTCTGTGAAATGAGCTTGACCTTCTTCTGAATAAACGTTTGTATGGTTATCTTCTGTGAGAAGGGGTTGATATTCAATAACTGAAGCCTTGCGGTATCTAGCGTAGTTTATAATGGTTCTTGCAATTATGATAGAGACAGATAGACCCAATACAAAGAGCGGTATTCTGAGTTCAAATAACGACGATCTAGCACAGCTGGAAACATCGTCAAAGTCCCAGAAAGGACAACCGATCTTTGGCTCTGAAAATTTACTGGGTGTTAAATCTAGCATAACTTCAGCAGTTAGGAGTTTGAAGAAAAGGACAAAAAGCTATATTTGCCTTCCTGGACTGGTGAATGTTCTATTTGTTTTCTGCCAACGTTTGTATAATTTTCGAGAGCATGCGCTGAAAATATCGCTCATGTTCCGCCTCCTATCAAAGCCAGCCATGATGACAAGTATCCGCTCAATCGCAGATCAATGCATACGACCCAGCCGAACCGAGAACAAAAGCACCAGACGGGATTCCGAAAACAGCAAATCGGAGATTTCGTGTTGTTATCCTCTGAGATCTGATTCTTTATGGACGACAATTTGTCGCTTAGAAAGATTTTGAGTCCTACCCCCCGTCCATTAGTTGAAGCCAATAAATATTCCAAACATTAAATTGGAAGTGGCTCGTCTGGCTTGTAAATTGTAAGAAAACCTGAGTGTAAGTGGAATTGGAACTAGAGGCTATCTCTATTTTATTTCTTCATGATTTGGCAATGACTTACAATTTTTGCTCAAGATAATTTCTTAAAATTTCTTGATGTGTTATCCATCCCTATTGCGATATAATTCCATAGATAAAACAGTTTTGATCCTCTGAAAGGAAACCTGAGTTCCACTTTGGGCATTCATTTAATCAAGAAGCGCTAAGCCTAAATATTAATCACGTGATGCAATTAGAATTTCCTGATGAGGCCATTTAATTGATATATTTGAAATGGCCTTGCTTCTAGCAGATTCGGTGGGCAGTCAACGCACCATGTCCAGGGTCGTGTCGAGGGGCGAATCCCACAATCCGCCAGACCCCAAAACAAGACGAAAAAAAAGGACTTTATCCTTTCCTGTTATTCACCTGTAAAACCTAATCAAACATCTCAAGAGCTTCTAACACCGAATCCAATCAATTGATCCCATTTGTTTGAATTATATTCAATCTCACCAAGATACACAGTTACCCCACACTACAACCACGATGTCCACTACTGCCAGCAGACTATTTATCGGTAACCTCCCATACGAAACCAAGGAGGAAGATATCCAAGAGTTATTAAAGGATCAATCCATCAAATCTATCAAGATCCCAGTTAGAAGATTCAAAGGTGAGCTTACGGGTAAGGGCTTTGCCTTCGTTGAATTCGCACCAGAAGCCAATGTTGACTTAGATGAACTTATCAAGAAGTTTGAAGATTTCGAGTTCAATGGTAGAAAAATATACTTGGCTCATCCTACTCCTCCAAAGGCTGAAACTGAATCCAGTGAAGATTCACCTGAAGAAGCCAACTCGGAAAAGCCAAATCCAAAGAAAACTAGAAACTCAAGAAAACCAAAGGCCATTAAGAATCCGGAATCGGCCACTACAGAAGCCACCACCGAAACCATTTCTTCAAACCCAAGTTCTGTGAGAGCCCCAAAGAACAAGGTAGACAAGCTGCCAATTGAAGAAGGTTCAAAGTCCAAGAACACTTTGTTTGTTCGTAATATCCCAGTTGACACCGATTATGCTGAGATCCAAGAGTTCTTAAAGTCTAAGGATGAAACCATTCAATATATCTCCTTACCGTACAGAAGATTACGTCGTGAGATTGTCAACAAGTTGAAAGAGGAAGGTAAGGAAGTTCCAAAGAAAAATAAGGGCTTCTTATTTATTCGATTTGAATCCAAGGATAATGGAGAAAGTATTGAAGAAAAGTCTGCAAAGTTCCAAGGTCTTGAGTTCCAAGGGAAGGAACTTCAGGTCGAAGTTGCTATCGATACTTTGAAGCCTGCCAAGGCGGAAGCTGAAGAAGCTCCAGTTGAAGAGAAGACTGAAGCTTAATTGTCATAGATATATAATATTGAATGAACAAAGTAACGAAGTGTGTGATTTGTACTATTATCAATGGATAAAAAGAATTACATAAATATTTGCTACGGTTTGAACAGAAGTAGTGCCTGACGATTTCATAAGGAATTTCTACCGCAGACTCTGTGACAATGGTGCTGCCTAAGGTTATATCACATTACAAGTCGTTTTTTTCTTTAACCAAATATTCTAATGTACATCTAAGTTATAGAGCTGCTATAGATTAATTCTTGATAGTAGCCTGTACTCTTGAATTGACAGCACTCAGTTCTTTCAGTTTATTCATATGGTGGATTGTTTTAGCGATTGTTTGGATTAATAAATTAGGCTTCAAAGGTTTAGAGATGTATTCATCCATTTGATGTTCAAGACAACGTTCTCTATCACCAAGCATTGCATGAGCAGTTAGTGCAATGATTGGAATTCTATTACTAATAGGATTCATTGGAGATATTTCCTTTTCCCATTCACGAATCTTCTCAGTAGCCTCAAAACCACCCATAATCGGCATTTGTACATCCATCAACACAACATTATATCTCTTCTTCTTGACTTCTTTGACAGCTTCTTCACCATTACCAACAACCGTGACACAATGTCCGTACTTCTCTAGAATTCTAACAGCAAGCTTCTGGTTAATCAAGTTATCTTCAGCCAAAAGAATATCATACTTCTGTGGAGTGTTGTCATCACTTGGGACAACTCTGGACTCTAAAGCAGGCTTCAAGTAACCGGCCAAATCCATTAGAGAATATGGCTTGCTACCATGAGATTGAATACCCAAATCAAGACATTCTTTCATATTCAATTGTGGTGTATCTTCCGTCAACAAAACAAATGGAATATATTTGATTCCAGGTAACTCACGCAGATGCTTTGCAGTTTCAACGCAATCCAAAATTATGACGTCAAACTTAGCGTGCTCGTGGTCGATCTTAGAAATGGCTTCCATATCTTCAATAATTGTTGGTCTCAAATTCAACTTCAATAGATCCTTTTTCAAAGAGCTGATTTCATTTCTGTCACTTTTGGTGTTTATCACCAAGATTTGATGTAGATTGAATGTCAACAAGGCATCATCTATCTTCTTTGGGTTTTCATCGGATTCTTCAACATAGATAGTGAAATAGAAGTTAGAGCCTTCTTTGAAGACGGATGTGACCCAGATCTCACCACCCATCAAATGAATCAACTTCTTGGAAATGGACAAACCTAAACCAGTCCCACCAAACTTTCTCGTTGTAGAACCATCAGCCTGCGTAAATGTTTCAAAGATTAAACCGAGTTTATCGTCTGCAATACCAATACCCGTATCACTGACACAAAATTCCAGGGATAAGCCATTGTTCTTCTTAGGCTTACACACAATATTACTATCAGAAGAACCAATGACATGGTTGTTATTATGGACGGTATTGGAGATAGTTTCTTCAATCTCTTGAGTTGAACGTTTAACACTGAGCTTGACATGACCCTTAGAAGTGAACTTGATAGCGTTACCGACTAAGTTCAAAATGACTTGTCTTAATCTGAAGGAGTCACCAACCACTGAGTCAGGGAATGAGTTGTCAACTTCATAGATCAAACTTAAAGGTTTCTCAATGGATTTGACAGCCAAAGTTTTCAAAGCCCCAAAGACTGTGTTTCTTAAACTGTAATCAGCTTCTTCAATCGTCATTCTATTGGCTTCAATCTTGGAGATATCTAGGATATCATCAATAATGGTCAACAAAGAGTTAGCCAAATTATGAACAGTCGACAACATCTCTCTTTGATATTGAGTCAACTCTGTGTCCAAAGTCAACTGGATATAGTTCAAAATACCATTGAATGGAGTCCTCAATTCATGAGAGAAGATACCTAAGAATTCTGACTTGGCGCTGTTAGCCAATTCAGCAGCTTCTCTGGCCGCAGTGTTTCTTTTGATAGATTCTCTTAAATTGAAAACCATCTGGTTAATCTTTGTCTTCAAAGTATCCATTTCACCACTTGCTTCAACAGTGATAAATCTCGTGAAATCACCATCCGTGGCAGCAGCGGTAATCTGGGCAAAGGCTCTGACTTGGGATGTTAAATTAGCAGCCATTAAATTGACGTCTGTGATAATTTCTTTCCATAAACCATCGATGTCGCTGACTTGAGCTTGAACACCCAATTTACCTTCGACACCGACATCTTTGGCAACTCTTGAGACTTCACTGACGAACAACTGCAACGAGTCAACCATCTGATTGATTGTCATCTTCAAGTCAAGAATCTCTCCCTGCGCTTCAACATGAATCTTTTGAGACAAATCACCATTAGCGACAGCTTTGGTAACTTGCGCAATTGATCTGACTTGGTTGGTCAAATTTGTAGCCATCGCATTAACGTTGTTGGTCAAATCCTTCCAAGCACCATCAACACCATTGACAACCGCTTGTCCACCCAAAATACCATTGACACCGACATCAGTGGCCAAGGAGGTAACTTCAATAGCAAAAGTCTGTAATGAGTCCACCATCTGGTTAATGGTTAACTTCAAATCTAAAATCTCACCTTGGGCTTCGACAATAATCTTCTGGGATAAATCACCATTGGCGACAGCGGTAGTCACCTGAGCGATCGATCTAACTTGGTTTGTCAAGTTCGTTGCCATCGCGTTGACATTATCAGTCAAATCCTTCCAAGCACCTTCTACACCATTGACAACGGCTTGTCCACCCAAGATACCATTGACACCGACGTCAGTGGCCAATGAGGTAACTTCTAAGGCAAATGTCTGCAAAGAATCAACCATTTGATTGATGGTCAATTTCAAGTCCAAGATTTCACCTTCTGCAACAACATCGATTTTCTGAGACAAATCACCATTAGCAACAGCTGTAGTAACGGTGGCAATAGATCTGACCTGCGTGGTCAAATTACTAGCCATAGCGTTGACATTATCAGTAAGATCCTTCCAGGCACCTTCTACACCATTGACAACAGCCTGACCCCCTAGAATACCCTTAATACCGACGTCGGTGGCCAATGAGGTAACTTCTAAGGCAAATGTCTGCAAAGAATCAACCATTTGATTGATAGTTAGTTTCAAGTCTAAGATTTCACCTTTACAGTCAGCTGTAACCTTCTTGGACAAATCACCCCTGGCAACAGCAGTTGTCACGTTGGCAATATTTCTCACTTGGTTTGTTAAATTAGCAGCCATAGCGTTTACATTGTCTGTAAGTTCTTTCCAAATACCTTCTGCATCAGGAACAAGGGCCTGACCGCCCAACCTACCTTCAACACCTGTTTCTCTAGACACCCTGGTGACTTCAAGGGCAAACGTCTTCAACTGTCCAACCATGGTGTTGATAATGTTCTGTAACTCCAAGATCTCACCTTGTGCATGAACTGTAATGTCATTTGAGAAATCGCCCTTCGCAACACCTCTAACAACATCAACAATCTCTCTAACTTGATTGGTCAAATTGGAAGCCATGATGTTCAATGTGTCTGATAGAACTTTCCATTTACCTGTTGCATCTTTTGAATCGACTTGACCACCAAGTTGACCATGTGCGACTTGGATCGAGACTTTGAGTAGTTGCTCAGCATGTAACTCAATCTGGTTCATCATCAAGTTATATGCTTCTTTGGTTTCTTTCAACTCATAGATATCTTCCTCTTGAGCATGCAAGCGCATACCAAAATCACCATTAGCAACAAAGACTAGTCCATGTGTAATATCTTTTAGAGATTTTATCCAAATTTCTTCGCGTCTTTCTTGGATTATATTGTGATTGTGTACCTCTTGAAGCAACTGAAGTCTGAACTTTTCAAATTTCTCAGGGTCTTGGATGAGTTCCTGTGATAGACTTTCAGACTGCAACGTTTGCCACACCGGCGAGGTGATATCTATCATGATGCGAGTAGCGAATGTTGTTTGATGATCTTAATGAAAGCGAAAGAGAGAAAGAGAGAACTTATCCAGATGTATGTATGATCAATAGATTATCAGTGAAATCAATGATCGCGTTCAAAAATGGTATGTGGACCTAAGTTTAGAAATCCTATCAGCTTAGTCCACTGTTTGGTCTTCTGCACTAGCGGAAGGATGAAAGGGGCTGTACAGAAGAGCTGTTGTTGTAAAATGTTAGCTTTCTATTATTCCTTGGAAAGCGACAAGATTATCTATCTTAAATCCTCTTTGTTGAGGGGAAAAAGAAATGGAATAATACAAGCAAAAAAACAAACAATATTCTGGTGATTTTTTAAGTTTGTTTATTTTTGGACGGCGATTTAACTTGGTGCCTTTGAAATACATACCTTGAATGGGCCGCGGTACCTCACAGAAGTTGAAAGCCACTTATCTGAACGCTTTTTATCGACCAGGAATGATAGCTAGCGGTGGCGCTTGTAAGATGAAAAAAAAAATAATTAGGCAACCATCTAATATCTTTGGCAAACTATTATCATCTCAGAACACATCTCTTCCTGATGATGGGTTAAAAACTTTGTATTATCTAATTAAGAAACGTGGATTTATATATTATGTGGTATGCCCCACAAGATGCCAGCATCACCGTACACTGCCAATCCATCTATGCTTTCCATCAATAGTAATTGAGATTGAAATGTTGTGCTATTTAAATCTAACATTGTTATGAACGTGTCACTGGTAGAAATGAATTGATTGTTGGTCTATTGATAGAACAAACCAATCTACGTTTTGATTCAATGCCTGTGTAACCATTTTCTCTAGTTCCCACGCTTACAATATCTTTGTGTCTTTTCAAAAAATGTAAACTTTAAAACCTATAAATAATGCAAAAAGACCAATAAACTATATTATAACTTGTCAATCTCTTCTTGAAATCACAAAAATAAACCACTCTCTATCTGATCGAATATTGAAACGATTTTTCTTTCTTGGTGGCGTGGTGATTGGTACAAAACTCTGAAAACAAAACTGAATAATGAAACTTTGAATAATAAATAATAGCAATGACCAATAAGTATGTCAATCAATCAAACATCAAACATCAAGCATCAATTTAGTTCTTCTTGTCCTTGATACCACAGATGGCACGACCAGTGTAGTAGACGTTGACGGCGGTGACGGACCAGAATAAAGCCCAGAATGGGTAGACGTAGAACTTAGATCTTGGGTGTCTCATCCATAATGGTTTGGTAGAGGATTGGTATAATTTTTGTAATTCAATAACTTTGTTAGCCATCTGGAACATTATAATATGTTAGTATCCATTGTTTATTTTAGATTTCCGAAATCAGATGATGAACTATGAAGTTCGCATATATCAGGCTTCAAAGTTATGATAGAGGAACCCGTAAAAATGGGAGATAATAAACATTATGAGTCCAAGCTATATTGCGAATGCTTCAATAGGTGACTGTGGACATACTTTTGTCGATTTGTGGTTTGGAAAGAGGTATAATCTATTGTTTCTTTGGTTTCGCAAACTTGTAGCGTTATACCCTTTTTTTCTACACATTCAAAAAATTCCATGATTTTTTTTCGACGGGGCCAATCAAATTCAAGGCGAATCCAGCAGATCCGCGATTATTTCCTCTTTTACGGAATCGCACCATCTTCAAATCGGCGATTGTACCGCTAATTAAATGTCCGTGAGAGTTTGACAGATCTCCAAAGCTGCCGTAATCCTTGGATGCAAATAGAAGCCCGTTTGTGATTTGGTGACGATTACGAATATTTTGATTGACGCCATGGTTTTGAAGAAAACATACTGTGTCAGATTCGTAGCTTGTAATAGACATCGATAATGATATAACAACAAGATCAGAAACACCACAGGGAATCACAATGTCCTTCAAAAGACTGGTTAGATTCATTTCCACAGACGACAAGATTCATTTCGGTGAAGCTATTCTCTCTCATGGGTCAACAGATGCGCGTTTGATCAACTCTGCCTACAGAATAACCGGTGATATCTTCGGTGACTACGAAGTCACGAAAGAGGAAATCCCAGTGAAGAAACTTCTGTCTCCATTAGATTCTGCCCACGTGCCAACTGTCAGAATGATTGGTATGAACTATCGTAAACATGCTGTAGAGATCAACCTTCCTATTCCTAAGTATCCATGTCTTTTCTACAAGCCATCCACGGCAATTAACAACCCATCGGATGCCATCATTATTCCAAAAGTTGCTCAAATTGAAGATACAAAAGTTGATTACGAGGTAGAACTAGTTGTCGTCATTGGTAAACCGGGGAAAGACATCATTGAAGAAGACGCATTAAACCACGTCCTTGGTTACACCGTTGGTAACGATGTCTCTCAAAGAACCTGGCAAATTGAAAGAGGTGGATCTCAGTTTTCCACCGGTAAGATGTTTGATACCTGGGCTCCAATTGGTCCAGCATTGGTCTCTCCTTCATTGATCCCAGACCCTAACGCTTTAAACATTAGTTCCACGATCAATGGCGAAATCAGACAGAATAGTAATACGGCTGATGCCATTTTCAAGGTCAAACAATTGATTTCCTTCTTGTCCCAAGGTACTACTTTAAAAGCTGGTGATTTGATTTTCACTGGCACTCCGGAAGGCGTGGGTAGTGGGTTTAAACCAGAACCAAAGTGGTTGCAAGATCAAAATGTGGCTGAAATGGAGATTGAGAACATTGGTTCTATCAGAAACAAAGTCGAATTTGATTGAACTTTTCGTACCACGTAGGATTGGAATCGCCAATTTATTTATTCTTAATGGTTTGTATTAAGTAGAATATTAAAAACTGTATACGTTTAAACATATATTCATTAAAAATCTCCGTCCAATTATTATTGGTATTCGTAGTCATCAGAATCATGAATTCAACTGTATTGATTTTCCCTATGTCTCTATTGTTCATCATCTTGATCTTTACCATAGTGTTCATCACCGTCATATTGTCCATGATCTCCAGATTCTTCGTGGTCTGCACCATGTTCAATATACCCCGTAACTTCTTCACCTTCATAGTTTCCATCGTCATCATGATGGTGTTGAGAGAAAGAGCCTCTAGAGCTTCCAGAAGAACCAAATCCATTCCAACTGTCATAAATTTCGACACTTCTATCATCCCCAGAGTCCTCTGAATCTGTATTTGGAATAATTCTTCTTGCATAGTTTGATGACGAGGGAACTGTATCAGAATCGACGTCCTCTTTATCATCATCATCATCATCATCATCATCATCATCATCATCATCATCATCATCATCATCATCATCATCATCATCATCCACGAAACTAGGGATATATCTTTGACGTGATTGTCTAACTGGCGAAGAAGCATCAGAACTCAACATTGAGTTTTCATCCGAAAGTTCTAGATCGTCAATGTCACGATCATCGATGAATCCATCATCATCGGAGTTAGGTAGAGTATCAGAGTCAACTTCATCATCACTTGGTTCATTTGTACCTAATCTAAATCTAATGAAAGTTTCGTCTTCTAGATCCACATCAGAATCTTCAAACTCCTCTTGAATTCTATTCGGATTCCTCAATCTAGTATTACAATTTTCACAGAAATTGCTATCCACTTCCCAATGACAGTTACTGCATCTTGCAACACCATCACTTTTATCAATGACGGCCTGACCAGAAGTCTTGAAAACATTTTTGAAAAGCCTCTTTCTCTTCAAATCCCTCTTATACTCATTCATCTTATTCTCCTTATCAATCACTATAGCTTCAGGAATGACACCGTCATTCAATGATTTCATGGAATCCAGTAGAGCATTACATATCGACTGGATCTGGATATTCAAATATGGCGGCTCCACAATTTCTTCACGACAGGCTGGACAAGTTGCACCGCCATCGTTTGAGAGCAGCCAGCTTGTGATACATTCATAGCAGAAATTATGTCCACATTTCGTCATCACAGGGACAAACATATGTTCTGTACAAACCGGACATTGAGTTTGCTCTATAATGGTTTTAATTAGATGGTTTGTTTGTGTAGGTTCCTAAAGTTGAGGCGCAGTTAGTTGGTTTGTTATTATAGCAATGATCCGTAGTTTCAGATGAGGTACTTACTGCTTCAAGGAGCACACCTTCGATTGTCTTCATTTTTAAACTGTTATTGAGGGTTGTGTGATATAATGATTCAACTAGTTAAATTAATATTTCTTAAGAGAGAAAGAATACTACTAACTTTTCAAGAATTAATCGATATGCTGATCCTTAACTATCCTTATCAATTCATCGCCTTCTGATGGATTATTTTAATCTGGATTTTCAGCGGGCCTGCACAAACGTGCGCGCTTATTTTGAACCGTTTGAAATTGACAGCTCCACCACTATGACACAAAAAAAATACTTGAGCTTTTACTGGCTAAGGTATTTCTTAAAATAAATAATAATATTTCATTATGATATATATGAAAATAATGCGGCTATAATTGTGCTGTCTATGTACAATCTGATGCAAATAATAATCTATAACTTTACCTTATGCCGAAATCAATAACTTAATGCAAATATAGATAAAATGGCCCCAAATCAAGGATTGGATTGATTGAGCCATTGTTTCAAAAAAGTGATAGTTCTTTTGATTGTTTCTCTACCGGAATCCAAAGATGAAGAATGCTTAGCCTTGATTTTAGCGTAGATACTTTCAAACTCTTCCAAATCTTCAACGACAGCCTTCTTGAGAAAATATTTCGAATAACCCTTGATGTATGATAAAGCATGACTGGAGAGAATGACATTATTGTCCTTCTCAACCAAATTCAACAGAGCTATGAAGCCTTTGTAGTCCAATTTGTAAGCCAATGCCTTTAAAGCAATGACGTAAATTGTTATGATGTCTGGCTTTTCAATTGGTTTGATAGAGTTTCTCCCATAGTTCAAGTACTCCAAAGCCTTCTGGAACTCACCGACGTTGATCAACATTAGAGCAATTTCATTATAATGGAGAAAGCTCAAAGACTGATTGTTTTCGTATAAGAATTTGTTGATGAGGCTGATTCTGTTATCTTTGTTCTCTCTCTCTAACAGATCTCTTTTTAAGATTAATAAATCAAAATCCAAAGTCTTGGTTTTGAAAAGATCCTGTATCAAAGAAATGAACTTCTGAGTATGCGGTGATTTCCTCTTAATATAACCTTGTAAAATTTCGTAAAGCAAGAATACTGGTGGTCTTTTACCCTCTCTGATATTCTCATTGATGATATCAAAAATAATATCATCTGATCTCTCAGTGGAGTTCTTCAAAAGTGGCAAGATTCGCCTGTAAAGCAAATCGTTCGTTTTGGAGTACCTCTGGAGTTTGTAACCCGAAGGACCTTTGTAGTAACTGATTTCATTAAGTGTTCTCTTGGCTTCTCTCGGATCTAATCTATCTTTGATCAATTGACTGAAATGAGTTGTATTCGTAGGAATCAAGTCTGGATTAGCTTCGGACAATGTTCTCCAAAAAAGTTTCAGATAAGCACCGGATAATTCAATGTTGGAATCTCTGATAATCTCCAGAGTTTTCAAGAATTTAGTATTATCACGTAGTTTGGCAAAGATCGTACAGATTCTTTCGTGATATTTGTAAACGTTGTTCTGAATACCATCCATTTCCAGCATGTTTAAGTATGTCATCAAACTTTTGTAGTCAAGCTTATCCTGAATTTGTAGGTATAACTTATCGTAGAATCTCTCCAAAGTTTCTTTATCTTTGATCTCAATTTTAAATTTCTCGACTAATGTCCAAATCTCGTCAATCTTTTGACGTCTCAAACTATCGATAAACTGGGCCATTTTGACTTCGATGTTGTTAAGTGCGTTTCTCTCCAACAAGAAATTGAAGAATTTCTTCAAATCATACTCGTTGGCCTCTACGAGATAACTCGAATACAACTCACCGTAAGTCTTATCACTGATCTCAATAGATGGATTGTTGATCAGAAGGTCCAGACCAAACTTCAATACATCAAAACTAGCGTATCGTCTTGTAATTCTGAAGAACTCATAAAAGAGATCTTTACCAATTGGATACTCCATATAGACCATTTGATACAACAATTGTTTGGCGAATTCCGGATTCAATCTCAAATGAACCTTGAGCCCTAGTTCCAGATAATGTGATTCCAAGTCAGTAGATTTGAACTGCATATAACAAGCAAACAGTTCTTCAAATACTTTGTAATTTTTCAAATTGTACGAGTTTTGTAAAATGATGGAAGTCAGCTGAACATCAGTACGAACAACGGATTGGTACTTGTTGTAAACCGTGATGGAATTTTGGTAGAACTTTCTATTGGAGATATGAGTGAGAGCCATTATAAGTTCTTCCCTACTCAATTTCGATTGATTCACCATAATGACAGCTTTTTCTATTTCACGAGATTCAATAAGTGCAAGAATTTCACACATCCGATCGTTGATCTCCAGCTTCGACTCTTGAGCTAAAGATTTGAAGAACTCCTGGTTTTCTTTATGTGTTTTTTTATGCTGAACATAATCCAAAGCATTTGTTAGAGTGAACGTTGAGGTGGAACTTTGCCGTATACTGGTCAGTAGTGGAAGAATCGTTCTGGAGATGTGATTGTGATGAGCTTGATGACATGATGTAAAAGCAATATTTTGAAGACATTTCTGAAGTGATCGTATTGACTGTATACAACTTGAGCGTTGCATGATGTTTGGTACTATTGTTAGTTTTTATATATGAGGAAAGGAGATGCAATGAGTGAAAGAATGACGAATGGAATTAAAGAAACAACACCGAACAGGAATAAAGAAAAATCAATGACGCCTAAGTTATACGAGACCCGATGTGTGAGAGGAACGTGTAGAATGGATATGGAATATGTACAAGGATGGATGGAAATTGTGGGCTCTATAATTTGGTACGGGTATTAATTATTATGGCGGTGTAATTGTACTAGTAATGTTTATATGCTGCAGGACAACGGCATTTCTTCAATCTGGCCTATGAATTTTCCAATAATTTTTCGAACCATACAAATGCACGGTAAAAAAAATCCAGCTAAAAAATAGGCCGATTTTGTCCGGATATCTTCAGTGATATCACGTGGAAAAGTTCCGGTTGGCATTCAAGAATTAGTTGGGATGACTAAACCGTTCATAATGTTCAAGAGTTTCACCAATTAAGTTTAGACTGGAGCAACTCAAGAAGGACATATATAGCGGAACATAACACAAATGTTATTTTTTTATTTTTACCAACTTGTAGTGAGACCTAGTTAAATGAGCCGAAGAATTATTTGAAATGCTCTGGCAGATTTCGCGATATCATTGGCGGTTAGTTCAAGAAGCACTCGAAATCTGCTCTTCATTAGATGGAGTCTGATCAAAGATGAATGAAACTATCTACAAAGCTTTCATATTCCTCTCAACTCTTAAATTCCATATATGATTCGTTCATTATTAACCTATGCATCTGTCAGATCAGCTCCGGCAGTTTTCAAAAGAAATGTTGGCTCCAAGGCCACCACTAGCACCGGCTCAAGGAAACCTGTTATTCATTCAAATGATGGGGAAGGGACCAAATCAGATGATCCTGATGTGATTTCATTTTACTCAAGTTTCAACATGATTTCTAAAGCCACCCAGTTTGAAACTCAGCATACCGATATTGAGCTCTTGGAACCAGCTACGACAGATAACAGAGTGAAGAAGGTTGATTGGATCAATGATAAAAAGAAGAAATTAAAGGAAAAACAGGTACTAGAACTAAGCAACAAGGTTAAACAGACTACAAAGCAAAGAAGTACACTTAAAACTATGGAGTCACAACAACATCGACAGATAAGACATGAAGAAAAGGAACGAGGAACGAGACATCACAATACTGCAGATAAGGGTCTTAACCAAGCCGACCATCCAGCAGAGAAATTCAAGAAAGAAAGAGAACGCAATAAAAACAATACTGAGAAATCTCAGGATCTTTTAGCGAAAAGCAAGAAAAAGAACTCAAGTATACCAAGGGTCATTCCTGAAGAACAATCAAGAAACAAACAGAAGAACCAAAATACTACAGACGAGATAAGGAGTATAACCACATCTCAATCAAAACCGATGGTTAACAAGGTTCACAGCCAAGGTAAGAGCAATATAGATGATAAAAGAAGATCTGTGTCTCAAGAACTATCAAGAAGCCAACGGAAGAAAGCCCATAATGATAAGAATGCTGCAACCGAAGCGCGATTGACCGAAGGTTTACTTGCTAAACAAAGCAGACAAAGGAGACTGGATAACTTATTCCAAGGACTGCAAATCGATCTCGGTTTAAAATAGATATCAGTTAGATAGGTATTAGGATACACAGGTACATTATAATGATTTATATTGCAAAAGAACTTTTAAAATTTTCAAATATGGCCATTTTTGTAAACGAAGAACTGAAGAGGGTAACTTAAGTGGTTTTCTTGATTTGGCACAGCCGCGAGAAATCCACTGCATATTGATTCTCGCATACATCTGTACAAAACATAGAAAGAATCGATGGCTAATTAATATCAACCAAAGCCTTCTTTCGCCTTTGGTAAAGCAATTGAAACGACATTTTTAGTTAGCTCATAATTGTTGGTACGGAGGGTACCGACATTTCTTTTTTCGGTATTAATAAACCCATTGGCTGAGGCTGAAATCAGAATTTATGAGTAAGAAATGCATCAATATTGCGGAGAAGAACTGGGTTGAGATATTACAAAAATGTAGTGAAATTCCAGAGTTCAAACAATATCAAATTATAATCCTTTTTGAACATTTATAATCAATTACTAAATTACTCAATTACTCAATTACTCAACTTACCTCAATGTCTCAACAACAAGCTGCCCTCATCGTTCAAAACCCAGTGCAGCGCACCTTAACTGAAGTTTCCACCATTCCAGTTTTCGAGCGAAATGCTGATCAAATTCTCATCAAGACTGTTGCTTTTTCTGCTAACCAAATTAACTGGAAACAGATTAAGTACCCTGTGGGTACTGCAGGTGACATCGCCGGTCCTGATTGATATGGTGTTGTCGAAAAAGTTGGTGCCAATGCTACTTCCTTCAAGAAGGGTGATTTGATTTCCACTTTCTTTCACGGTAACTACTGTAGGAACAGAGGTAACTTTGTTGAATACGCTATTGCTGACCCATCTACTGCTTTGAGATACGAATCTTTAACATAAGAAGTTTTAGCCCTTGGTGCCTCTCCAACTGCTCCAATTACCACTTTTGAAGGTGCTGCTTCTGTTAATCTAGGTTTAGCTACTGTTGCTCTTCCTTTCGATGGTAACTTGAATATTAAGACTGAAGATATGGGCAAGTACATCTTGATCTCGGGTGGTACTACTGTCACTGGTTTAGCCAGTCAAATTGCCAAGTTAGGTTTCTCTTTGAAATTTGTCACTGTTGCTTCTCCAAGAAATCATGAATTGTTGAAGTCCGTTGGTGCTGATTTGGTTTTTGATTATAACCAAGAGGATGTCTCTGAACAAATTCCTAAGGCTACTGAAGGTGAAATCAAGTATGCTTTAGATGCTGTCTCTGAAGTTACTTCTTTCCAAGCTTCTTACGACGCTTACAAGGCTGCTATGGGCCCAGTTAGAGTTGAATTTTATTATTCCTTGGCGAAGAGGGCTTAAAGATCGATGAATTTATTCCAAAGGATTTTGAAATTGCTGCCCCAACTTTAGTTGACTGTGCTAACGGTGATGATGTTACTATTTTTGGTCGTAGATGCTAGTCTGATGAAGAGACTTTAGCCAGATACAACAAGTTTTGGAATGAAGAAATTTCAAAAATCTTACCACAAGTGGAGTACATTGCCTTAATGGCGTTGAGGGCTGGTTTAGAAAGCCAATGAATGAAGCCTTTGACTTATTACAGACTAACCAAGTTAGAGGTGAAAAGGTTGTTTTCAGATTATAGTAAATCTGATTAATTTAGGGAATAACTAGGGTGTGCTTGTCTATATGTTTATGCTTTTAATGAAAAAAATACAGGATTCTTCTTTGTGTTTTGAAGCCCCCTTTTATACACGTATGGCTGTAATTTCCCCCTTTTTCTAAGCTCGTGGTTGTGACTTTCCTGGAAATCCTACAAAAGCTAGAGATAATTTATGCATGAGGTTTTCTTCACCGACGGCAATCAATCATGTTTTGAAACGTATAGAAGAACTAGACTGAGCATCTGCCTAGTTCTGAACAAAGCGTAATTGGTTAGGCCAACCAAATCTAGGCAGAGAATTAAAGCTCGACTTTAAATAGTGACGGAAAAAAAGCTACGTAGATAGTAAGTGTAGGGGCGGCCTTACAATCGTCGTAGATTACTCCGATATATGGAGCTACTAATTTCCTTGAAATTTATATTTACATTACTTCACACATAAACACAATGAGACATTTGCCCATATTTTGCCTTGTTCTCGTATTTTTGACCCAAAGTACCCTTGCTGTCAAGGAAGAATTATTCAAGAGATGTGATCAATCAGGGTTCTGTCAAAGAAACAGGCATTACGGGAGAAAAATCAGTCAGAGTAAGAACAGCTATTACTCCATTGATACAGAGACATTAAAATTTGAAGGATCTATCATTTCTGGGTCCATTTATAAGACATTCAATGAAACTTTCAAGATCAATTTGCCCTTTGAATTACAGATTTTGGAGAATGATAACATCAGATTCAAAGTGGATGAAGATCGTTCTTCCTTTGAGCTCCATAATCCCTTATTGACTAAGGACAGATATTCTGAAGCTTGGAAATATGCCTTTAATGGCCAACCAAACTTTAGCAGTAACTATGAGATCACGCTTGAAGATGCTTTCCATGTCAGGTACGGTAAAGATCTCCAGTACACATTGGAAGTCCTAGCTGACCCTTTTCAAATTACAATATCTTATCACGCCGAACCTCAGGTTGTGCTCAACGATAGAATGTTTTTCAATTTGGAGCACTTGAGAACCCAAGAACAACAAATGTCTAATATGTTCCCTGAAGAAACGGATTTCAATGCTTTCAAAGATACTTTCAAAGATTCAGAACTTGACACACTTCCATTCGGTCCCGAGTCCATCGCCTTAGATGTTTCATTTAAAGGGTTCAAGCATGTCTATGGTATTCCGGAACATTCAGATACAATGTCTTTGAAAGATACCACTGGGTCGGAACCTTATAGATTGTACAATGTTGATATTTTTGAGTATGAAGTGGACTCCAGGCTTCCTATGTATGGGGCCATTCCACTGATGGTTGCTCATAAGGCTGGGTTATCTGCTGGGTTGTTTTGGTTGAATAGTGCTGATACTTTCGTTGATATTAAGAAACAACATCAATCGTCATCAAACAGTAAAGAAGACATCTTGAATGATAAAGTTGATACACAGACACACTGGATTTCTGAAAATGGTATTCTTGATTTGGTTATTCTTATTGCTGAAACACCAGCACAGATAACAAAGAATTACGCAGCTTTAACCGGTTCTACTCAATTACCACAGTTGTTCTCTCTTGGTTATCATCAATGCAGATGGAATTACAATGACGAAGACGATGTTCTTACCGTTTCGCAAACCATGGACGAATATGAGATTCCCTATGATGTCATTTGGTTAGATGTCGAGTATGCTATCGAGAAGAAATACTTCACTTGGAACCCAGCCAGATTTCCGGATCCTCAAAGAATGTTGGCCAAGTTGGATGAGACTGGTCGGACTTTAGTCGCTATCATCGATCCACATCTTAAATCGGGTTATCCAGTCAGCGATGAGTTGATCTCAAAGGAGTTAGCATTGAAAGACAACAAGGGGGACAATTACAAGGGCCATTGTTGGCCGGGAGAATCCTATTGGATCGATACTTTTAATCCTGAATCTCATCCTTTCTGGACTGAAAAGTTCTCCAATGAATCGATCTTTGGTGGATCCGCTAAGAATTTACACATCTGGAACGACATGAATGAACCATCAGTGTTTTCAGGCCCAGAAACAACAACACCAAAGGACGTCATCACCCATGGTCAATTCGAGATCCGGTCTGATCATAACATTTACGGCTTGACTTATCATGAAGCGACATATGACGCATTGATGCAGAGGTACGATAACAACAAAAGACCGTTCATTCTCACAAGATCCTACTTCGCCGGCTCTCAAAGAACAGCAGCAATGTGGACAGGTGATAATATGTCTCAGTGGTCATACCTTAAGATCTCGTTACCTATGCTACTAACTCAGAATATCGTCAATATGCCTTTCAGTGGCGCAGATGTTGGTGGGTTCTTCGGGAATCCTTCCAAGGAATTATTAACAAGATGGTATCAAGCAGGTATTTGGTATCCTTTCTTTAGAGCTCATGCTCATATTGATTCTAGACGTCGTGAACCGTGGATTGCTGGCGAGCCGTATACTGATATTATGAGAAATGCTGTTAGATTGAGATATCGTTTGTTACCTTTATTTTATACCAAGTTTTTTGAAAGTATGAAGTTTGGGGATGTTGTGATGGAGCCTTTGTTCTATAAGTTTCCACTAGATTCGAAAGTCTTTGAAATCGAAGACCAATTTTTCGTTGGTGGGATATTAGTCAAACCTGTCACTGATGAAGGTGCTGAAACTACAGAAATGTACATTCCAGATGATGAATTTTACTACGATCATGAAGACTTCTCAGTTATTGACCATGGTAAAGGTTATAAGACCCTTTCTGCTCCATTGAGCAAGATCCCGGCTCTTTATAGAGGTGGTGTTATCACTCCACGTAAGGATAGATACAGAAGATCCACCAAGTTGATGAAATATGATCCGTACACTCTCCTTATTGTATTAGACACCGAAAGTTCTGCAAATGGTTCCTTGTTCATTGATGACGGTGAAACTTTTAACTATGAATCAGCAGGTCAATATCTTTACGTTTCTTTCAAATACAGCCATGGTATAATCTCGGGTGAAGTTCTTGAAGGTGAAGGTGGATTTGAAGGGTCTACGGTGGTGGAAAAGATTCAAATTGCTCATAATAATAATGACTTGGAAATTGTTGCTGCTGTCGCTGAACAAAATGGTAAAACCTGGGAAGTCTCAGTTTCTAGAGAGAGGGGTGGTTATATCTTGATAAAGAATCCAAAGATCGACTTAAGTTCCGAATGGAAGATCATTGTCAAATAGAAACCTGTCCGTTAATTGATTCATTTATAACATATAATAGCTTATAAGTCTGGCCGCTACCTTCTGATGATGGTTTCCAGACTTCCATGTTTCCGTCACATCTACGCGGGATCTATCAATGTATATTAAAGGCGGGTCTTAGTAGGTACATTGGACATCTGCTCGCAATTCAAAATACGATAGCACAGCTTACATAACGTCTAGAAGTCGCCAGCTTGAAATAAAAAACTTAGATTAGTAGTCGTTGTTGTTGTTAAATTCAAGGAAACTCTAGGCACAGATGTTTCTTTAGATCATAGGTGGACCTAATACTAGAGCCTTGGATCTTGGGTGCCATACTATAGATAAACATTTCAAGGTCCAACCAAATGAATTGTTGATTAATAAAAAGTGAGTTGTTCTATGTTTCGCATCTCTACCAGGGCTACGAACCATTACCGCCTATCAAAGGCCAAAATCAATATCCTCATTGATCGTACCCAAATCCACTTGAGAATCAGCCAATTCTATTTCATGGAGACCAATCTCATTCCTAATCCATGTAGAGAACTTTGCCACTTCAGTCCAAAGCAAAACTCTTGAACATTTCCAACATTTGACTTTCTTGGGAATCAATGGCGGGAAACTACTTGTCTCCTTATTCGATTTGAGTTCTTCTTGAGTTTTGGCTTCTTTGTAGAGACACATAAGATGGTACACGGTATCACAGTCAGTATGGTAACAGATGGAAATAAATGGAAATTCATCACTGTTGATGTAATCGATATTATTTTCACAATAACCGCAATTGTATTCGCCATGTTGCAATATCTGTGAGAATCTATCCATATGAGCTTTGTTCCTTTGTGTATAAATTTCTTTAAAATCCTCTACTTCTTTTAAATTACCATCATCAGGGTTCCGTATTGACCGGACATAATCAATGAACACCGAATCATCTGCCCCTGAAATCCGAAACTTGTTCTCAACATAAACATTATAAACCACGTCGTCAAAACACATAATCTTCAATCCCATCACTTTAAAAAACGGGGAATTCATCAATAATCGCACATTTCCAACCTTATGAGCCAAAGATCTCCCACCAGTTTTGCTAGTCGTTATCCTCTTCGTAGCTTCAACATGTCTAGTCTGATAACAATGTTGCCATGCGTGTTCGAATTGTAAAGCCGCGATCTTATTAGGAAACCCATGAATGAGCATGATCATTTCCCAAGGCCGATACCCTTTTCTCTTGGTTCGATAAGCTCCAGCTGTTAATTGGCCATTATGTTGTCGAAGGCGACGGACTGGATCTGGTGTTGAACCGATGTAGAATGTGCCTGGTTTCGGCATAGATCGTAAGAGGTAGACTCCGTAGAATTTTGGGGCACTGTGTGATTTGCCAAGATTAGACATGACATTTTTGTTCTGAGACATTGAGAAATATCTGATTTGAGAGAGATTTGGTTATCCGGCTTTCGTAAGAGGGTCTTCCTCCGCTTTATGTGTCTATTTTGACATCAAATAAATCTTAAGAAGAGAATCAAAATCCGCGACTTTTGCGATAAAAATGAGGGCCGCATTTACCCGTCACAATCCGGCAGCTCGCAATCCCACGGCAACACAAAGAAAGGAAAGGAAATACGCAAATTTTTAACACAAGATGCATATCTGCACCAACGCGTATAGGGTCCGATCAATTCACACTTGGTTTACTTTAATGCGGCTATGTTGTAGCTGAGCATAGACATTAATTGTTACATTCCAGGTGCAGCATTGCCATGAAATCATGCTATTTACATGAAGAAACAAGGAACTTGCTTAGTTGGCAATGTGCTGAAGTCAGTGGCATCAGAAGTGACAACGAAAGTTAAATGTAGTGGTTTATAGTTGAAAATTATTTGTCTGGCCATATAGCGGACGTTTGTCTATCTGTGTTCACACACTGACCGCCATTTTCCAAATTATATTTCAGGACATTATATGCCTCGGTATGATGTTCGTAAATTCGTCGGCATGTACACGTCATTTTCCACACAATCTCTAACGTTTTCCTTTCCAACGAGAGTCGAGAAGAATTAACGTTTGATTCTAGAAGACTTGGATAGGGAACATGGATTAGACCGTTCGCTATTTGGCGGATTAAAATCGATTATGAAACCAGAATCTTATTACTATAACATTTATTAAATACATATTTATAACAATTTTTTTTAACAATATATTTTGGTACTTCTTTGAATTTATTATTTGTAAGCTAGAAAGTAACTTGCCGTATGATATCTTGAACCTCGAAATAGACATTAGTGAGAGATGTTGAGCATGAATTCAAGCATAGGAACAATTATTAGTCTTTTACAAGTTACAAGGCTGATCTAATTAAAAGGAAATAACAATTTTTTCGAAGAGGGAGTCTATGATTATTCGTTCTCAACAAATCAGATATCACATCTCTTCCATGAAGTTTGAGCCCAAAGTCCCAAAAGTATCTTCTCTATCAATAGGGAAATTTAAACTCCTGGCTATGCTAAAGTCGATCGACAAACCGTTTCCAGGCCATCTACACAATTCTTATTCTTTTTCCACATTAAAATTCATATCAGTCATTAAAAAGTTTCATTATATAAAGCAAATCGTTGGTTATCCGAAAGAACCAAATCATGATAGAAAAACCAGCTATCAAGAGTTGTTCTGAGATCATTGATCATCACCTGAATCATTAAAAGAATGTTTTTTCAAATGTTGAGGAATGTTGTGGAATAACCAATACATTGTCTCTTTCTTCCTTTTATCTCTTGTTCTCATCTCTTCTAATTCCGTAATAACCTTATCCTTAGCTTCCGCGTAGCTCAAACCGTATTCTTTTCCATATAACACAACACCTACCTCAATAGCGGCAATAATACGATGGCGACGACAGAATTTTTTGGAGAGATTCCTGTTTCCCTTTCTCCAAGTCTTACGATGTCTCTCCATGAATTTTAAAGGTGGTTGACCACGATACCCTGATTCCCATTCTTCAATGACATCATTAACAGATTGAGGAACTGGATTAAGTGTTTCAAATTCAATCTTGCTCCAGTACGCGATCTCTTCTTCGTCCATTTCAGAATCAAGTGCTTCAGGTGGACGTGTTATAGGCAAGGTGAAAGGCAAAGAGGACGGTTCGGGAAGGGAATTGTAAACAGGATGTTTGTTCATTAATCGAGTTTGGCGGAACGAATCAGGTAGATGTTGCTGCTGTTCTTGATGGTTTGCAGCGATATTGTATTGTACTTGATGAAGATTCTCAAGCTGTTTCTGTTGTGATGGCGATTGCACTTTATTCACAGGAGTACATGCCTGCGATGGTGGAGGAGGATTAGAAGAGGCGCGTTGCTGTGTTTCAGGTGGGGTAGGAACAGAGTTATTTATAATCATAGGAGTTGTTTGAGTCGGACCCTGTGCCATTATGATCTTAGAAGGAGGAACTTGTGGTGTAGGATGTTGAATAATTGTGGAAGAGCTAACTGGCAATTGCTTTGACAGATCAACAGTGATATCAGAAGGAAATTTTGGTTGTTGCTGTTGGTGCATTTGCTGCAGGCTCATAGGGACCATATATATACTTTTTGTGTGATCGTAGAACTGATTCACAGGCGGTTTGTTATTTGTAAGGTTCTGTGCTCGAGATGTATGGTTTTCTACTGCTTCGCTTTTCCTTTGGGTCATTTGCTCATCCGGTGTAGTTCTGGCAGTGGTTTCTGTATATTGAGTTTTTGTGGAATCATTGTTGAAAGTAACAGTGGATTGGGCACTGTCATCAGAGTCAGAATCCTTCTTGAACTGAAAATTGTTCAGCGTTTGTGAAGCCTCAGCGTCGTTAACATTGGACAACCCATGATGACGTTCTTGATATCTTATGAATGCGCCTAGTCGTCCTTCGACTTCTACTAATTTGGCACTGATGTCTTCCGTTTCTTGGTTTTGTTTTCCTTCAAGATGATCTATTCTCCTGGAAAGGTTGACTATGTCTTGCTGGAAACCACGGAGAGCTTCGTTGAAGTTTCTGTCCAACTGGGCCATTTGATTCTGTATTATACTGAAGAGATCCATTATATTACTTCTTGGTCCTAGGACGTACTGATCGTATCACAGAATCAAATGATTATGACGTGACGTTCTGTCATCCAAAACAAGGAGCAGACTAGCACGTTTTTATAAAATTCCACCGAAACGTGAAGTTTTGTCAGAACAATAAACATTCTCGCGCATAAGCTGTGCCCTGGAAACCTCTAAACTCTGGTTCCGCTGGCACCACTCCAAGTCCCAAACTCACATATAAGAAACGCCGAATTACGTGGCAGGACGAAACCTTACAGATCCTCCAGACGCACCGGTCCGGTCCGCACAACAGTCGAATTCTTTTCCAAACAATTTTAAATTGTGCACAATTTGAGACTTGAACATCTTCGTTCTTGCTTCCAGAATGTTCCAATGCAGCTTTAGATGATAAAGGTTTTACAATACTTGAAATTGTGTATGATCAAAATACATCTACAAAAGTATAGACCATGATCCAACTTGTTCTTAGCAAGTTGACCATTAGATCGTAAGAGAATTTCGTATAATTTGGTTTCAAGAGATTTATCTGACAAGTTTGGATTGTTCCGCAAATCCCCTATCCGCGAAATTCGAATGTTGTATTGAATGCATGACGGTTGCCTATTACAGAAGCACTAGGTTATGCATTCAAATGCACTAAACGTTCTTTCCGTGCATTAAACCTTGGAGATTGTTACAATACGCATGATTGCAACAAGAATTAATCATCATTTATTCCCCATTCAGATATTTTCAAGCTGTTAATATCCGCGTGCACGTGAGTACTCTGGAAGATATTAGTAAGTGCAAAATTATTCTAGAACTCAGCGCGAAACTAGGAATCACTGAAGCAAACTTTTCGGTAGACCTTTGGGAGAATCAAAGACTGACGAAAGGAAACATTCCAACCTCTTATTTATTGTAGTAACAGTTTCTGAACACAAGTGAGAAATTTGCAGTAATTTTCTGGGAGTCGACAAGACCCGATAACCAGTATTTATATGTCCAAGGGTTAATATCAACACAATGCTTTCCATTTATGGTAATTAATCGGTCAAATATTGCCAAAAACTTTCGTTTTCCTACTCAAGTTCTTTCTTATTCCTCAACTACCAGCACCGAACGAACCCTGAAACACTGTTGCAATTGTCGATAAATGTAGGCAATGTTTCCAAATGTGGTAGAGTAATGACTGAGTTAGAAATTGAATTCGAATGTACTATAGTTCCGATAAAATAAGAACATAAAGTTAGAAACTAAAATGTTCGTTTCTATGCGCGGTTTTCGACTGTTTTGGTTCAAGACTGTTCTTAAGTTTTATAGGGGGCCAATACTTCGGTTGCTGGCTGTACAGTGAGTAATCTAATGAATCACTATTGTATCAAAATATTTGGAGCTAAAAATTAACGTTATATCTTGGTAATGATTGTCGATTGAGTAGTGAACCCTAAGACTAAGGCTGGAGGCGCTGGTAGATGTTATGACATGGGACTTCAATTTAGGAAGTAGATTCAACTCTTGATGATTGATGAGAACAGACTTTCATCTATCCTCACGTATGAATGATGTGATCAAGACCTAGTTTCGATTTGCGTTGATTTTTTTGATGAAAGTCCATGTTTCATTCTTTAAGAAACAGTTTGTTTCCTCGCTGTTTCTAGGATTGTCTGCACTCTTTAAGTTTTTTTTTTCAAATGACTTTTTTGTTAATTACTCTGTAGTACTGTAAGTTGTAAAAACTTCAACCTAAATGACAAATTTCAGTGCAGTAGGAAACCAGAAATTATTCATAGGAATATTTTAACATGATCTGCTGTTGGGGGCTGGAACATCCTAATAATGACCATGGTGTTCTTATTGGCTCTTATAACAAGAGTGTAAGGCAGAATAAAATAAGAACCACGATATAGGGTTTATTTGAAGATTAATGACCAGTCCTGAAGACAGGCATATGGATAAAATTTCGATCGAAAGATCAATTGGCCATTATAATAGATATATGAGGTCTATGACCTTTAACGATCACGGGGGATAAGACTGTTAACGTGGTATAACATGGGGGTAGTTGGGATCATTTGGAACTTGTTGACAACGGTGTCCAATGTTTTAGTGAAATATGTTACACTGATCTGTATGTCGAACTAAACTCGAGTGGCCTGATGTATTGTTTTCGCATTTAATCGGAGTTTATAAACAAATTATATCCAAGGATTGATATCTATGTGGAGTTTTGATATACGAACAAGTCCCGATACTCGAAGTCCCATATCCGGCAACGATATGTATGCTAAGAATACCGGTGTCTTACGTATATCGTCGATTGGATCAAGGATCAACATTCTGACATGTACATCGGATTAAAGATATAGAACGGCTGGTTTCTAAATATATTGAATCCGCTATTAGTCAACGAGTCCATATAAAAATTTCAGCAGATGAATTAACACTACAAACCCTTGAATATGGACATACGTAGCAATTATCCACAAGTTGAACAGGTGAAGTGAATAACAGTCTTAATAGTCTACAATTTCGTGATATATCATTGGAACAAATCCCCCCATTAGAGCTTATTTTAATTTCCAATTACTATTGTTACTTTGAACCAAACTTTCGGGCCTCGAAATGGGGAATCTATTTAACGTATGCTAATCTTTCAAACTATGCCACTATACAACAAAACACGTGGGGGTTTTACTTCCCCGTAATAAACTTTACGCATCCCATCGAGGAAATATCCTCTGCACTGTTTCTTTTAGCGGTAAGGATCTCCGGGGGTGTTTTCTCGTTGGATAGACATACGGTTTTGCCTGCGACGTTGGTGAACTTTATAGTTTATGATTGGTGGGGCCCCGGTTTCTTCAATTGATTTTATATTTGAGAAGTGTGGGCCGTGTTTTCAATTGGATTTGGTGGAAGATGAAGGAACAAAAGGGCATTGAATCATGCAATTAATTCCAGTAACTCATAAAGGTTGATTAGTTAGTCGATATTTAAATAAATATTCTTTCAAAGTATGATTGTTCGATCCCACGTTATCTGTCATATATTTTATAATACAAAACAATACATTCGTTGCCGTTTATCGAACATATATGTGAAATCAGTAAATAACACACAGTGTGTACATACATTTATTACACTTCTTGGATATAATTGTATGTGCACAAAGGGTACGTCAGGCTGAAACCAGAAATGGCCCTTGAGAAAGACCCAAGATATTTTTGAAGAGCATTTTGAGTTAATCTGTGGCGAAAAAAGAGATGAAGAAACAGGTGAAGACAATAAGACACTTTTGAGCAACATCAGAGTTTGGTAAGGCAGTACCAACAATATCAATGATCAATTCAGAAAATGCCATACCCGCAGCACCAATCAATAACATGGAACGACGACCTAAGATTTCAACAAGGAAGATACCTCGGATAGTCACGACAACATTAACAACATTGGTAATGATTTGGATAACGAATTCGTTGGAGATACCAGAGTTCTTGAAGAAAGTTGGACCAAAGTGGAAGATGAAGTTAATACCTGTTAAATATATGCATATATAGTTACCGAATATTACATGCGGTGCGCGGTTTTTAAATGTATATACGTCGTGATGTGTCTATATAGTTGACCACTTATGTGCCAAATCCTGTAGAGAACTTGCACTATTAATTAACGATTGATCATTAAAGATATCATTGTTTTGACACAAAGAAATACTATTGGTAAGGTCATCACTTTATCTTTTGCTCCACATCATTCACAAGATGATTCTCTTGCTTATTATTATTCTCGTTTTTGTTGTTTCTACTAGTTTCCAAGCCCGACCCTAATAACTCCTTCAACAATTCCTCTTCTTCCAATTTCTTCTGCAATTCCTCTGCCCTTTTCAGCTCATCCAACACGACATATTTTTTCTTATTCTTCCTCTCTTTATTCTCCTTGATACTCTTCCTTCTTTCCGCAACAACGCTCTCTCTAGAATTCAAAGGATCATAAAAATGTTGCACTTTCATAGCCAAAATCTCTCTAGCCTTTTTCCTATTCTGTTCTTGAGATCTCGTAGCCTGACACGTTACGACAATCCCACTGGGTAAATGTTTCAGTTGAACTTTGGAATTACATTTGTTGATCTTCTGACCACCTGGACCTTGACCTCCTTTAAGGAATACTTCTGTGATTTCATCTTCGTTAATCTTAGGTCGCGGTGGGAGTTTGTTGGCTTTTATTTGGTTGGTCCGGGTCGTTGTAAGGAGCCTTGTAATGAAGGGTTGGGAAGATTTAAAGGATCGAAGCGTTAAACCGGGGGATGGCAGAAGCATTTGGTGTTTGTAGTCGCAAAGTTGGTGTAAGAGAACTATTTCTTTAAGGAAGATATTTTTGTGTCAGATTCCACAACTGTTAAGCTGCGGGACCAACCGACCGGGACGGATCTTTATGCTTTTTTTCTTTCCATACACACACACAGTTTAGCGGCCTCGCGAAAAAAATCAATTACGCCAAAACTTCGGGTAAGCGAAAATAAAAACATATAGAAAGCGATTGATTGAACAACCATACTTCTCTTTAATTGGAACTAAAATCGCAACTACCTTTTCTTTCTGTTTTCTTTTTGTTTTTATTTTTTTTTGCATTCCAATCAATTATCAATTTTCTAAAATTTTTTCATAATGTCCAAAGAACAAGTAAGTTCAACAATGCCATATATCAATTAATTATTTGCCCGAACTTTCAAGGTTACTAACTCCCCTCCCCTTCTCTTTCTTAGTCGGTTCCTGATTTGGACTCATTAAGATTCCTCGCTCTTGGTGGTGGGAACGAAGTCGGTCGTTCTTGCCACATCTTAGAATACAAAGGCAAAACCATAATGCTGGATGCCGGTGTGCATCCTGCTCACACGGGGATCTCGGCATTACCGTTTTATGACGATTATGATTTATCCAAAGTTGACATATTATTGATTTCCCATTTCCATTTGGATCATGCGGCAAGTTTGCCCTTCGTTATGCAACATACTGAGTTCAGAGGACGAGTTTTCATGACTGGTGCTACGAAGGCTATTTATCGGTATTTGTTGAGTGATTTTGTGAAAGTTACTAGTATATCTGGCTCGAACAATTTCAGTGGTGGCAGTGGAAGTGGTAGCAGTGGTGCTCTATATACAGATGAGGATCTCAGATTGTCGTTTGAAAGAATCGAGACTGTGGATTATCATTCGACGATCGAATGTGATGGGATTCGATTCACGGCGTACCATGCTGGGCATGTTCTTGGTGCTGCGATGTATTTCATTGAGATTGGGGGGTTGAAAGTTTTGTTCACGGGGGATTATTCTCGTGAGGAGTCGAGACATTTGAACTCTGCCGAAGTCCCACCGATGAAACCGGACTTGCTGATCACGGAGTCGACTTTCGGTACTGCTACGCACGAGCCACGACATGAAAAGGAACTGAGATTGACGAATTTGATCCATTCGACGTTGGTGAAAGGCGGTAGAGTGTTGTTGCCTGTTTTTGCGTTGGGGACAGCACAGGAACTGATGTTGATTCTGGAGGATTATTGGGACCAGCATTCAACGCTGGAGCACGTGAACATCTATTTCGCCTCGTCGTTGGCCAAGAAGTGTCTCCCTGTTTTCCAAGCTTACGTCCACATGATGAACGACACTCTGAGACGCCAGTTCAGGGAGACAAACATCAATCCTTTCGTGTTCAAACATATCAAAAACATCAAGAACTTGGACAAATTCGAGGATTTCGGTCCGTGTGTCGTCGTTGCCTCCCCGGGGATGCTGCAAAACGGTGTCTCTAGAGATTTATTGGAACGCTGGGCCCCAGACTCGAAGAACTCTGTGATCTTAACTGGTTATTCCGTCGAGGGGACTCTAGCCAAGGCATTGATTACCGAACCTGACACTATTCCATCTCAATCGAACCCGGACCAGATGATTCCTCGCCGTTTGACGATTGAAGAAATCTCATTTGCGGCACATGTAGATTACGAACAGAACGCGGCTTTCATTGACGAGGTTGATCCAAAGGCCATCATCCTAGTCCACGGTGAGTCCAACCCGATGGGTCGTTTGAAATCCGCCTTGCTCTCAAAATACGCCAAGTTCAAAGGCACGGACAACGAAGTGAAAGTGTACAACCCGAAGAACTGTGACGAAGTGGTGTTGAAGTTCAAAGGTCTAAAGATCGTCAAAGCATTGGGTTCCATTGTCCAGGAGAAGGAAACAAGCGCGATGAACGGTGTTCTTATAGCGAAGGATTTCGAGATGAACCTCATGAAAGTCGACGAGGTGCGTGAATTCTCCAATTTGACTTCCACAATTGTCAAAGAGCGTCAGACTTTGCAAACCTGTGCTGGTCCGGAATTGATCGCATGGCATTTGAGACAAATGTTCGGGCACATCGATGTTGTCATTGACGAGAAGGACGAATGGGAGTGCTCGATCATGAATGAAATCTCAGTGAATCTGATCGAAGGTGTCGTTGTCGTGGAGTGGTTGAGTGGGATCATCAACGATTCCATTGCCGATTCTGTGCTGGCTATATTGATGTCTGTGGATTCGTCGCCTGCTTCGGTTAAACTGACCAGTGGCAAAGCCCACGATCATGGCCCAGAAGAAGTCAAAGAAGAAGTCAAACAGGAACCCGAGCAAGAAACCAAGCAAGAAGAAGTTCAAGTTAACAACGTCGAGGAAGATATCAAAGACGCAGATCAAACTCCAATTTCAGATCTCTTCTCAACTCCCACAACACAAACCCGTCTTCAAACAATCCAAACATTATTAAACCTGCACTTCGGCTCTTCAGCAATCAAATCAGACCCATCTTCTTCAGGGTGTGAGATCACCATTGGTAAACACACAGCCAAGGTCAGATATGAAGATTTGAAAGTCGAATGCAGTAGCGGTGTCTTGAAGGGAAGAGTTGAAATGGTTTTGAAAAGAGGCGTAGGCTTAACTTCTACCTTGGCAGTCGGGAAAGTTAGTCACGTGACTGGGAAGGATGTGAAGGTCGAGTGATTATTGCTTACTGTATAGAACTGTAATACGATGTTAGATTATACACTACGCTACATGAATTTAATCCTTTATTTGTTTATTTTAATTCAGTTTAATCCAATTTAATATAACTTAATTTATTTGAATTTAGTTATTGTACAAGTCCAAGGCCACGCCCTCATTCCAGGCCTTCATAGCCATCTTCAACATCGTCAACCCAACCTTCCAACTCCCCCAAGATCCCATCGTCAACCCTCCATAGATTGACAATATTATCCTCCGCAACAGTACCAATCAAATATTTAACCTCAGGATTCCACGACAAATCAGTGACAGGAGCCGTATGACCAGCATGCATCATGAACAATTCAGGAGACCCATCTTCATCGTCCTCTTGAACTTGTTCCATCCCGATCTTGGAAATATCCCATAATAAGACCCTACGATCTGCTGAACCAGAAGCCAATAACGAATCAGCATGAGGAGACCAATCCAAGCACGTGATCGAATCGGAATGACCCATGATGGTGTGCAGTGTGGTCCCAGGGTTTCTCAAGTCGAAGAGTTCAATGTTGGAGTTGGATAACCCCAAAGCATAAAGGTATTCGGAAAACGGGGAGAAGGCCAAAGTGTTGATGGCAGAAGGTCTTGTGATGTCATGGACCAATTTATGGTGGTCTCTGATGTCGTACAGTTTGAAACTCTTGTCATCGGAAACAGAGGCGAATAAATCTGGGTTCTTTCTGTGCCATTGAACTTCATTGACAATATCTTTATGATCGGTGTAGATCTTCAAAGGAGTCCCAGTGGACGATTCGGTGGATTTGACATCCCATAAAGCCACAGTGTTATCATCCGCAGCTGTCAATAAATAATCTTCCACAAACGGAGACCATGATAAACCGTACCCGTTCTCAGTATGGTGTTTCAACAGTATCGGTTGTGCTTCCTTGTTGTCGATATTGTATAGATGGACATCACCATTCCCATTGATAGTGGCGACCCTATTGGCATGAAAGGGATCATAACGAGCTCTGTTGATTTCGGAATCGTTCTTGAACTTTCTAGTGACACGCAATCTTGCATTCTTAGCCTGCGAAGAGCGATTCTGTTCTTCCCCTTCTGCTCCTTCTTGTTGTTGTGCTTGGACCTCGGATTCTTGATCGTCAATTAAAGAACCAGGAATAACCGTTTCTGCAATCTTCAAATAATCCGTTTCGTTCCCGGAAGTATTCGTTCCCAACAACAATCTCTGTTTGAAAGACTTCTTATTCTCCCTGGCAATTGAAGTTGGCAGCCATTGTATAGTCAAAGAGGGCCAGGTTAATCCTGTTTCGGAGACAAACCCATACATTAAATGACAATTCTTACGCCATAATTGATATTCTTCTTGGATGGAGATTTCCCTTTCAACGGCTAGTTGTTCGTAGGATTCAATGACAGTGGTGGTGGTGGTATTATTTTCACCAAGATCTTTAGACATTTTTTTTCTGTGTGGGTGGGATTTGGCTTGATATTTACAGAATAATTTCTTATACGTGGTGACGCGTTTCTTAAAACTTGAATATTTAATTTCATTCGCCCTTTTCTAAAATCTGTATGCACTACGCGCGCGTTCGCCACACAGATCGCCACACAGATCTCTAATTTCCAACCTCCAGTTAATCATGAAATAGATTTCGCGTCAATATTATAGAGATAGGATCTTTCGAAAGTTTTTGTGTCACGTGGAGAGAGTCTCACTTTTTTTGCCAAAGAGCAGATCCGAGGTAAGTAGGCATTTGATTTTGCATTTACCAGGCCCGCGCACAAAAACAAAGAAAGTAAGTTCCTATCTGTAGGTCGAAGGAGGTTTAAACAGATCATTGACTGTTGTTTTTTTTTCAAAAGGAACGACAACAACTTTAACCTTACACATTTCTAACCATAGACACAATGGCGTAAGTCTCTTGGTCCCATTTATTTTCTCATTATTATAAATTTTCGATGGTTTTTTGAATAGCTTACTAACAATGTGTAACACTCTAGTGACCTAATAGACCGTCCAAAAAACGAACTTACCGAATCAGAACTCCATCGTCTTGAGGAATACGAATTCTCCCATGGTCCATTATCCATCTTACAGGAAGCCGTCGAACAAGGAACAAAAGTTTTAATCTCCTGTAGGAACAATCATAAATTATTAGCCACAGTGAGGGCGTTTGATAGACATTGTAATATGGTTTTGGAAAACGTTAAAGAATTATGGATGGAATACCCTAAGAAAGGTGCAAAGGGATTGCCGAGAGAGAGATTTGTTAGTAAGATGTTCTTAAGAGGGGATTCCGTTATTGTGGTTTTGAAAGCTTGATAGAGAATGTATAACGAGAGAATGTTGTATAATACTATTGATATGAAAATGTTAATAATTTGTTCTGACGACACGTAGAAAGTTGATCAAACACTGCTTTACAAAAGAACACCAAAACATGTGATATAATCAGAACAATAATAATTACTATGTACAACTCATATATTAACAACTATCAAATTTCACCGAGTAGCGAACCAGAGGCATAACAGCATGAATAATCATTGATTGTTGTCATATTATCTGACACCCGGTCTATACTATAACACAAAAAACCAAAAGATCTAACATTTTTTCTTTTTATTGTTTTCTTATTGAATAAAAACCTTCTTGGTGATCTTTTCACCTTGAGCGAATTCAGGCATTATCACAACTTTAAACTGATCACCCTTTTCATTGAATTGTTCAACTGATTCCTTCCCTTGGAATAATTGCAAATCTTCGCTCTTGACTTGAATACCATTAGTCAACTTGGAAATTTCCTTAATGATAGTGGCTTTGGTTTGTGGGATGGAAGAGAATGTGATTTCGGAAGGTAATTTAGTCTCTAAAGATATCAAAGAATAATCGCCAGTGGATGAAGAGATCTTACCCTCAGAGACAGAATCTGAGGATTGCTTGAAAAGTAAACCCTTGATAGACAAAGGCTTAGCTTCGGCATTCTTAGCATTGGCCGCATCTTTAGAAGCTTGCTTTCTAGCATTCAAAGCAGACAATCTAGCTTCTTGTTGAGCCAAAAATTGTTCTTGAGAAGCACGGATCTTTTCCTCCTCTCTAGCTCTGATTTCCTCTCTTGTAACAACAGGAATCTTTGGCCCTTGGTTTAGTCTAGGAATGATATAAGTGGCGCCATTGTTTGGATACAATTTGTTTCTCATCAAACCAGGAAGAACTTCAATGATTTCACCTTTAACACCATGACCTGGGAAATCTCTAAGTAATTGAACTGAGATACGGTTTTCACGTTTAGTACGGGCAGAGTATCTGACTAATGGGACACGTTTGATCACTGGGGCTCTGAAAAGGAATGAGGACATGTTGTGAAGGAGTGCACTGAATGATTGATTCAAATCAGTTGGGTAAACAATTTATCTTATTATACCGTTGTTGTTCATCATCGGCCACAAACGCTCCAGTTTGACCACAAAAACGTTGAAATTTTTTGGAAGGTCCCGCGGGTCGATCAAGCTGTCGCGAACAAGTCTGTTCAGCCGAGCTCACTACAAAAAAATGTTATACGAACCTTGATACAAATTAAATTAATATACAAGTTTACTAGAACAGTACCTTTTTCTTTCAATACCACGCTCTGTACAAAATGGATCAAGATAGCTCATTGAAAATAGTCCGCGAAATCAAGCAGAATCTTGAAACAACTCAGGATCTCCAACATGAGCTTTCACAATTATCCAATCTTATCGGTTCAACTAGATCCAATGTCAATCTTCTTCAAAGTCTATCCAACTCTTCCGAAGTATGGCAAATTATTAGAGATATCATCGAATATGGTACCACAGACACTGTTAATATCGAGGAGTTGACCGCTCGTGTTATTAGAGGAGTCATCGTCTTGGCAAGAAACCTGATTACTAATAACCAATCGTTAATTGACAATTTGAATTCATTAATTTTGAAATATTTGTCCCGACTTGCCGAAAATCAAACACGAATCTCTGATAATGTTAAGATCAACACATTGCATTCTTCTCTGGAGTACTTGGCAAACTTCACACAAATCAAGCAGAAATTCCCAAAAGGATTGGTTGGTTTATTAAACGATTCTGTGTCAAAGTATCCAAAGCTCATAAAGGCTGATCCAGAATGCGTTTCCTTATTATTCACCGTTTTGGAAAACATGATCAAAGATGACGATGAGGTGACTACTGAAGCTTTATCACAAGCACAGGGGAAGTTTATATTGGAATTATTGCTGAATCAGTTCGAACAAATTGATTTCGAGAAACATAATAGAGAACATGAAACATTAACGTCTTTGGATTTGCAAATAATGAAGATTTCCAAACTATTAATAACCCATGAAAGTTTCTTAAAATTCATCACTGTCCATAACGACGATTCCAATCAGACTTATCGATACTTAAAGATTGCCCAAGTGGTTATCACCAGTGTTTCCCAATGGGATATTTTCCATCTGACTGTCATTTTATCTTGGACCTTTGAACACTTGCAATATCTTTCCACCGAATTACAATCCTTCTTCAAACTACAGGACCTGGATAGCAAAAAGGACCTCGCATCGGTGCTATATTCTCAATTGTCTACGATTTTGGACATTTACACCCATCTCACAATCTTCGAACATACCAAGAAGTTCCTTGATTCCTACCAAGGCCTCGATCTTTTGCTTACGCTATTATCAACATTGCACACCAATATCAAACCCTTGAAATTAAAAGATTCAGAAAGATCCAGTTCGCATTATCAGATCCCAGATGACCATTTCCCAGGCTGCAAATCCCTTCTTATTGAGATCTTATCGCAATTAACACATGGTAATCACACCATTCAGGAGCAAATCAGACAGAAGCATGGTCTAGAATTGATCTTATCATGTACTAATATCGATGACAATGAACCTTTCATTAAAGAACGTGCTATTGTTTGTTTGAGATTCTTGTTGTTGGGAAACGAAGGGAATCAGAAGTTTGTTGCTGCCTTGGAGGCTAGACAGGTGCTGGATAAGAAGGTTGTAGAAGATGTCGGGTATGATGTTGAGATTAAAGATGGGAAAGTACAATTGAAGAGGAAAGAAAAGATTAAAGAAATGGAAGAACATATCGTCAATAGAGAGAGAAAGCGGGATATTTTGGAAGATGTTGATGAGGAGGAAGGGAGGCAGTGATTAAACCACATGTCAGTTTCTTATGGATATCATACAATCTTCAAACAATCTAATTCTAATTCCATGTTATATCTATCATCCCATTAGTTGCCGCATGGCTGATAAACGTTGGAATAGGAGACAAGACATGGAGTCATGAGGTTTGGGAGTTTGATTCCAAGGGAGACGAAGACAGCGGTCTTCTGAAATCAGATCAACGAACGGGGCTTCCTTTAAGACTTGATTTTGAATGTAACTACATTAGCACGTCATTTGCTTTTCATACAATATACAAGAAACTTGATAGAGACTTACATATCCTGAATTTGAGGACCTCAAACTGATTGATCATTATTTAGCCTTCTTACCAAAGAAACTTAAGAGAGAGCTCTGTTTACCGCCACCAGTAGATGTCTTGCTTTTCTTATTCGAGCCACTTAGAGTAGCTGGGGAAGCAGCAGATCTCTTTTTGGATTCGATCTTGTTCTCGTCAGATTTAATATCAGCCTTGACAGTTGATTTGGCTCTTGGTTTAGGTGTTAGTTTTGATTGGGCTTTCTTTTCTGTTACTAGGAACCCATCTTCGTCATAATATTGTTTAACTGATTCGTCTTTGGAGATGTCTTCCTTTTCCATTTCTTGGACCCCTTCCACGTTATCGATGGCCATGCTATCCTCTTTTTCTGGAGTGGTGACTCTTTCTGATTCGATAAATTCATCTAGTTCTTCCAGTTCGTCCAATTCATCTTTGGTGAGACTTTCTTCTTTTTCTTCCCTTCCAGTTTCCTTTGGTTCAACTTCTTCGATTTCTTCATCAGAGTCAAAGAGCCCTTCCAATTCTAATTCCTTTGCTGTTTTCTTTCTTGGGGGAGCTTCAACAACAGGTTGGGCCTTCTTTACTTGAGCAGCTCTCGCAGCGTACTTCTTCACTGGAATTTCTTTTTCGTCTTCACTGATTTCGACAGTTTCTGTTGCTTTGTTTGCAGCAGGATCTGTTTGGGATCTTCTAGAATTGGAAGCCTCCTCCTTTTTAGAATTAGATGTATTTTCTGTTGCTGATCTACCGAATGTGGGTTGATTGGATTTCTTTGCTGTATTCTCTGACTCAGCAGGTCTTTTGTTTCTAGCTAACATTCTAGCTGCTAACGAACCCATATATGGCTCTTCTTTCTCCTTTCTCATATCTGACTTATTGCTATTTGAAACAGAAGAAGAAGAACTGGAAGGCTTAGTTGACTGTTCTGAATCAACTGGTATGTCAGCCTTCTTTAATGATGGGGTGTTCAAAGTTTGTGCCCCAACAGCCGATCTTGCTTGGGGAGAAACACGTGGTAGCGTCGACTTGACGATTTCAGGACCTTTGGTAACACCCCATATCTTCAATTTTTCATCTGTGACTTCGATTTTATTAAGCTTGTTTTGGACTAGTTTAACAACTTCGTTGATGTTAGAATTCTTTGGGGCCAATGAGTAAACAGCAATAGATTTAACTTCCTCGAATTGATTCTGTTCTTCCAAATCTTCTGTGATCTTGATATTCAAACCATTGAAGTCTTTCAGCCTACCAACAATGACAAAGTTGGCTGAGATTAAATCCTTGTTCTTGAGATAGAAGGAATAAAGTAACCTTTTGGCGTCATCAACGTGTATGTCGAGCTCTCTGCTTAGAAGTTTATAAGTGTATGGTTGATTTTCCGTTAGCAATTGTTGCTGTAGCAATTTGGTTGATTGTTCAAGAAGCGACATTTGGAATATGAGATAACAACTTTTTAATTGATCTTTACTAATAATTCGAATAATAGTTTATAATGGTGTACAACCAGATTTCCAATATAAAATTACGCGTCGCATACAGAAATTCGCTAACAGAAGATTCGCGAATAGGTCCTAAACTGGAAATAAGCGCGTATCGAAATTTTTTCGAGCCTGTCGTTGAAAAAAATGATAGAAAGGCATAGTTAAGGAGGTTGGTAAGGTTGGAAATAGTCCATCAACCAACCCTTAAGGTGTTCTTTCTTTCTTTCCCAGTTTCAAGCACCGAAGATGTCCGACTTCACTCAAGAAGAGCTCGCCATCGCTCGTCAATACGACTTAACTCCAAAGACCATTTCCTTCTTGGACAGACACTTGGTCTACCCAATCGTTGAATCCTTAAGAGACATCTACGATGACAAGACCATCGCCCAATTATCTTTGGATCTTTTCAAGGAGACCAACATGACTCAATTCGTCAAGGAACAATACAAGTTAGTCCAAGGCTCTGTTCCAGCTGAGTTATCCGCTAAAGAAGAGCAAATCGAGAAGACCTTTGCTACTTTGAACGAAGAAACTAAGGAAATCCTTGCTGTTTTAGCCGACCAAGAAGTCCAAGATAACCTCAAACAAGACAAATCTCTTAACAAGCAATACCTTGAATCCCAACACGGCATCACCGAAGCCAAGATCAACAAGTTATTCGAATTCGGTCAATTCCAATACAACCGTGGTGACTATGCCATGGCCTCTGATTTATTATCCAACTTTAGAATCCTCTCCACTAACCAAGAATCCGTTATCAGTGCCACTTGGGGTAAATTAGCCGCTGATATCCTCAGAGTTGACTGGGAACAAGCCTTAAAGGAATTGTCCAAGTTACGTGAAGTTGTCGACTCAAGATCCTTTGCTGATCCTTTAACTCAATTACACAACCGTACCTGGGTCATCCACTGGTCTCTTTTCCCATTCTTCAACTCCGAAAACGGGTTAGACCAATTATTAGACTTGTTCTTCTCTTCTTCTTATTTGTCCACTATCCAAGCTGCCTCTCCTTGGATCTTAAGATACCTTATTGCAGCTGTTGTCTCCTCTGAAAACTTCACCAAGAACAACTTATCCAACCCAACTTTCCAAAAGAGATTAAAAGATTTGATCAGAGTTGTTGGTCAAGAACAATACGAATATCGTGATCCATTGACTGACTTCATCAAGGCCTTATACATTGACTTTGACTTCAGCGAAGCTAACGTCAAATTACAAGAAGCAGCTGTCATTCTTAAGACCGATTTCTTCCTTCAAAACATTGCTGATGTGTTCCTTGAAAACTCCAAGCACTTGATCACCGAGGTTTACTGCAGAGTCCACCAACGTATCAACATTGCTGAAATCTCCAAGAACTTGAACTTGTCAAAGGAAGAAGGTGAAAAGTGGATTGCTCATTTGATCAACGAAACTAAAATGGATGCTAAGATTAACGAAAATGAAGGTACTGTTATTTTGGAACATCCAGTCACTTCTGTTTACCAACAAGTCATTGAAAAGACCAAGGCTCTTTCTTTCAAGGCTAACCAAATCATCGCTTCTTCTTTACAAAAGCAAGAATAGATAATAAGGAAATTGAATTTATAATCACATCATCATATAAAATTTTAGATCTCTTTCTAATGTACATTACAATTTATTATACGTGACACTAGATAGAGGTTAGTACTTACCATCAATGATAGTCTTAGCATTACCACCAACAAAGATATTGAAGTTACCAGTTTCTTGCTGCTTCTCAACTGCAACTCTAACAACACCGTCACTGAAAACATTTCTACCCTGTCTGATAATAAACTGACCTTCAAACCCTTCACATTCTGCAAGAACTGAGCCATCAGCACCGGCACCAGAACCACATACTGGGTCTTCGGTGACATTATCATGAACGATGAATAAGTTTCTAGCTTCATAAGTCAAGGAATTTTCAATCAATTCCTCACTTGAAGTGAAAGGACCAAAGAAAGAAACACCCATAATATCATGATCTTTACAAACGTTGACGAACTTCGCAGCATCATATTTCAAATTTTTAACAACCTCACCAGATTTGAAAAGCAACGTAAGCCATTCTGGACCATCGTCCACCATAACTGAATGTTTGATCTCATCAGTTGTGGTACCCAATGCTTCTGCAACTTGTTTGATGACCTCTGATTCTTTGTCGTAAACAGTGTGCTTATAATATGGCAACTTAAAACTAATAATACCGGTTTCTTGTGAAACAGTAAGTTCCACCAACCCGCCTTGACACTCTTGATAAACCTTCCCATTAGAATCAGGTTTGATTAACCCTGCTTCAAGCAAAGCATGAGCTGAACCAATTGTAGGATGACCTGCGAACGGCAATTCTAAATCTGGTGTGAAAATGCGGAGTTTATAAGAATGAGGAGATGGAACTGTTGGTGGTAGGACAAACGTTGTTTCTGAAAGATTTGTCCAGTTGGCAATACGTTGCATTTCAGTGTCTGCTAAATGGGATGCTGAGAAGAAAACGGCAACTGGATTGCCTTGGAATGGAGCGTTTTGAATAAAGACGTCGACTTGTTTGAATTGCAAATTGTTGGACATTGGTGTTGTTTTTGTGTTAGGCTATATGAGATAAAAGTCAATCTATAGATATAGTTGTTGGCTGTACTGGGAGAGTTTCGTACTTTTTATATCTGGGAGCTTATCCAGATAAGTTTATTCGATGTTGACTTAGAGAATTGCCAATCTAATTGTAAACACAAATGTAAGTTGAACCCTATCAAACAAAAAGAGTAGTCCGATAGAAGGTGGTCCTTGACTCATACTGCAAATCTGTGTGGTGGGCTTTTACTTGGTATGATTCATATCTTCAGATGCTCTCCACAATGCACCTCCCATCATTCTCCGTTGATAACCGAACGGTCTTCATGCACGAACTTTGTCAGCGAACCCATTGGTAAGTCGGCAAACCAAGTCGTACTTTCAATTAGTATGGAATGCTTAGTTTTCTGAACTCTGACACAATAGAATGGATTCTAATGGTGCAACCCAAAGCGGAAAGATTCGCGCGTTGTATGCGCGGTTGGTTTCAACAGCGCTGGAAAAAATCAGTGGAAAAAAGCCTTGATATAGGCATAGTTGAGAGGTCCTGTGGTTTATTTACATTCTTCTTTCTTTTGGAACGCTATCCCTTCCTGATCAACACAGTATGGCTGCTCCAAGAAAGTTATCCAGGTAAGTTCCTAACCTTTCAAAAAAAATCTAACTATTTCAGGAACATATCACTAACAAAGATAAATGCAGAGAAATCAAGCACAGAAAGGCTCTTCTTAAGAACCTCGTCACCGCATTAATCGAACATGAATCTATCACAACCACTCATGCCAAGGCCAAAGAAACACAGAGATTAGCTGATCGTTTGATTTCCCTTACCAAGAAGTCAGATCTTGCCACTGCCACCTCCTTAGCTCAAGCCGATGTCTTTAAACATGGTCAAATCTTACCTAAATTATTCGGTGAATTGAAAGACAGATATGCCAACAGAGCTGGTGGGTTCACTCGTGTTTTAAGATTAGAACCAAGATTAGGTGACAACGCTCCACAGTCTATTGTTGAATTAGTTGATGGTGGTAGAGAGATGAAGTTCTGGTTGACTGCTAGAATTGTTGCTAGATTGGAACAACAAGGTTTGGAAATTGATGAATTGACAAAATTCAATGTTCAACAATTGATTAAATTGAGACATAACGGTGAGGAGGAATTCAGAACTTTGGTTGAAAGAATGAAGGTGGAATTTTACCAAAATATCGAATCTTTCAATGATAATTTGCCTTCTAAGAACTTAAAGGCTCCAACTGAACCACAATTGAAGAAGAATATCAGATTCGTCGAAAGACCTGCCAAGCAAGAAGAATCTGCTTAATATTGGGTTATTTAAATTGTTGTGTGTTTGTATATAGTTTCATGAGGAGGTTGCTAAGGTCTTAAATTAATTGTACATTATTTTCCACTGTCTTGACGTTATTCAAATTCCGTAGGTCCTACAATCGTTCGACTTGTATATATCCGTCCAGCAGGGTCTATACTTTGAACAACAAAATTTCTAGTTTATAACAAGGAAGTTTATTAAAAAGGGAATTTTGAATCTATGAAAAATCTGAAATGTGTTCAAGTAGGGGACCGTGAACTTCAGTATATCCTACGTAGATACAAGGAATGCATTATCTCACAACCACTTATTAAAATATGAATGTATATGTAAACTAGTATAAATAACCCCTTCTCTAACCTCCAAGAAACCTCAATTTATCTCTTATTTAGAAACATCGTCAATCAAACCTTGCAACTTATTCACAAGACAAGAAGTGGTCTTAGAAGCATCAAATTCATAAACAGATCTGGCAAAACATAAAACCTGTTCATCCCATAAATCAGCGATAGTTTGCTTCATGCTTGGTCTATATTGGAATTCCAAACTTCTTGGAGAAACCTTAACCTTGTCATCATCAGTTTCTTTGTTGTTAATGAGATCCTCGGTTTGTTGTAGTGTAGTACTGACAAAAGTGTTACTCTTCTTGAAATCTTCAGAGTTATAATAGACGACAGAAGTGGCGAGAAGGACACCACCTAATAAACCATGGATTTTACCAGCCATTGTGTGAATTTTTGAATGCTATCTGTGAGAGAGTAGATTGAAAGAAGTTTTGTGAACTTGATCGGGTCGGAAAGGAGATTCAAGTACTGGCTGGAGCTACCCAGCTACCTATGTTGACGAATCATGCTTGATTTTCTTCAAATAGTTCCTAATTAGAAGGCAATTGATTACATAATCTAGAATTTCCAAATTTAAATTCCAACCTTTTAGGACATTCAAACATCTGGACATGCAGGATTCTGTGAGTGTAAGTAAGAGGGAAAAAGTACAAAATAAACGAATATCAAAAAGATCCTAGTTACATGTTCAGCATTGTATCAATCACAAAAGCATTACAATCCTTTTCAGGTCCTGTTGATCAAATTCCAATATTTGAAGTATTGAATATCAGTATTTGGAATAAGTCTAAGTTGAATGTTTCATGGCCAATATACAACAGAAATTTTGATATGTGTAAATACTATTGTCTATGGTGTTCCCAAATTATGGAAACTTAAACCATTGTATTATTTTGAGACAAGAAAAAACATGTTTGCACTTGAATCTTTCGCGGAAGTTCAACCTAAGAAATGAGTTACAAAATCAACTGTAGTAATACTAGCACTCAAGTTCCGATTTCAAATAAGAGGTTCTATTTAGATTGCTTTACAATGAAAGTAGCAACTTACCAGTAGTCTTTCTACCTTCCAAATCAGCAGCAGCTTGTGGGTAATCTTCCAACTTGTAAACATTAGAAATATCAAACTTCAATTCACCAGCTGCGATCAAATTAAGCATCTTCTCACTGTAATATTTCCATTCTTCCTTAGTAGCAAGATAATTGAACACGGTTGGTCTTAAAATCTTAAGGTTTTTGGCAGTTAAAGTAGCAAGGGTCACTGGAGGAACAGCACCAGAAGCATTACCGAAGGAAACAATAGTACCCTTTCTAGCAGTAGCTTTCATAGAGATATCCCATGTATCTTTACCAACTGAATCAAAAGAAGCGTGAACACCGTTACCACTAGTGTATTCTAAGACCTTAGCAGCAACATCTTCAGTAGTTGAATTGATTAAGAATTCAGCACCATTGGACTTAGCCAATGCCAATTTAGCATCCGTAGAAGCAGTAGCAATGACATGGGCTCCTAATCTGGAAATCAATTGAGTTAATAAAGATCCAACACCACCAGCAGCGGCATGAACGAGAATATAATCATCCTTTTTAACAGCGTACGATTCTTCAATGAATGTCAAAGCGGTAAACCCTTGGATGAAAATAGCAGCGTATAATTGTAAAGTTTCATCGTTAGCATCTTTAGGAATTCTCAATATCTTGAAATTCACTGTTGGGTCAATGAGAGTGTATTCTGCGAAAGTTGAAGGTGATCCATAAGCGATAATATCCCCGATTTGATAATCTTTGACATCAGAACCAACAGCCACAATCTCACCAACGGCTTCACGGCCTAAAGTGTATGGCAAGACAGTAGGATATAAACCAATTCTGAAGTACTTTTCAATGAAATTCACACCAGCGTATTTGTTTTTGATCAAGATCTCGGAAGTTGATGGAGTCGGAGTTGGAACGGTATCGTATTTTAAAACTTCATAGGACTCGGAAGTTTCATGGATTCTGATAGCTTTATGTGTTTCTGGGATGGACATTTTGGTGCAAATAGTTTGGTTCAGAGAAGGGAATGGTGCTTATGGCAAGTTTTGGGGGTCTATCTGCACTGGAAATTTGACGACAATTGACGGGAGTTTTATAGTTCATGTTGTCCCGCATGTGGAGCTGTTCTTGATTTGTCAGGTTATGTAATTACGGGCGGAGGATAGCAGCTAATTTGCCTCCTGCAGCAGAAACATTAAATTCACCGCTTTCGGTCAAGCCACAGTAGAGACGTTGCAACCATTATCCCAACAAAGGACACAGGATCGGCTATATTTATCCGAGTAAGTTCCAGTGTCTAATCTGTTTTCGAATATTTAATCACATATATTAACAGCACGAATAATTTTATTAATACACACTACATCAATAACCTAAAAATATAAATATAAGAACTTATTAACAATTATAGACCTGCAACTTATTTCTTCAAGCTTCTTCTAGTCTTAACAGCTTCAGACAATGTGGACAACACTTGCTTTGTAGTTTCGAAATCAATACAGGCATCAGTTATACTACAACCGTAGATCAAATCTTTTGGACCACTCTCTGGAACATCTTGTCTACCTTCCACCAAATTACTTTCAATCATCAAACCACAAATAGAAGTGGAGCCTTCAGCGATTTGTTCGGCAACGACTTGGGCGACCTTTGGTTGGTTTCTGTGGTCTTTGTTGGAATTACCATGGGAACAATCAACCATGATTCTTGGAGTCTTGGTGACACCCTTCTTGATTAATTCTTCTTGAGCCTTAGCGACAGATTCCTTGTCGAAGTTAGTGCCAGACTTACCACCTCTCAAGATAACAAAAGTATCTTCGTTACCCGTGGTACCGACAATAGCAACAATACCAGGTTTGGTAACACTTAAGAAATGATGGGGATTTTCAGCAGACTTCATGGCATCAATAGCAACAGTTAAGGAACCATCAGTACCATTTTTGAAACCGACAGGGAAGCTTAGCCCAGATGCCAACTCTCTATGAAGTTGGGATTCAGTGGTTCTGGCACCAATGGCACCTAAGGAGAATAAATCTGATAAGAATTGAGGAGAAATAGTGTCTAACATTTCACTGGCGATTGGTGTCTTCTTTGTCAACTCCAAGAATAAGGATCTTGAAATTCTTAAACCCTTGTTGATTTGGAAAGAACCATCAATATCTGGATCATTAATCAACCCCTTCCAGCCAACAGTAGTTCTTGGTTTTTCAAGGTATGCTCTCATGATAATGCACAATTCACTTTCAACAGTCTTACCAAATTCAACTAATTTTTCACAGTATTCCAACGCAGCCTTTGGATCATGAATGGAACATGGACCAACAACGATAATCAAACGATCATCTTCACCATCGAGAATTCTAACAGCGTCATTACGACCTTTAAGAATTGTGGTGGTGTTTTCATCTGTTAATGGGAGTTCATGTTGAAGAAGATCTGGTGGGGTTAATGGGTTGTAGCCTTTGATTCTCGAGTCTTCTGGTCTGGTCTTGTCACCAACGTGGTCGTTTTCAATGAAGAATTTGGACATGATTGTTTATATGGATATGGGGAATGCTATATTATGTGCAGGGTGGTATATCTAGATTAAGATAAATACCACTGGTTGTTTTTTGGAATTGACGGCAGCAGATATCTTGCTTTATTTTAATTTAACTGGATCTAGAAGGGAAACTTGCAGTTTATATATTCAAGAAACATGCATGAAGCACATGTTTTATATATGACATTTTTTTTTCAGAATTGAGTCATCCGCTGGAAAGTTGGCTCGCTGCACGCTTACATAAACGATAAAAAAGAAAAAAACGGAGTTATGACCAGACTCTAACATATATGGCAGCTGAAGCCGGTCTCTGACTCTGAAAGGCTCATAATCAAGTTTCTCTATAAATCACTCTATCTGAAGGCCCTACAAGACCTGCACAGGTAATAATACAGCATGAGCAAATCTCTGTTCTCTGTTCTCTGTATGTTGTACTCTAGCACTCTTTGACACCAACACATTTCAGACTGGTGCCACTCCGGAAAATTCAGCTGATTGTTTCTCCGTGTTACGTTTCCCCTGTCGGAACTCGTGAAAGCGCGAACTGCCAACATCAGCTTTGTGTAGCGTCTTCCTCTGCATAAAGCATCTTACAAATCTCTTAAACCGGCTAGAACTCAGTAGTAGCTAGACAGTCTTAATACTTTAAGAACAGTATCCTAAGATGAATACATAAATATTCTGAACAAATATGTACATGATGGAAGATAGGAAGATTTATTGATTGATTAAAATATACACTCATCTATGATGATTGTTCCCAAACGTAAACATAACCATTCTTTTCGATCTCAGCCCAACTACCTTCATCACCAGTAACATCAATAACCTTTTCGTCATTAAAAAGAATCCATCTTTTGTTTATTTTGATAAAGGCAACATAATGGCCTGAAGTAACCTGAGTACCTTTATGGCAAATAACCGCCTTTAATTTATAAGTAGATATGTCCTTTGTAGCGAGAGATTCTAAAATTGTAGACTTATCAACTATTTCTGGTGTTTCTGGAATAACACCATCATCATCAGGGTTAGAGAATAACCATTCGACTGAAACTTCCACATTGTTCTTGTTGACAAAAAGTGCCTTCTTTGCCAATTGATAAGAGAATCCCATATCCATTAATGAAGAAATTTTAGTTTCATCGATTTGAGGACCTGATGAAGATTTCTTAGACTTGGAGATGAACTCAATAGGATCATCGATGGTTGGGTCTTCCATTCTTTCGATAAGCCAATTCATCAGATACTCAACATCAGTTGATTCTGTTTCATATAATGCCTTCTTGGCTCTGTTTTCAGGGAATCCCATTTGTAATAAATTGTTCAAAACTTCAGTATTGAATTCATATTGTTGAGCTTCCTCATCTTCCTTGACTTCAATTTCATCTTCATCTAATAAAGAAGGAGCTTGGAAATCCTTCAAATTAAAAGAATCAGGAATGGATAAAGGAACATCGGTTTTAATTGGCATCCAGTTTTGTAATTGAATTCTTTGGATTGCTGTAACGAGGTATTTAGGGTAAGTTTTGAAGAAGTTGGTCTTTTGAATTTGTTTGCCGCCTAATTCGATTTCTTCTGGAGTTAGATATTGTAACAATAAGTCAAGGAAATCTTCTCTCTTATAAGACTTGACATCTTCTTCAGAAGATTCTTCAAGCTCGTTTGCCGTTTGTAATGTGATATTTTCACCTACTTGCGATTTAAATTTGACTTTATTATCACCCAAGGAGAACTTTTCGACGTTTATGAAACGGAAGATATCGTTTAAGTCAACATCTAGTTTGTCAATCTTGTCAATAAGATAATTCCAGAATTCAAATGCGTCTTGTTGTCTCATGGAGCTGAATTCTTCATGATTTTTACCAACTAGAGTTTTTAAAGAGCGTGGTGGGATACCATTTTGGTAACCAGATTCGTCTTCATCAGATGGCTTGGAATAAGCACCTGAAATTAACCCATAAGAAACCTTATTCAATTGGAAGTTCAAGTTGTCATGGTCTTCTTGAGTGAATAAAGTTGGATCTTGGTTAAACTTATTCTTGTATTCATCCAAGGAAAAGAGAACTTGAGTAACTGACGCCAAATAACAAGAGTTACCCAAATTCTTCAAACCAGTCAAACCTTGACCATAAACAGCTGGCAAGTTTTCCCCTTTCTCATTTTTCAAATTGAAATCCCAGTTAACATTTTGTTCAATTTGCAACTCAACAAGAGACTTCTCGGTTTTCACAAAGCTTGTTGTGTCAATACCATAAGTCTTCAATAACTCTGAAGCCCTTGGGAAGACAATTTCATCGTCACATTGGTAACAGTAAATATCCATGACATCTTTAGATAAACTACCAAGTTTCACAGCAATAGGATGGCCAGATTCTTGAAAATGTGACAACGCATGGGTGTTACCTGGAACACCACCAAATTGGGCCCGACCACAACCCAAAGTACCACAAGTTAAACAAATCCAAAGATTCTCCTTCAATTCACAAGCACCGCAACGGGTGAGATCAATTTTTTCAATCGGTTGTTGTTGAAACTCGATGGTATGTTCACATTGATTGAATTCTTGTTGCCAAGCCTTGATATCGTTGGTAGTTTCACTGGAGCTAGAATTGATCACTCTGGTGATGGTGGCTTGTGTTTGTTCGTCTATGTTTTCAATCTTGGTAATATTCTCGCCATCGTAACTGATCAAATCTTGGAAAATATCGTACAAGTCTGAATCTAACTGTTGTTTGATCTCAAGTTTGATCAACTTCACATCTTTTTGCTTTGGTTGTCTTTTTGTCTTGCGTAAGTTGAGATAGACTGTATCATTAGGGTGATTATTGAAATGAGACTTTAGGTGGCTTGAACAGTATGCCTTCTTATACATTGGGGAAATGAAAAGCCCAGATGGTTCGAATTGATTGGCAAAGCAGAAAAAGCATTCGTCTTTGGCAATTGCACCACTACCATATTGGAAAGACATTGTGAGGTGTTAGATGTGATAGTTGGTCTGAATTGTTTGATTATTGAAGGAAGATTTTGTTGCAAATCTCGTTGAATTGTTGGTGTTTCTTTGCCGCCATTAATGTTTTTTATGTCAACGCGCACGTTTTTTCATGAATTCTGAGATACGAGAGGACGCCCGCTTCAACTTCAATCAAGCAGTTAACGAGCCCACATCTACAGATTCCTTTCACGATCTAACTGATACTCCTTCATGGTCTTATTTTCCAATCAATTCAACGCTAAGGACAAAAACATCGTTGTCACTGGTGGATCTCAAGGTTTAGGTGCCGAGTTAGCCAAACAACTTATAATTAGAGGCGCCTCCAAAGTCACTATCATCGCTAGAACAGAATCCAAACTTCAATCTACAGTGAAGGCAATTGAACCATTCAAAGTCTCTGAAACACAAGTTATCGAATATGCCGCAGGTGATTTGTCTGATTACAATTCATGTGCTAGGATTGTCGAGTCATTGGATACCATTGACATAGTGTTTTTCTGTGCTGGTTCTTCCATCCCTAAATTATTCTTAGACTTGACTCCACGTGAATTATCCAACGGTGTCAACATCAACTACAATACAGCTTTAAATTTCTCGCACGCTGCCTTATCTAAAATGAGACACCAAAGTCCTGGTTATACCAGACATTTCATTTTCTGCTCGTCTGTTTTGGCAATCTATCCATTCATTGGATATGCTCAATATGCACCATTGAAGGCTGCTTTAAGATCTTTGGCCGATGTTATCAGAAATGAAACTATCCCATACAATATTAATGTACACACTGTTTTCCCTGGTAACTTTGCTAGTGAAGGTTTCGCTGAAGAGGAAAAGACCAAGCCAGAAATCACTAAACAAATCGAAGGCCCATCCAACGCTGTCTCTGTTGAATCTTGTACAAATACTGTTTTATGGTTCTTAGATAGGGGTTATGAAACTATTTTCACTGATGTTATTGGCTGGATTTTGAGTTGTTCCATGTTAGGGTTCAGTCCAAAATGTTTTGGTCTTGTTCAAATGATCTTGAGTATTATTTTGAGTATTGTTATTCCTTTCTACACCTTGTTTACTAATTTTGAAATTAAGAGCTATTTCAAGAAATTGAATGCTGGAAAGAAGTCATAGGTTTCATTCAATAGAAAGGGTGAATAATGATGGTAGTACGTTTCAAGTCATATCAGAATGGTTATAAATCCTAGAAGAAATAATATTTTTCACACAGTGCTAATGTATGTATTTATCTGCGGTCTAATATTGGCAAGTAAGTATAGCTGATTAATATAGTTCATGTTGATTCGATAATTCACCCACTCATACAAAATGCTAGGTGCGAAAAGAAATCCGTCGATTGCCGAGCTTTTGATCTGAGCGTGGACTGGAACCATTGCTGAGTCATCAAAGTATAGTGGGCTTGATAATAGTGCCGTTAACAAGAACTTCATGCAGGGTCTGAAACCAGAACTGCAACCGGCTGTGTGTGGTAGAGTGATGTGTTACAATCCGCATGACTTGCAAAAAGAATTAATCACCATTTATTTCCTATTTCAGATATTTCCAATGATTTCTATTTATGGTAATTAATTAGCCCAAAACAATTATTATTTTTATCTTTAGTCTCATTTCACACTTTCAGTTTTTCTTATCTTAAGATTTTGGAAGACCTTCAATTATTTAAACAAGCTTTATTTCTAGATATTATGTTAGTTCATATAAGTTAGCCTTTTTAGACGACAAGAAGAAGAAGTTTCTCCATCAATTCATATTACACATATCGTTTACAACTACTTCCGCTGCTAGTACTGTATATTATCCTCCTCTTTCCATCCTCCAGGAACTGTTTAAGAATCTCTTATTCTTGCATTGTTTCCCTTTTCTTCTGCCAATCCTGTTACTCCACAGAAGCCCTAACCGCTTCCGTTTCTCGTCTCCGCGAATTACTGAGTATCGTTACAGATAATCCATACAAGCTGGTGAGTTGCATTTAATAGAAATTTTTCGTTAAATTGGAATAATTAAATTGATTTATTCTCAAAACGCTTGTATATCACATAATCATCCATACAACTGGGCAGGGGTTAATACACGTTGGGTCTTTCAGTGTAATACGCGAGGTGGGGTTGGCAATTCCGTATACATTTGAAATCAAAATTAAAATTGAAATAGAATCCAAATAGAATCCAAATAAAATCAATATATAATTGCAATAGAATGGAAAATTATTGAATATCTGGAATATAAAAATACTATTTAACATATAGACAATATTGTTAGTAAAAGGCAGAAATGCAGTATCAAGGAAGCTGTTCGAGGATATTAGTATCAAGAACGGTAGACAGAATGGAAAATGAGATGTTTGTTACTTGATAATGGTGTAAATCTAATTCTTGAGCCCATTGATGAAAAAAAAGATACAAATAAGTGTGGTGTTGGATGGGACTAGAACTGGATTCCAGGATAAGATAATAATCGTAGACAGGTACATGTAAAAAACAACTGAAAAACATAAAGAATATAGTCAGGAGTTCTGAAAGTTAAAAATGATGTAGACTATCACAACTCAATAATCAAGTAAAACAACGATTTAACAACTATGAAGTGACCATGAGCACTGATTTGAAAAGATGATAATAATTATTTCTGGGTTTTTGCTTCTGTGTTTTTTGATTTGTTTTTAAGAAAATGAAAACGATTATTACTTTCTTCATTTTGCCTTGAGAATTTTGGTAGAAAATATTTTTCAAAAGATATTACATAATCACATGAATTGTAGTAGTTGGGAGTCAGGTAAGACCCTAAATTGGTTGTTAGTGATAACCTTAATGCCAAGATTAGTCTGTACTTCTATATAAAAGGTCCATAGAAGTGAGGAGATTGGATCCTGAACAGGATACAAGCTCTTTATACATAATAGTGAAATAGTGTAATAGGTTTAGGCTATTGTGAATAGACTAACCTAGAATAAGATAGATTAGTAATACCTAACCTAATCACGTGAGTGCTCTCTTATTACATAAATGTATATATACCCTTTATTGCACTTGTTGACCATTACATGAATTGTATCTACAATTCAATCAATTAGGAAAGCATTCATGACCTTATGAACCAGTTGGTGTTAATTTAACATACTGCTTTTGCTTATAGTTAGAAAGTATAAATCACGCCTAATAGCCTGGTGGACTAATTGTTTCAAATGTATCGTCCCAGACAGGCGGGAGAATCATGACCAGGAATGTAGATTACTTCATGACCTCTGAAGTGGCAAAAAATGTTGTGTTAAATAAGAGGTTATTCTAGCAGTATTGTCTGGAAATTCGATATATCCGTGTAAGGGTTGCCATGCTAACATAAGTAAGATGAAGATTACTCAAATTACGGACGTCTAATGTGCATATATTTAAAGTGGAACAGGCTCATAATTACTTAACTCTTGGGTATAAAACTGCTTAGCTTGGATAATTTTCAAATCATTAATTTTTAAAGGACTTGGAATCTCAGAATTGTTCTTTTTGTATTTAGCAATTTCAAATTCATAAGTTAGTTGAAGGACTTTCTCCACAATCGAAACCACCTCATTCAAAGAATGAACCAATGGTATTTCAGCCAACGAAGTTTCTATTGTCACTGGTTGTGTATGCTTATATTTTGAATTTTTGTATTTAAAGTAAGCGGCAGCAAGCAATCCTGAGAATAGATCCCCACTACCAGAAAAGCTAGCTTTGATGACAGGAACTCTGAAGTAAAAAGTTTGGAAAACCCCCTCAGTTGTAGTTCTAGTGGAGCCAATACTGTATAAATGCGTATCGTCATTATCTAATTTCACACTAGTTATTACGACGTCTGGGATATTGTAACTCTTATTAAAAGTATCAATGGCTCTTTTCAACGTTCCCAAATCATGAACTTTTACACCACTTAACACCTCTAGCTCCAATTGATTTGGCGTGACCAATGATAAATGACCATTTAGAAGGATATCCTTATATGTTTGAACATTACCTTCACTGACGTACAACCTACCATTGTCACCAAGTACAGGATCTAATATCCATCTGACATTTTGATCGTTCGTACAAATTTCTGAGCATATTTGATTAACAGCTTTCAAACTGTCGTCATTTGGAATATACCCAGTCAATATGGCATCGTATTGACAATCAATATCAGCTAATCCTTGGTAAATATCTTGTATTTGCTCAATGGTGGATCTAGTGCCTTTAAACGAACCATATGCTGGATGATTGGAGAATTGGACGGTGTTGAGAACATCAACATCAAAGCCACGGAGTTGCAATGGGAATGTGGCAGCTCTGTTGCCAACGTAACCATGGACGACATGAGATTGGATGGAAAGGATTCTCATGGTTTGGTTAAGCTCTTGTATAGTCATGGGAAAATGTTGTATAAGTGTGTAAAAAGCAAACGTTTGTTGAGCATTGACTATTTTTTTGAATTCTGATAGGAACAGTCGGGGTTTCCCTATATGGCGCGCTCGAGGATCCACTCCAGGCTTATCAGGTGGATAAGTTGTGGCGGATCAGTGGCCGGATTCGGTCGTTCACAAAGCAGCGTGAAATCTCAGCAAAATTCTGAAAAATTGTCCGGCGCGACGAGGCTGCAAAGTCTATCTTTATAACAACTCTCCTCCACACCGTTGATAATAAACAAGAACCCTATAAAATTCTTTTGCAATTCGTCCAAGAGATAAAAATCCAAAATGTCCGCCCAATTGCAATTACAATTCCCGGTATATGGTGCTGCTTTCCAAGATGACGATCATTTCATTGTTGCTGGTGGTGGTGGTGAAGGTAACAATGGTATTCCAAACAAAGTGTCCCGTGTTAAGATTGGCGGTGGTAAGGGTAAACCAACCGTTAACATCATTGACGAATTGGAATACAAAGGTGATTCCGCCACAGGTTTAGTAGTCAATGGTAAAGATTCTATTATTGTTGGTATCAATGATATTTCAGAAAATATCAAGATTGGTGAAAATAAACATTTGAGGAAGTTTAAGTTATCAGGTGACGAGGAGAAGATCAGCTTCAGTAGATCCGTTGATATAGAACATACCAAAGACCCAGAAATCTACCAGAAGGCCATTTCTTCTTCCAAAGACGCTTCTGTCATTGCAGTGTTGTCAACAAGAAAAGAACCAAGTTTTGTTAGAATCGTGGATCAAGATTTAAAACTCATTAAATCAATTGAAATTGAAGAAAAGGAAGTCAAGGATATCGCTGTGAGTCCAAATGGTAAATTTGTGGCATATATTACTGATCAGGAAATCCACGTGATAAACCTTGAAACAGGTGAAGATATCGAATACAAGAGATCTCCAAAAAATTACTCTTACACCAAGGTTGAATTTGACACTGATTCTGCTATTTACATTGCTGTCAGTTTGACCTCTATTAAGGGTGCCTTGCTTTTAAAACTGGAAATCACCCCAGCCTTACCAGGCACTGAAAATGAGGAAAGAAAGGAAACCGAAAACGAATTGAAGTTCGGTAAGGCCAAAGTGATCACTAATAGTTTCTCCAAGATCACATCATTGGATATTTTCAACAGTGATTTGATTGCTGTTGCTGGTAATGACAATTCGATTATCATTCTCTCTTCTGATGATTTCTTTGTTTATAAGACTTTGAAGAACGTTCACAAGTTTGCTATCACTAATATTGAATTCTCTCCTAATGGGAAATATCTTTTAAGTTCCAGTGCTGCTTCCACTGTCAACATTTACGAAATCCCAGACGGTATTAAGACGAGATTGACTTGGTTATGGTACGCTTTGACCGCTTTGCTGATCTCTATGGTTTATTACTGGTTGAAAAGTCAAATCACTGACGCTCAATGGGCTGAAATTGACGAATGGATGCATTATTTGTTTGACGAACCTGTTGAACTCGACCAATATGGTAACGTTATCCAATCCACATACTACAACACTGCTACTCCTTCTTTCACTGACAATATTTGCACAGAAAACGCATTGACCATTGACCAATTATCAACTACCATTCCAGCTGCCTCTGAAGTCGAAGCTGTTACTGCTGCTATCGAGTTATCTTCCATCGAAGCTGAAACAGCTTTATCTATCGAAAGTATCGCTGTTGAGTCAGAACCTGCGGTCCCAGAATATGAATCAATCGCCACTGAAGAATTCGAACCAACAACCAACACAGAACAGAAAGAAGAAGAACAAATACAACAAGCCACAGAAACCAACATTGAAGTCTTGAAACAGATTGTCATCGAAAACGGTGATATCGTCCAAGAACAAACCTTAAGTATCGCTCATACCACCACCCCCACTCCATCTTCAACTGCCGCTGCTGTTGAAGAAATCGTTTCAACTGCAGAATCCATCTCACCTGAAGAATCACAAGTCCATACTGAAACCACAGAACAACAAGAAGAAAACGAAAAAGTCGATGAAGATGTTGAAATTGATGTCGTTGAAGTTGCTTCTGTTGAAGCCGTTACCTCTCCAGTCAGAGACGAAAAAGATGAAGAAGAACAAAATCAACAAGAAGTTGAAGAAAAGATTCAAGCTGTTCCTGTTGCTGAAGCTCCTGAGGCCACTGATTAAGCTTGCCCAAGAACAAAATGTTTCAATTTATGTATTGATTGTTCAACTAGCATACTGATAACGATACATCCCCTTTTTTGATTAAGTAATTTTGAACTATGTAGTAGAATAAGTCGACGGAGTAATAACGTCGTCGGTAAGCTCTCGGTGCAGTTAAGTCCAGCTGAAAAGATAAAAAGTGAAAGCATTTCCAATATAGTCGTACTTGTTTTAATAGTTCGAATGGGGTTGTGAGTTGTAATCGATTCTTTTTGAACATTTCATTTAGCACTGCTACTCGAATCATTGATAAGGCAGGCCGAGTTTCGCACGGATTCACACATATGGATACCATTGATTCGAGGATATCACTCACCCAGCAAATTTCACACCAAGTCGGGAAATGGGATCCCGAGGCTCATTCTTTTGCTTCAAACAAATTCTATACTACCTGATGAAATTTCCTTTGGGATCTTCGGCCTTGGAAGGTATTATATACGACAATCTGATTTGTTCCAGATCCCAGAGGTATAGTATTACTGTATAACTAAAGTATGAATATAAACTGGTTTCGAATGTTGTAAAGTAACCATGAAAGCCATTTGAGTAACATATTATTTAAATTGTCAAAAAAAAACACGCATTCCGTTAATCGTATCGGCAGTATTCGGCTTTAAGGTTCATCTTTCAACAGCTTGGATGAAGTTCTAGACCAAACGTGATACATGCATGATCTCGCATGTCCGGCTGAACTCCAGATTTTTGTCAACGCCCGATCTTACATGTGCTCCCAGGTTGAAAGCTTACATTCTACCCCGCGTTGAAGACAGGTGTTTCCCAACATGAATATTACTGGATGAACGGTTAAAAATAACAAGGAATGTTGTTTCTGTACAAAACGCCCCTTTTTAATGATATACTCATAATATATTTTTGTACTAACCTAAATGAACTAGATGAAAGCACCGCTGTGATTATTCGGGATGAATGCTTAATATGTCCACCCAGACAAGTCAATTGTCAATAGTATGCTTGATTAGCTTAGCAGCTAGTACCTGCGCCATCAGGAATACCAGAACAAGTCGCAGAGACTGTACTATCAGTAATACAGACATCAGTCCAATCCCAAGAAGAAGCATTTGCAACTAAAATATAAATATCTTGAGCAGTAGAATCGATAGTACCAGTGACATTGTTCAAGAGTAAGTTAGTAATTGGAACTCCACCACTGGCAGTACCAGTTGACTTGCTGTTCAAGTACTATGCCTGGAAATCTCAGAGATAGCGATATCTTAAAAAGTAACAGAATCAACTTCACCAGTGGCACCACTGATAGTCTTAATTCTAATACGGTTAACAGATTCTGTTACATCATAACTGGAGATATTGACATTTTGAACTAGGATATCTGATCTACCACCAATCGACCCAATGGAGATTCCATGACCACCAGAACATTGACTATTCAAGAATTCATTGGTGGTACTGGAATTGATAGCCAAACAATCATATTGATTCTTGACAATGGAATTTTGAATAATGATATGGTCCGACACACCGACATTAAAGGCATCTGTGTTTTGACCCAACTTATCGACATCACTTGCAGAATTATCATAAGTATCAATGGTTAAATAACTACTTTGGTAAATGGACATCAAATGCAATGGTGCATTCAGGAAGTTCAAATTGGAAATGGTAGACCCCCAGTTAACTTATGAGCAAAGAAGAAATATGGCCTAGTTTTTCCCTTATTAGATCTATATCCGTCCCACCAAAAGGAACCATTACCATTAATGATACGACGGGAAACACCAGTAACAGTACTATTGTTATCAGACACCGAAATCAATGGCCCTACCATTCCTCGTATCCAAAGGTGGTGGTACCTTGGAAAGTAACAACAGTTTCGTCAGTTAAGCCGGTTAAATCTAAAGTTTCACCTGCTGCGACATAGACACCATCAATGATAATGTAAGAACAAGAGGTTTCAATACAGGATGATTCAGAAAGATTGGAGGTGGTGATGGTACAAGTTGTGGCTTCAGCTGCAGTAGCGGCAGCCAAGCCAGTCAAAACGACGGTTGGTAATTACATGATAATAAAGCTTTTGCAAGTTAATTTGTTACTTTTGAAAGAAAGGAAATGTTCGCTTGAGGTTCAAGAGAATGAAAGACTTCTGGGAATCTCAGACTCTTTTTATACCCGAAAGTGGTATTTAAGATTCTTAGACGATGTTTGGAGTAAACTGTCGATCTTTAAATTATTACACATGAAGCTGCAAGCATCTGTAAGTGCATCATTGGATACTGCATTTGAAGAGCATTCCAGTACGTTTGATTCCCCATCAATTCTTCAAGCGAAAGCCAGAAAAGCGGTCAGGCCTTCCTTGTAATTTTATTAGTTCTTGATCCTTGAAGTTGAGTATAAAGCAGAACGGTCGCTACAGTAGTCTTAACGTTTAGAGATTGAAATTAGAAGAAATGACAAGGGGAAGGCATTCGTGCAGCCAAGCTGATTCGGCGATGAGTCTCTTGGCATATATTGGCATATTGGAATATCGCAAAACTGTTCAATATTACTGGACTTGAGGTGTCCACTGTACATGGGTGAAATTAGGAGATGATAAAAGTGATAACCGTTGTTGAACCCTGCTTTTATATAAACAAGTGGCCACTCGGTTAGTTGCAAGAGCCCTTATACGACGGATCGTCGTTTGCCTTCAATTTTTTTTAGTGCAGGAGGTATCTGCATTGGTTTGCATCAAACATAGGTCTTCACAATTTCAAGTAGCTCCCCTCTGTTCCTTGAAGATCTTTTGGTATGAAGGCCGCAATCGGGGCTAAAAAGGTACCTTTCGCACAAACTACCAGTAGCTGTCGGCTTTGCTATGCACACTAATTCCGAATCTGTGTGTTTGATGGATGTCCATTGAATGCATGGATGTGCAAAGCCAACCCAAGAGAGCAATATTCCTCTCAATGAGACGGAACCTTTTATATCTTAAAGTATATAATGTCCAAATTAGTGTGATAGTTGGCTGATCTTAAATATTTTAAGGTGGTACTCCTCGGAACTTGAGCGGAAGTTGTTTGCATTGTCACCCTCACACGAATTAATACAAGCACTCTGAAAAAACATCATGAACAAAATTCATAGGGTTCATTTGAGCTAGAGGCCAGAAAAAAAATTATATCTCAATAACCATACAACTTTGTGAAAGTGCCTGCTTCAAATAAACGGCTATAAATTCTAGCTGTGAGCTTTAATGATCCATGAAAGATTTACAGCATAACTCCAATGATGTCACAGGCCGTGGATGAACAGTAGTTTATTTTATACAACTTCTAAACTAAAATTTCGGAGTGGGGTTTTCTAAGCCCCAGTTCTCAAGATATTCTGCCTTTGATGTCTAAATCTAACACATTCTAATTTTTCCAACGCATCCAGCGCCTTATCCAAAGCGAACTGTTTATAGCCTTTTCCTAAAACATATTCCTTTCTCAAAGTTTCATAACTGGTAGAAAAGCCCACCGGTAGTCTTTTCCTAATCTCTTTTTCAATAGCACGGACTTGTTCTTGAGTTTCAGGGGAAGTACTATTTATCCCTTGATTAGCTGCATCGATAGTAGAAGCACGGAATAAACGGATGGCTTCGTCAACGTGTTCTTCAGTGGCTGTTGGTTGTAATCTTAATTTAGCCAATGATTCTGATATACGAATAATGGCTTCCAATTGACGCACTGTAATAGGAATAGAAGATCTCTGATTGGTCTCTGTTTCGGATTCATGAATGTTCTTTCTGATTTCAACGTAATAGGAACATAATTTCTCGGCAGCTTGTGCAGATAAACGTGGTGCACATTTTGCTCGGCAGTAAGAAATGTATCTTTTCATTTTATCCAATGAGATTTCCCCTTCTTGTTGTGTTGTTTCATTAGTGTGAGAACCGCCTCTGTGGATGTTCATCACGTGGTTGGCAATAGAAACATCTCTAGCCTCATTGGAATCATCCTTGACGATGAAGATCATGTCAAATCTGGACAAAATGGTAGTTTGGAAATCAATGTTCTCACCAGGAGTTTTCATTTGGTCATAAGAACCATATATTGGATTAGCAGCAGCCAAAACGGAAGTTCTAGAGTTCAAAACAGTAGTGATCCCTGCTTTGGCGATGGAAATTGTTTGTTGTTCCATAGCTTCATGAATAGCCACACGATCCTCATCTCTCATCTTATCGAACTCATCAATACAAACAACACCGTTATCAGCTAACACCATAGCACCACCTTCCAAATAAAACTCTCTTGTTTGTGAATTTCTCTGTACAGAAGCTGTCAAACCAGCGGCAGATGAACCCTTACCTGAAGTATAAACAGAAATAGGGGCAACTTTGGCAACAAATTTTAACAATTGAGATTTGGCAGTACCTGGATCACCAAGCAACAGCACATTAATATCCCCACGTAATCTCATCCCATCAGGTAGTATCTTTTTAGAGCCACCCATAAGCAAACAAGCAATAGCTTTCTTAATATCCGGATTACCGTAAATGGAAGGAGCAATAGATTTAGCAAACGAATTGTATAAATCTGGAGAACGCGACATCTCCAAGAATTCCTCTTCTTCTTCCTCTGTAAACACAACATTACCGGCAGCATTATGATCAACGTCTGTTTCGATCGATAGGACCTTCAAAAATGGATTTCTTGTGGCAATGGAACCTGGTCCTTTGGTCTTGGTTTGATAAATGTCATAAATACCGTTAATGGTACATCTCGTCCCTGGGATGATTTTGTTGGTCAAATATCTATCCACTGAAAGTTGTAAATGACGTGGCATTTCACCAACGGGAACCATTTCTGGTAATTCTTGTAATTTCAAAGTCTGTTGGTCCACAAAGGTGGATTTTTCATTATAGATGACATAAGGATCTATTGGACAATTATTCTTTTCAGCACCTTCCGCTGGAACTGAGGCACAGTGTTTAGGTAATTGTGGCGGGGTGAAAGAAGACCCACCACTGATGGTTTGTGTATGACGACAATTCGAACAAATGATGCTTAGGATGACAGGCTTAGAGGAAATAGGAGTGGCGGAAATAACGATACCTGAAACTCTAATGACTTTGGAAATATGTTCAGATTCCAATTCTCTAATCGAGACTCTGTTAGCATTAGACTTGAGAATCAACTGACATTGTGGGAAATGAGGTGGGATATCCTTTTCTTGTAAAAACACGATTCTTTTGGCGACTTCTGTAATGGCGGTTTCAAAAAGTGGAATGTATTGGGCTGGCTTCTGTGTGATGTCATTGTATAAAAGTGCATTGAAACCCGTAAAATGTTCTGCATCAACTTGTAATTGGTATTCATGAACAAGTAAGTTTTCTCTAAGTTTCGTTCTGTAAATGAAATCTGAACCGATACGGAACTCCAAGATGAACTTCTTGAAGGATTCAATTATATCCTGGTTGGAAATATCGGATTCATCCCTTTCACCTGGAAGAACTTGGGCTGTATGGATAGTTGGTCTATCGTAGGACATTTTGGGTGAAGATGATTTGTCGATCGATTGGAGTCGTGATTGCTTCGAATTGTATGGTTTCTATAGTTTGTGATATTAGGAGACGTAAGCTTCATGTATTTATTTTCATTTGGCTTTGATTTCGGCTGCCGCCACTTGCAAGCAATTACATTTCCTAAAACGGAAGGAGACGCGTGAAAGATTTTTTTTGTTCACAGCAAATTCGAGATTCAAGAAACGCCCGGGGCGCTTTAAGATCGCTCCAAATCTAAGGTTTTCGTTTTCGCCAAAATGCGCCAAATATTCTGATTTGCGAAAAATAAAACTAAGTCGCGAATTTCCAACGGACTTCTTGCGAAATTATCGGACGGGCAAAAGCTGTAATCAAAACAATCGCCGCCAAAGATGAAGGACATCAATTAGACTGAAATATTTCTAGCTGTATTCTAATAATCGCAACAGCAGAACAAAATAATGAGTAGAGCAAGACTTTCAGCTGCTCAACAACAACGTGTAGGCGCTCCAATGGCCAACGTTGCTCCTCCTCCTCCACCACAACCTTTGCCACCACCACAACCTTTACAAATACGTCCAACCAATACCAACATTCCTGATTCCATTGCCGCTTTAATCCCAGAAGTTGAACTCTATCGTCGTTTACAAGACGCTGAAAAAAGAATCGATTTTCTGACGGCACGTAAACTTACAGATTTCCAAGAAAACTTAGCCAAGATTCCATATGAAAAACAACTCTTACGTGTTTTCATTTACAACACATGTGCTAATCAACCATGGCAAGTCAAAGATATCCCTGGTGCTCATGGTGAACCTGAATGGACATTAAGAATCGAGGGGAGATTGGCCAACGATGAGAAACCAACTGATGAAAACCGTCGTAAATTTTCGTCGTTTCTTTCAGGGATTTCAGTAGATATCTTACCGAATTTAACGCCAATTGATCCAAACACACATCCAGGCCAAACAGTGAGAGATAATATCGTCGAATGGCATGAACCTGTTGATGGGTCGTCAGCTAATAGAGTTGAGTTTGACGGAATGGATATTAAAAGACCAGGTTTTGAAAACTTGAAGGCTAGAATTACGATCCAACCAAGGGATCTACCTACTAGGTTCCAAACTTCCAATGAGTTAGCTTCGCTTTTAGGTGTTTCTGAAATCGCACAACATGATGCTATTTATTCTCTATGGTTATACATTCAAGAAAACAACCTTCAAGCTTCTGAGAATAAGAAATTGATCAATTGTGATAATGTCCTTGCTAGGTTGTTTGGTGTGCCACGTTTTGAATTCAAACAGATTATTTCATTGTTAACTCCACATTTATCTCCTATTAAGCCTATTGTTGTCGAATATGAGATTAGAGCTGATAGAGAAACCACATTAGGTGATGTTGTCATTGATATTGAAGTGTCGTTGGAAGATATCGCAACAAAGGAATTGATAAAAACACAGTCTAGAAACTTAATCAATGAATTAGATTCCAATTTGAAAGAATTACAGACAAAATTACATTTAGGCTTACAAGGTCTTCACAATTCTTTCAAGAAGTATGAATTTTATGATGCTCTTTCCAAGGATCCTGTTAGATTCTTGGAGAATTTTAATGAGTCTAATGCTAAGTTATTACAGATCCTCGCTGGTGATGATCATTATAATGAAGAAGAGGTTAGAAGAGCCGATTATTACACTGATGATATGTTGGCTGAGAATATCGATGTCTTGTTGAAAACCGGTAGGGTTTGATGTATGTTTTGAGAATTATATATTAAGCTTAAGTAATTTTAATACAATGTCTTCGTGTCAGAATTAGACAGCATAGGTAACTGCAGAGATTATTAATACATAATCTCATAGACCCAGATAATTATCAAAGAACTTTTCATTCAAATTTACCAATATATACAATACAGTAGTTATTGTACACTATGAAGCAAATCGGAATAAATAAGACGGTTCACTTTTACCTCCCACGTTCCCATATACTCACAGATTTATGATAAACGGATTTCCGCTATAGTTGAGGAATTCATTGAAGATGAGATCTAACTATAAAGCATCTTTATCGAAAAATTGTTAAATTCATTCCAATTTCATTCAAAACGAGAGATGGTGAAAACTGTCACATCTATTCAAGGTAGGTCATCAGAGTTTTAGGCAATTCTCATAACTTAAATCAGCTTATGTTCAAGTTGTTCACTTTTTTTTTGATTTGTTCACTGCATCACATGTTAAAACCTAAACTGGAGATATTCCGAAAACCGACAATTCTCCACATAATATAATATTTCACATAATCCGCGATCACCTGGAATCAGAGACAAGGTTGGGATTTTGATCGATTCACACAGGTCCGCATTGTGCGAAGGGTTCCACTTGATCATCATACTTTATTCAGCGGCTATTGGTTACTGAAAATTAATTATAAATTCGTCGACAACTGAACATCAGGAGGAATTAAGATCATAGACATAGCAAATCATAGCTACCATTAAAATCATATATTAAATCTTGTAAATAGTCCAAAACACTTCTCACATCATCCATTAATCGAACAACCTTTATAACCACTACAGCAATGTCCAATTCATTGGATACTCATCAGTCATTTCAGACGAATTTTATCAAGCTAGTAAGCGAATATCTTTTAATGGGAGATTTGGAAAAACCCTTAATACTAACAATCTTTGAGCTTAATAGGAAACCATCTCTGAAATCAAATATGTCATCCACTCTCTCCCTACACCTGATGATCTAAAGATAATAGAAGCGGAACTTTCATTGCGTCAAACACACCCAAAGATCCTTTGCATTCATTACAACAGAGAACTATGGGTATTCTCCACAACATCTTCAGATCCACCTAGTCCTGATGCCAAATATGGATTAAGATCTTCTGATGTGAAAGTCTTTGAGTTCAAGAGTATGGCACGTGCAGGAAACGGGACGCCTTCCAATCTGATGACATTACTTAGCGTTACTTTCTTGAGAGCAGTGAAGAAGTTGTTCATGGTTACTTTGGGCGAAAAAGGTGAGATCATACCTTTTGCTAATGGTGGGATGTTGAAGAGAAGTACGGGGAAATTAGTGGTTTTGGCTCCTAAATTAGGATACGATGGAGAAGTCTTTTTGAACTTAGCAACACGAGCACATCAGTTTGTCAAACTGGAATGCTTGAATCCCTTGGATGATAAGCTTCATGAAAGATATGCATTATACCTTGCACCAAGTGGTATCAGAGTCTATTTGACACAGAGTACAGTCGCTGCGTCACTGACTTCTGTTCCATCTAATTTTGAAACGGTGACCAAAATGTTAAAAACATACCACGGTGTTTCAATTGATGAAAATAATACAAGTTGGATTAATTTTATACCGAACTTAGGTCACATCAATGGTATGACAACTAATGTTGCCAATTACTTGGAACCCATTGCAAACACCAAATCTTTAGCTTGGCCTTTACAATTATGTTACGCTCAGGAGTGTACAACAATTTCTACTAAGTCCAGCTGTGCTTCCAGTTCTGGATCTACACCAGGATCAGCAACGTCAATATTTGACAGACAAGAACAAGACGATTTTGAAGATGACGATGATCCACTATCACTAATCGACGATTTTGTCCAACTCAAAGCCACCGCAAGTGCTAAAACACCAGCTTCCACAAATATGAACACTCCATTGAACTCCAACAATGCAACCACAATTGGAGGTCAGACAATTGAAGCACATACTACAGGAGGGAGATACCCTTCAGTATTTGGCGTGACTCCACAATCCACCAGAGATCACACCATAAATTCACATTCTCCTCTTAATATGATGAGAAACTCACCTGCTTTGATATCAGGAAGTAATTTGGGTTCAGGGCTAACGCCATTGGAGAATGGTGAAGTCGCTGGATTTCTTGGATCCGTCAATGAGCAAGTTACAAGCGTTGCCACTGTTGAACAAGAACCAAATAATAATTGGGACAACTTGGATGCAGAATTATTCGGTGATGGTGATGATTTTGATCTTTTTGGTGAAGAAGGTACGGACGCTGGCTCAATTTCTGCTTCTGCTGCTGCCACAGGTTTAGCCGATGAGGATGAGGGTGATGATTTATTACAAGCAGATTTAGAATCAGAACTGGAACTGTTGACTTCGCATATCCCGCAGGCAGGAGCAAATCAAGTCCATTTCCCTGATGTACCAGCAGCAGCAACAGATCAAGAAGAACCGATCATGAACCAACCTCCGGCATTTGATATCCCCTTGCATGAAATTACAGTGAAGAATAAGACTGAGGTTTCTAATCCTACACCATACCACGATCCAGGTGCCCCATTACCAATTACTCCGTACCCACAACCATCGCAATCACAAAGAAAGGGTTCTATATTCTCTCCATTGAATTTCAATCCTATCATCAAAAGTGGTGTCGACGATAAATATGCTAATGGTGGGAAGTTCTTTGTTAACCTGAGGTCTGAAGCAGGTACGCCGTCAATTACTACAGGTATGTTGAATAATGAAGAAGCTATTGCTAGTGATTCCGAGAGCGATGAAGATGAAGACGAAGACAACTCTGAAGGAGAGGAAGATGAAATGGATCATGATTCTCCAGAGGAAGATCAAGGAATTTTGGACATGCCATCAATAATTCCGTTACAATCAGCACAACAATCGCCAGAATCCTTTATCTCATCATCGATTAATGGTGGAAGTTCAGACTTCAAATCTATGAACTTGTCAATGACACCTTCCTTAGAACCAGAAGCCAAGAGACACAAACCAAATTCTCCAACCTCAGCACCATCTTCCGATCTATCTCAATCGGTAGTTTCTGCTGCTTCTCCCTCAATACCCCCAGCTTCCTCATCTTCCACTGGCTCTGCAAACGTTCCAAATGTTATTCCATTCTTATTACGTCCAGTGACATTGCATTCAATCCCTGAGAAATTCTTCCAATCTCCCAACTCTTCTGCTGCTTGTGGACCCTCAATATCATCTACATGCTTACAAGAACTTGTGAATCAATTATCCTGGAGTGAAATTACTGAAGACAGAACCAAAATCACTTATTCAGATTCATGTCCTGATTCGCTTCGTCGTGCTATTGCCCAACAATTCCCAGATTTCAGTGAATGTTCAATCAATGACTTGGCTGGTAGCCCCAAAACAGAAGATGGTCTATTTGATCTACCGTCCAACAATCAAACAAATGGTACGTCAAATACTAACGGCGTTGACAGTATGGGAGATGTTATCATGGAGCCATTCAAGGCCCATGATGCATATGGTAAAGAATTGAAACCGGGTATGGATGGTTCTGAGGTGAAAATTGAAACCATTGAAGGTGTAGAATCAGAAGAGTGCAAGACAAAATCGTGGGCTTTACCTGAGTCAAGAATGATCGTTAAGAGACTTTCCCAAGACATAAGCATCAGTTCTACAGCTTTGAAATTGTGGAATCTCTTAGGTTTTGAACCATTGAATGGAGTCAAGAACTCTGAAGTTTTGGTTATGTGTCCTGCTAGGGCAAATTTCCCATCGATGGCCAGCCAATTCTTGAAAAGTTTGTGCGAGGTTTACACAAGTGTGGAGTTGGGTCAGTTGGACAAATCTCATACACCGAACGGTGAAGATGGTCTTTTTTCTTACAATGGTACACTTAATGACCTAATGGAGTTGAACTGGGAAGAGAAGATTCAAAATGAAGTCGAATTGGGGAAGTCAAATAATGATATTCTTGTTTTATTTCCTGATTTTGAAAGAAGTATCACATCGATTTCTTTAATTTTGAAGATCTTCGAAAAATTCAAGAACGCAGTTGTGATGAAATATTCCAAGAATGGTAAATCTCCTTTGAATTTGAATTTGAAGATCATTCCAAGCACATATATCTGCGCTAATGGTGTCCCATCCATTCTTTCAATTTCCAAACTAACTTCTATCTGTCTATCACTATATAACAATTATATTGGTACTCAAGACAAGCCATATGCCAAGCTTGCCTGCTCACTACCGTCTCGAATTCCATTCCAATTGACAGCTAAACCCATTGCTTCCACTTTTCTACATGAAGACACATTTATTCATTTATCCTACGAACGTTCATCGGACAAACGATGGCTCGTTGCCTCTTGGTGTGATAATCTCTGCTCTATTCGTAAGGTTCAAGCTTGGAACTGTCATGATGGTTTAGACTCAACTATGAATGAATTATGGAGTATCACTAACGATATCAGTGCGAAATTGGGATCAGAAAGGAAGAAGTACTTGGTTTTGACCAGATTGGATGGTGTTATACCTGATGACGAATTAGGGCAATGGAAAAGGTTGAGTCGAGCTAATCGGGACTTGTCATTGATTATTGTTAGTGTGGATGTCGAACCAAAGCTAAGCATTAAGGTTAGAAACCCTTCGTTTCCATTGAGTACAGTGTTTCAGCAGTCAATATCGGATCTACAATCATCAGATATTACGGATGACAAATCTGAATATGCTATTTCAACAGTTGAATCATCTACTGGGCTAACTCCATCTATATTTGCTCCTCATACTTTTGCCAATTCTCCAGACTTATTCACCACTACAGGTCATCCAATGAGAACGCACTCTTCTACTGCATCAGATCATCGTTCATTGATCTTACATCCGCCACACAATGAGTCCACTGATTCAAGTTCCATAATCGATATCAGTCAAATGATGTCTGCATTATTACTTAAGACGCCATCGTCTCTTTCAAATTCGCCAAATAGACTCTCCATTAAGACCGGATATTTATTATCACCATGGGCCGGATCTGAGAATGAAATTGCTTGCTTTGAAGCACAATTGTTAACTTGTCCTAATACTTTTGGTTCTGCCGGTGCATTAATGAGATTGTTGATGGGTCAATGGGGCAGATTCAAGAATATGGGTCAGGTTTATGGGATGCGTGATGAATATGATGATAATGAAGCTAGTAATGTTGTTGTACCTTGGAATATTGGGGTTGTTAGAAAGGTTATGAAGACTTTGATCCATTTTGGATATGCTAAAGAAGGAGGAGAAATTGTTTGAACGTTCCAGAGAAGAAATATGTTGCAGGAGGACTATCTCAATGTGAATATATTGACAATCTTTATAAAAGAAAAGTTAAGAGTTATACGTTTTTTTACACAATTAACCTGTACAACTAGTGGATACTAGGGCCTGGTGGTCGTGCTAGAGAGTAGAGTAGAATATCCGAGTCGAATATCTTATATAGAATAAACGCGGGGCAAATCAAGCCGTGATATAGTGACAGATGTACTTCATTGGAAGTCGGAACATCTTCCTTGTAACAAGAATGAATGCATTAAACTTATACTAATTATATTTGAAGGACGAGTTTAAAAATTCATGGTTTTCTAATAACAGCATACCAATTATCCCTTTCATAGCCTCCGCTAACAACAATGCCACCAGCAGCGATAGCGTTTTCCTCTAGTTCACCCTTTTGGTATAAATGGTAATATCTAAACTTGGTTTCCTCCTTTGGTTCTTCCTTTTTTGGCTCATCCTCTACCAGCTCAGGTTTCGGTTCAGGTTTAGGATCACCTTTTCTTCTTTGTGGTTGTTTGACTTTCTTTGGTTGCTTTTTCTGTAGGACCCAAGGGACCAAGACATCTTGTGGATCACCTTCTTTATACCCTCTTCTGGATTTTTCCTGCTCTAAAGCCCAAACGTAAAGAAGAACTTCACAACCAGGACGTAGTTTGGAAAGGATATGTTTGATAGCTTCCACTCTTCTTTCAGTTGTGGAGAAATGATGAATGACTGCAATACTGATAGCGAAATCAAACCTGTTATCAGGATGAGCCAAATGAAGACCATCACTCACCATGACTTCATGTCCGGCTTCTCTTGCACAGCCGATTAACCCATCTGATCTATCACTACCGATCATATACAGATCTTTTCTCACGCCTAAGTATTTACCATTCCCACAACCAACATCTATACCAACTGAACCAAACTCACGGCTTTGTAGGAAGGATTCAACAACGGGCCATGGTTTATAACGGGTATCACTGAAATGTGTGGCGATTTCGTTGTAGACTTTGTGAACATAGATTTGTTCCCTTGTGACAGCATCTAAGGATTCATTCATTGTGTTATATATATTTTTTAAAGTGTTTTCTGATTGCAAGACTTTGGGTTTCCCCACCAATGAATGTCTCATCGGTTTTGCATGTAAAAATTCATCCATAACACTAGAAATTCTTTGTTTTGGTCCAGACATAAAGGGTAATATTCGCGGTACTGTCTATGTTGTCGTGGCCCTATTCCGAAATCTGAGTAAGTACCTAGCGAGTTACTGGTTTTGTACCAGCAGCAGCAATTGGAGGAACAGCACATTGTACAGAAGCTTCGAACGTTTATCAATGGAAAGGGTGAATATTGAGACCCCCCCCCCCATATTGTTGACAATCCGTTGAGTAGATCATTCACAATAAATTGAAATATACTCCGGATAGAAGTCAGTCTAAACAATGTCAACACCGAACCCGATCACCCAGCAAGAGCAACGAGTTCCCGACTCAACAACACAACAACCCATCAAGCATTGTAAAGAGGAAACAAAAGAATCCAGAGTGGAACGACTCCTAACATCTGAGCCAGAATCATCGTTTCTTCTGAGAAGACATACCGTACTTTCGATAATCCTGGTATACCTCTTTATTGGTCTCCCAGTATGGTTTAAACTCACAGAGATCTATCGTGCCCCATTACCGGGCCAATTCATCGATCTGTTACAAACCCAACCTTTTGAAGATCTGAGGATTCATAATTTCGTTAAAGTGGAGATCAGCGATGGATTGAAGTATCCTGATTTGGCCAGGGCTGTACAGATTCAAGTCAATGAAGAGATTCGCAAATTGAATGCAGATGAAGATACCAAATTGGCCGTTGCTTGGAATGTAACATTGATCGATGATCTGGACGAATGTTCACAGGATGTCGAGTATTCTTTGAATTTGGAAATAGGCGGTGAAGAAGGTATTTCCGTTGACGAGGTGTCCAAGAACACGATTTTGTATTACACGTTGAAATCAGTGAAGAACAACGATTTGCCCTTCTTTGTTACACAGACTTTAATGGGTCATATTTTCAAGTCTGAATTGGACTTATTACGTTTGAAAAACCTACAGAAACAGCAATCTATTAAGGAAACCGCCCTTAATTCGATCAGTTATTCGCCTAAAGTTCATTTATCGTTCAAGTTGCTTACCGGTGATGGCCTGCCTGTTCAATGGGAAATAGAAGAGGCGTTGAAAGAATACTTCCAAAATCTGGTGAGAATGTTTGGGTCTTTTATTGAATTCACCATTGATACCGAGATCAAATATTTTACAGAGTTAAATTTGAAAGACAATGATCCAAATTCAGTGATTGAACTGTCCGATTTGTCGGCTATTTTGGATTTCTCCGATTGGGATATTTCTTCAGATCAGTTTTCTTATCCTTCCTTGAACTTCATCCTTTACTTCCCATCTGCCAGACAAGCGCCTTTGAATTTGCAGTTCTCCAAAGATGATTATAACAGTGAAGCTTTCTTGATTCCTCAGTGGGGTGCTATCATCTTGCACAAGGATCCATTACAAGCTGGTTCTTACATCACGAAGGAATATCTTTATCCCGCTTTGGAATCTTTCACGTCGGAGTTATTCACTTTGATTGGTTTACCGAAGGATCCAAAAAATCCTTTGATTAGATTAGACGCTCTGATGAAATTCACTATATTGGAGAATCTCAAAAAAGGTAGCGAATCTTTATTCTCTTTGATGAAGCTTACGAAATCTTTACCAAACATATCTATTCCAAAATCAGTGCAGTCAAATGTTCAAAAAGCGTTAGAAGCCAGATCTGAAGCTGTGAAAGCACTAAGCTTTGAGAATGATTTCCAATCGGCCTTTGTGGAGTCGATTAAAGTTTTGAAATTTGCAGAATTGGCATTCTTTGATAATAAAATGGTTCAACAGAATTTCTTTCCTCAGGAACATAAGATCGCTGTGTATATGCCACTTCTAGGTCCATTGACTATGATTTGTGCTATTGGTGGTCTGAGAGTTTTGAATGAGGTCAAGTTGTTGAGAAGAAAAAGATTAGCCACTTCTCAAGAGAGGAGTATAAAAGCAAAGAAGGAGAACTGAATTGAAATTGTCGTAGATTTGCAAAATAAAAAGGAAATGTATATATGAGGATCAACTATTTCTACTTTCTTAATTTTATTGAAAAGCACCATGTTTGTGTTTGATTAATATACACGATAATGATATTCCGAATAAACGTACCAGCGTAACCTACAGCTATGGAAAATTGTTGGATAGCTAATCGACAACTGCTGTGATTCAATATCAATTGAAAAATTAATAAGCTTTAAATCAAATACAACGTTAATATACAAGTTTTTGCAAACAAAATAAAAACATTCTTCCTCATCTTCTTCTTCGTCTTCTTCTCAATTCCAACCATTGCTAGTGTTTTTTTGACTACCCCATTGAGAACCACCATGCTGACTGGTTGGATTGTACCCACTGGCATTACCGCCATAACTACTCTGGTAACCAGTTCCCGAACCGTTGTTATTGTAGTTGTTATTATTGCTATTGTGAGAAGTACCCCAACCACCAGCACCACTGCTCTGACCCCAAGAGGAAGCTTGACCACCACCATTAGCAGTCCCACTACCCCAAGAAGTCCCAGAACCATTCTGTTGACCCCAAGCAGTACCAGCATGAGCTGTAGCACCACCACCGGCACCCCAGGCCGTACCTGTGGAACCAGCGTTACCACCACCCCAAGCTGTACCAGCACCACCACCATAAGCTGTTCCTGAACCTGTAGCGGCACCACCTGCACCCCAAGAAGTAGAAGAGCCATTACCACCGTATGCTGTTCCTCTACCACTGCTGGACCAAGATGGAGTCTTACTGCCTTGACCATAGGAAGTGTTTGCCCCGCCACCACGCTGAGTGTTACCACCGTATGTAGTATACGAAGGACCGTTGGCTCTTTGAGATGCCGTTGTGATGAATTCTTCATAGGATAAAACAGTACCATCTCTGCCGACGAAACCGAGGGCCTTCTTCGCAACGTTTAGTAATTTGTTCTTGGTGTGTAATTCGACTCTGGCTAATTCACCGTTTGTTTCCTTGATGATCCCCTTGTAACCTTTGTAAGGGCCCAATCTGATGGTAACGTGTTGGTTGACCGTAGTATCACGGCCCATTGTTTGTTGTGGTTTCACTGGGATGGCAGGAGCAGCCATGGAACCACCGTCTTGGTATTGTGGGTTCATTTTCGAAAGATCAAGCTTATTGGACTTCTTGTCTTCGGTGAAGTTGTTCTTGGAAGCCACAGTGGTGACAGATGTGATATCGGTGACAAACATCCCAGCGTTCTCAGCAATTGTCTTTGAATGAAGGAACAACGTGGATCTGTAGATATGCAAAATGACACCTTGTCTTTTCAAACCAGAGTTCTCCTTCACGGTATCCCCAATTTTGATCGCTTCACCTTGGGAATCATTAGCAAACGCATCATCCTTTCTCATCTTGATCTTGGATTCAATAGCAGAAGGTCTCAAAGTCTCGACAATACCTTCTTGGGTCAAAACTCTAAAGACATCCTTATCAGCTCTGGTGACAACACCAACAGTGGTTGGATTCAAACGAACCAAGTCACGTAAATCATAAGCACCGTCAATCAAAGTGGAAGATTCTAAAGACTTGGTCAAATGGTTAGCGAAAACAGTGACGTCTTTATGCGATTGATCCGAAATCAAAGTCACTTGATCATCTTTCACACTGACAACTATACCGGTATGACCAGATAGTTTCCCAGAAAGAACAGACACGTGATCACCATTGGTAAAGATCTTTCTCAAGTTGGAGATTGGGAATTCTAAATTGTTACCCTTGTATTGGATTGGTTTGACAATGACGGAATCATTAGCAGCGGAAATAACATCACCTTGCAAGCCCTGTTGTTCCCCCGTGAGCACTTGGACTCTGTCACCGGTGTTGAAAACAATGGATTGGGTGGTTTTCAATGATTGTGCAATGGAGGATAAATCCAAATCGTCAGAATCACCAGTGTTGAACTTGGAAATTTCTTCCAAGGTAGGAGAAACTTTTTGGGTTTCCAAGAATTGAACCTTGTACAATTTGTAAAGGAACCCAGCAATGTAATCTTCACCACGGTAAGTGTAAGTGTTTGACTGTTTGATTGTGAAATTGGAAGAATCGTTTTCTAGGGCTTCCTTCTTAGAGAACAATCTTTGTGGCGGTCTGAAATTGGAAGTAGCACGTCTTCTTTTACCATTATCATCCAAATCTGTTCCTTTGTAATCGACTCTTGGAACGATTTGCAAAGTGACTTCCAAACCGTTTTCTTCAACAGCATCAATGATGGCTAAATCACCCTTGTATTTACCACGCTTGATACGAACATAACCACCAGGAACCAATTTCACTTCGTTGGATTTGGCAGCACGAAGCAAATCTGGGAATTCTTCAACTGGAACTAACACTTTCCCATTATTAGGATAAACATCAGGAAGCCCCTTTAACGCAACATCAACAGCGGTTAATTTTTCAGCTTCAATGTAAATGTACCCGGAGAAATTATCTCTTTGGAAAACAGAAAGAATCTTCAAAGCGTTAGGCTTCCCCTCTAAGGTCAACTTTCTCTTCAATAACTTCTTCACCAAGTCCTTTTCTTTACCAGGTCTACATCTGATACCCCAAATAGAAGGATCGTTAATAGAAGGCAACAAGAATCTTTGAGCGATTTGACCGGATTCAGAACCAGCAGCACCACGGTATGATTTAGACTTCCCGTATCTCTCCTTAAACTGAGCAGCTAATCTCTGGGCATCTTCTTCGGCATTACGTTCTTGGTTACGATCCATTTGTCTATGAAGACGATCATCTCTGTTTCCACGGGCATTGACACCTTCGTCATCATCGGCACCTTCTTGTGCAATGAACCCTTCACGGGCCAATTCATCATCGGAATCATCATAATCTTCTTCTTCGTCATCAACTTCAGCTTCCACATCGATGAACTGGTTTCTTGCTGGACGTTGTTTCTTACGAGAACGTAAAGATTCTTCTTCATCTTCTTCTTCGTCTTCATCTTCTTCAGAATCGTAGATGCCTGTACCACGAGAACTACCACCATTAGTCCCGGTAGCAGCAGCAGTGGATTGATCATCATCGTCAACATCATCATCCGCACCAGATTCAGGTTCTGGTTTAATGTAATTGGCTCTAGATTCAGGATTCAATTCGGTTTCTTCTTCTTCATCGTCGAATTCTTCTCTTTCAGCATCTTGCATTTCTCTCATTTCCTCCTTGGTTTCTTCCTTGTCACTCATTATGGAAAATATAATCAACTATCTTGGATTGATGTCTTAGAGGACTAGATATGGAGGGATAGGAATCAGGATTTGATTAAATTTGATTTGAGTCAAAAAAAACTCTTCATAGCTTTACAAACTGGCCCGCTTGCTAGGTCATTATGGATGGGGTCTCTATGTTTTTGTTTTCAATGATCGATTTCGCCCGCCAGATTCTAAGCGCGATCTCAGTCAGGTCGGTCCATCTTTTTGGAAATTTTCGCAGCTGTATGAACTTGATGGCCCGAAATTCAGCAGTGTGAAAACTGATCACGTGGAGGTGATTGAAAGTTTTCGATGGGATGGTATTCGTAAGACTTACTTACAATTGAAGTTTTTGTTCCCATTATTTTCTTACTTGACAACTGAAAGAATGTAAGCTAGCTACTGTGAGAATTAACAGGTTCAGAAACCATAATGCGATAACAGATTCTTTTTCAAATATGGCCATTGAAATGTCTGAATCTTCACCTAAGGAAGTTCATTCACTAAACGAAACTAGAATTTCTAATATATTTGGAAACAAAGACAGCAGAAACCTTAGATATATCTTTTTTTGTCATTTCGTTTTCGAAATATAGGAACCAAAACAAGAGAGTTACCTTCTAATATCTGCAAGGCCAAAGAATTTGTCATCCGACTGTCATTAAATTCACAATAACAATTAATTGTGATTTTTCTTTTAGAGTATTCTTCTTCTTAATTTCACTCACATTTCACTCTTAACAGTTTCATATGGTTTTATTGGTATGATCCTTATAATTAAACGTTTACAGCTTGAAAACAATTGGAAGTCCCTGGAAGGAAGACATACATCTCACGAAGCGGGGCCAAAATGTGGATGAGAAGGGCGTTTATGGAATCAGGCCCTGAGTTCTAGCACGTGACACAAGCAGCGGAGAATCAGTAAAACCCTTCTCAAGCAGTTCCAATTCGAAATTATGTTTGGGGAAGTATAACTCATCTAGTAAATCTTGTGACAATTCATAGTGAGCGGTAACACTTATAACTTATTTGAGAAATTAAATGACAATTGAATTGGGGAATGGCTTAGCTTATCAATATGAGAGTTTAGGGGAATCTCATTCTCTCTGTCCTGCATAACATATATGTATGTATTACAAGGTGATACTCTCCTTCATAAACATACATATTATTTCCCAATAACTGACTGAGTTACAATATTACAATTACTACTTTGATTATTTGATTGTAATAACCCACTTGATGCTATGAAACTCTCACAGATATCCATCCTTCCACTAATTTTTCTAAGTCTCTCATTGTTCCCCACACAAGCCTATCAGCTTCAAAACGATTGGCACAACGGATTTTTAAGTTGTGGATTCTATTTGGAAAACGATTCGATATCAATTATCAGACCAACTTACAATGAACAGAATGTTGAATTATATGCCAGTTTAAACAAGGATAGCAATATCACCGTGCGATCACTTCCATTTCATAGTTACTTTGTGATCTATAAACCGTCCGTTTTGTTTCCAGATGAATTGGTTTCCATTAAGAAAAATGAGATAATAAGAAATGAATATCAAAGAGTGATTTTTAATGGGACAAGCGATACTGTGTCTCTCTACTCTGAAGATCTGAAATCGGTCATTAGCACATTTTCATTGAATGAGGCAACAGATGGCATATTATATTATTCCAAAGGTCGAAATGAAACGCTGAGGGAATATACATTCCCTTCTGAAGGGTTTTATTGTTTCAAATCGTTCAATCCAGCGAATGTTGATCAAGTGTCCGAGATATCTTATGGCAAAGCTTACACTGCATTTTCACCCAACGATAGGTTGCGGTGGATGATGATGAAATATCTTCAGTATAGATCGGTGGGGTTGTTGATTTTCCTTCCATGCATCATAGTTGCTCTGGTTTCGCTCACATCATTCCATAAGAAACGGTTTATCCCCAGAAACTACAAACTGTTGAGACTACTCTTGCGGATGTCATTGCATTTCCTGTCTCATATCCTATGGCCAATGCTCATTATTGCAATATCTATCCCTTTAAGATACAACGATAATGACAGATCGTCTTTTGGAAGAAGGGTCAAAGATACTATCACCGTGATAGCGTTTTTCATGGGAATATTTATTAGCTTTATCCTAGCATTCATTCAACGCTGCACGTTTGTTAAGACTTGGAAATGTTTCCAAGATGTATTCAATTGTCCGCCTGCTACGGAAGGTATTAGAGAGTTGTTTGAGGGCTTCATAAGTCTAAGGTTTTTGATTTTTAGTACTGGAACAATAGTCGGTGTTGTTTTTACAGAGCCACAGTTTCTTACTCCGAAATGTTTTGAAGGCACCTCTGAAATAGGTTGGTTTATTTTCAGTATGCTTACTTCTTGTTGGTTTTGGCTCCTTATTTTGGGGGTTTTGATTCACTTTTATGCGAAACTTCGCTTGCTGCATAGAAAGCAGGGCATTAGGAATTTGGGTATGCTACGTTCACTTGTTCTATGGAGTTTGATTTCGATTGTCTTATTTTTGATTGTCAAGTTCGCTGTTACGTTTCTACCCATTCGCACAGTTTCCATGGATTATTTCTATAGGTCTAATAGGACTTGGGTTTGGTGTAATTTCGATGTGCTCTGTTTAACTTTGTTCTTAGGCACTTTTATGGCTGTGATAGTTGGAGAAAATATCTGGAGATCAAATCGAAACTAAGAATGGCTAAAATAGCTGAATTTGGATCAATTGTGGCTTGAATTGTACAACAAGTCTTCCTTTACAATCGATAATTGAAAACAGTAAAAATAAGAAAGAAAAACCTAAAAAATATGACACAGAATATACAGATACAGTTTGTATTGTTAAAAAATGTGGCGGACACAAACACTTCTGCCATTTCCTCCCGGCTGATTCCATCCCCCCCTCCCCGCGTTTGACGCATGATTATGATGAGGGTCTTTGAAATAGTATTGGGAAATCGGCGACGAGGAACACTTCCAAACCACCAGATCTCAAGTAATCGTAAGAATAGTATAATTAACTTTCAATCGCATATGCTTCTTGGATTCAAAAACTTCAGTGCTTGCTCTGATGCTCTAAGACTAGTCCAGCTGTCTCAAATACTTCGAAGCTACTGTTACTTGCACCCCTCTCATTCGCATCAACTCCGCTGGATCAGATTCAACAGTACTCATGCAACAAAGAACACCAGGCAACCACCAAAGACCGATTTCAAATCTTTAGAAACTACCCATGGTCCGCACTCAATTGGCAAAACAAATGAACTTTCCCAGATCCTTTCAAAGCTGATAGACATAACCGGTCCTATTCCTCTCTCAGCATACATGCGCCAATGTCTGACACATCCAACATTAGGCTATTATACCACTAGAGATCCCTTGGGTTCCAGGGGTGATTTTACAACATCCCCGGAAGTCTCCCCATTGTTTGGTGAGATGTTGGGTGTTTGGTATTTCTCCATTTGGGAACAACAGGGCAAACCTACGAATATCAATTTTGTTGAGTTTGGCCCAGGGAGGGGAACACTTATGGCTGATGTCTTGAGAGTCTTTAATTCCCTAACTGAGAAGCAGAATGATGCGAGACATACCAGTGGTGGCGGAGTCAAAGTGAATGTTGTTATGGTTGAAACAAGTCCTGTTCTTAAAAGGGTTCAATGTGAGAAGTTAACGGGGTCGCAGAGTTCTTTGAACGTTGAAAGTTTGTTCTGGGAAGCTCCTTTTGAAGGGTCCAGAGCTTCAAATATGGGGAAGATCACGTGGTGCGATACAGAGTTGGATTTGTTAGAGGTCATAAATTTAGAAACAGATTGCAATTTTATCATAGCTCATGAATTCTTCGACGCTTTGCCTATCAATCTGTTCAAAAAGACATCTGAGAACAAATGGCGAGAATTATTAGTCGACAAGAATGGCACTGCAAACGGTCAATTCCATTTAACCCAATCTCCAAAGGAAACACCGTCATGCAAGATCCCCTTATCCAACGCAAGATACAACCAATCACCTGTCGGCTCCGTAATTGAAATATCTCCGGAATCTTACAAATACATTCAATCTATCGGAAATCTTATCTCCAGAAATAGCAAAGGTGCAGCTTTGATCTTTGACTACGGTACAGAATCTTCCATCCCTTCAAATACCCTACGTGGTATCCAAAACCATCGGTTCGTCAATCCTTTCACTCGACCAGGTGAAGTGGACTTATCCATAAATGTTGATTTCAAAGCTTTGGAATTAACAGCTTTGGAAATTCCAGAAGTGGAATCGTTGGGAATCACAACACAGGGTGAATGGTTAGTTTGTATGGGAATACTGTCAAGGTTGGAAATATTATTGAAGGGTGTTAAAAACAAAGAGGAGAGGAAGGTTATTATCGGTGCTGTTAAGAGGTTGATTCATGATAAGGAGATGGGGAAGGTGTATAAGGTTTGCGGGCTGGTTCCTAAGGGGATGAATAAGGAAAGCATTGCAGGTTTCCAAAGACTTTGAAAACACTAGGACATAGTAGGACAGTTTCCTGTTTCTCTGTTTTCGTTTATACATCGGTGGAGCGCTCGCGTTGTGTGAATTCCAAAGACGAAAAAGAGACAGCTCCATTAAAAGAAACTTCAAATTTCCCCTGAATCAGTTGAGAGATATTTTCCATATGTTTGATGTTTTCCCTTTTGGAAAAGTTGTAATTCTAATTTACCAACCTCTATTTCGTCGACATTTCTCGTATTAGCTGTAATCGATGTTAGCGGTTACGACTTCCAACAAGATTTTAGACTTTGGATCTTTGGACTGATTTGAAATTTTGCAATCAAAAAACACAATTTCCAATGAATCATTCCCTTGATTTTATTTTCAAAAAGATATCGATCTACATACTGCTCCAATTACTGAAAGTTGATAAAAATTCGGTATTCCAGATCCGAGACATTGTTCTCATACAAAGTCGCGAAAACGTTTTGAATTCATGGTTATTGTTGATCGGCCAAAGCGAAGCTTTCAAAATTCGTTGAGACAGTTGGTGGCAATTCACATCGCACTCATAACGGAAATGTCTAGTGCAATTGCAGAACGTACAAGGCTTAATTATATTCATAATACGAAAGCGATACAATGTTATCATTTATTTGTATCTGCTATTATTATTGTGAGTTTAAGGGTTCGTGGGTGAGTCAAAGGTTCTATCAGTTGGTTGTATATGTGTAGAAGTTCTACACCAGTACGCTCTTTGGAAGATTACTTGAAATGTAAACTGCATTTTCTTTATGATGTATTAGGGTTTACATTTTCAGCAAATCATTATTCAGTTGATTTAATTTTTTTCGTTTTGTAACATTGTAGATATTCATTTAGGGTTTCCCTCTATAGTTAGACTTTTATTAGCTATCTCTAGATAGTTTCTTTTCTTGGTATGTAAGTATGTATTTATTATATTTCTCAACTTCCAAAGAACATAACTTACAGAAGAAAACAATTGAAGACATATTATTAATTGCCAGTAAACTTTGCAGCAAGGCGAACAGAATGATATAAAATTCGAAACAGTGCGATGTTTTTTTAATAACACCTCTCATTAATATATATATAGAGTACCAGTTAGACTCAATTATAGAAGTCTTGATCTGTGTCGGTTGATTATAAACGAAAATCAAATTCTATATTCAGTGCATCAAATTAGCAAAAGCTTCAAATACTTTCTTCTTCATTTTTTCCTTCTTTTTTTTCTTCTTTTTTTTCCAAATCATTTTCCTATATTATTCCTGTCAGAAATTATCTTCATTCTCAGCAACCCTTCTTAATAACTCGCCAACAAGATCTCTTAGCTCTTGCATCCCCAGTCTATCGATAAAACTCTCATTCCTACCTGATTTTCCCCGATTATCCTTCCTGTTGTTGTTTCCATTCCTGGATCTACCGGACCCAGTGGCACTTGCAAAATCATCTTCTTCATATGATGATTTGTTATAATTGCCATTTTTGAAGTTAATGTTTGTTTGGTTGAATTTCTTGGATAGCAATTTGAACAATTTCCATTGTTTGTATTCTTTTAATTCGTCCTCGTCCTCTTCTTGAGATCCTTGGACAAGATTGGTCTTCAAAGGTTTGGCCTTCACAACTCTATTGGGTTTAGTTGTTTGTGGATTTGACCCCATCTGGTTTATACTTTTAGTTAGCAGTGATAATTGTGCTAGAACTGTCTTTTGGAAAGTGTCTTCAGCGATGAACGGTGTCAGTGTGTTATTGTTATCTGCTTGTGTCAACGGGCAATTCCAGCCTTGGTTTGTGTTGTGATTGTGATTATGATTTTGACGTTGGTAAGCTGCATGGAAGTGATACTCGTCGTAGCTACGTGAAGAACTGGGTAGATCATTGTTTGGTGTCGACTCTTGCCCAGTGATAAGTCCAGTAGTGCACTCTATTATTTGTTCTTTGTCTTCATCTTTGTGGTCTTTCTCTTGCTCTTGCTTTTGGTTTTGACCAGCGTTGACCAATTCATTCAGCTGTAATTGAATCTCATCGTCTAACGAATTCAACTTCATCTTTCCATCTTGGAAGGTCATCCTCGTCTCTAACAAATCAAGATATTCTTCAACTTGTTGTTCCCACTCTTGATTCTCTTCCACTTTATAACTAATTTTCTCCTTTATCAACAAATATCCATCCTCATCATATTCTTCTTCTTCATCTTCTTCATCTTCTTCTTCTTCTGCGTGATCTCCCTGCTCCTCAACATCTCGCCTTACTCTCTTTCTGCTATTGACGGTCTTATTCCTCTTATTAGCTGCCCTTGATTGTCTCTGATGCTTTTGCTTTCTCTTTCGGTTGATTCGACGTTGTTTGGCATCTCCTTCATAAATATCATCAAGATCTTCGTCTTCACCGTTGGATTCTTCGGTGGATTGAAAAATCATTTCTTCAGTCTCGTCATCATCTCTATCTCTGGTCTGGAAACGAGTTTCATCACAACCTGATGAATTAGTATCGGAGTCAGACGGTTCTGAGATGTCTTTGACGTGTTTATTGGAAACCTCGGCAAATAAATCTTCTTCATCTGAAAAATTATCTTCTGATCCTTGTGATGTGTCTTCATCAAGTGCATGGACATTCCACTGGCGCTTATTGTTCTCCATGTTACTACCTTTATCTTCCGCTGATTGGATCTCTTCTTCAGAGATCACTGACAGATCTTTCGTATTTCTGGACGACATTCGGAGGTTCCAAAACGTTGATCTAGAAGTTTGTGCTTCTTTAGTATCCGGTGTGTCGTTTTCATTATAATGAGTATGTTTTGATAATACTGGTGAGATTTGTTCTTTCTTCACGATTGTGTGTTCGGATTCAGATGATGATGACAGTATCTCCTTGTTACTACTATTCCTAAAAACATTCGATTCTAATCCCATTTTCAATTATTGTGTTTATCGATATTCAAATCGTGTGAGATTTTGACAGCCTCTGTGGCTTTTGTGTTTGTGCTTGAAATTATTTGCAATATCTAGGACCAGTTAGTAAAATGAAGGAAAGTTTGAATGCGTAAATAGACCTGACCTATCTTACAGATCCATAGTGCAAACCTAATCGCGACGTATCGTGCCTGCTAATTCTTAAAATGTCTGAATCCTGAGGGACGTGTCAGTTCGAGATCTGGGGAAGAGAGAGAAAACGAAAAAAAATCACTGGATTGATAAGTAGGGCCGCGAAGGCGAAATTTGTATGATTGTCTCATTCGGTATTTCCTGTTGCGGCATTTTCCAAAATTATTGTCCTAATTTGGAAACAAGCGCGGTTTTTCACCAAAGACGTTTTGGAAAAATTCGTTGATTTTGAAAGCATAACATATCAAGTTAGCGGCGGTTACGAAAGGAGATGTCATTAAAAGCCTAGCGTCAAGACTTGTTTCTTCCAATCCATATACATATATATACAATGGCTGGTACGTAAACCCTCTAGAGCAGCAAATACTATTTCTTCATAACAAGATGAAGGCAAACATTCACCATGAAGCTGACCAGAATACTAACAAAACATGACCAGCCCCAAAGACTAAAGGTAAGATCATTGCAACCTTAATTTCCTCTGCCTTAACAGGAATCAAGAAGAACATCTTTGTGAATCGTGGTGCTCCATTAGTTAACCAAATTAGATATGATCCAGTTGCCAAAAGAAGAGTTCTTTTCACCGAGATGAAGAAGAGAAAAGTTACCGAAGTTAAGCCATTGTCTTTCAGTAGGAAGCCTAAGGGGTTGTAATGAACGACCTCGCATTTATTGAAATGGTTTGGACAAAAACAGAAAGAGAGGGAGAGAGAGAGAAAGAGGGAGAGAGAGGGAAGATGAATGGTGGTTTTTCGTTTGTTGGTTTGTAGATAGTTTTCCAAACGATCCCACCATATTCATCATTCGATATCTGGTGGAGAAATGAACCTAAGATCTTTAGAATTTCAGAGGTGTTAGAAGAGAGTTGGTGTTATACAAAAATATGAAATGTACATTATTCGAAACTTATGAATTTGATCTATTAAAGTGTAACAGAGAGAAAAGCTGCCATTTGGTCATGGCTTGAAATAGTTTGAAGTTCTTACTTAGTACTATCTACCAGCTGTAAGCGGTTAGAACGTAAATGGTTCCTTTTTCCCAGTTTAGCTTCTAATATGTTAAATTGTAATAACAGGATATCTTAACAAACAACTATGAAGATGGGAGTTTTCTTATTTTTTTTCTTCTTTTGGTGTTCCAACATCACTTACTTCTAACCAAATTATCAGCGAACGGATTAGAATGAATAGTCACATCTCTGATAACAACGGGCTCACCCTTAACTCTTCCTTTCTTATCAACGATCGTTGCCTCCAATTTACTCAATGTACTGCCAGCCTCTTCACCAGCACCATCCACTACTTCTCCTATTATCGTGAATTTCCCATCCATCAAATGATTTTCTTTGTAAATGATGAAAAACTGTGAACCATTACCACCTTTATCCATCCCCTTCTCCTTGGCATTGGGGTCCTTGGAAACAGGCATCTTAGCCATAGCCAAAATGCCTCTTTTATCAAATTTTAAATCATTCAAACGAATCTCATCGTCAATGTATCCACCCCATATGGATTCGCCACCCTTACCGGTATTTGTAGGATCTCCGAACTGGCATAGAAACCCCTGGTGTGATCGAAGGAGTTTGGTTTGTGTGTATGTTCCACTGGCGCAATGGGCTAGGAAATTGAAAGATGAATGTGGGGTTAATTGAGGATAGAGATGGATTTTTAAGTCGCCTTTGGTTGTATGGACCTGTGTTTTGCAGATTTCATATTAGCGACTGTTCGACAATGCTCTGTCCAAAAATTGGTAGAAGTATACATTCAACTTACTGTTACTGACATGTATCTTGTGGGTTTTTTTTTTTCTTTTAAGTATTTCAGTTCAATTTAGTTAAGACTTGGGGCAGTACAGGGAGGTAGGCTAAACAGGTGAAACCTTATTTTTCCTTTGTTTCGAATATTTCTTGTGTTGTTTGTGTATCTCCCAAAGGAAAAGATAGATCGTCACATTCGTAATAGCCTTCCTATAGCATTTGCATAAACAGCACAGTTAGTTCCAGGCTTCCCAAATTTCTTGTTGACAGTTTAGCGTTATGATTCGGGCACGACTTCAAGGTTCTCTTCCCGCCATCCGCCTAGTGGTACCGAACTTCCGAATTGGGGGAAGCGCCCCCCATTGACTGGTTATCTTTTGAAGTTGGTAACAAACACAAGGTATAAATATCACCTAACTCCAATTTACAATGTCGTCTTTCTTGGATGGATCAATCGACTTGACCATTGTGCAATTCAATATCAACGCAAGGAAGCCATGAGTACACACGCACCACAACAAGGGACGATCCATGAATACGCTCCACGTCTTATGGCATTCGAATTAACCAAAGATACCAATTCTCCAAACACCATACTTTTCATTGGTGGTCTTACTGATGGATTGATGACCGTTCCTTATATTTCCCAGCTGAACAACCAGCTTCCTTCCCATTGGAGCATTTTCCAAATCTTGATCACCTCTTCTTATCAAGGTTGGGGTACCGGATCATTGGACCGTGATGTCAAAGAGATTTCATTATTGGTCCAATACTTGAAGGAAAAATTAGGCAAGAAGAAGGTTGTTTTGATGGGACATTCTACAGGTACACAGGACTCTATCCACTATGCCTTGACGATGGCTCATAAGGAACCAGGGTTGAATATCGATGGAATCATCTTGCAGGCTCCCGTCAGTGACAGAGAAGCTATGACTTCTATGGTTGGCTCAGATCGTTTACAAGAGTTGAATGAGGAAGTGAAACAGATTCATGCAACACAGGGTAAAGACACTGTGTTGGGAAAGAAGTTTAGTGATCATTTCTTTGGTGGGATTATAAGCGCCTATAGATGGCTGTCCTTGGCCACTGTTGGTGGAGACGATGATTACTTCTCCTCTGATTTGACGGATGAGTCATTGTCTCAGACATTTGGGAAATTGAATAACAAGATCATGGTGTTATATTCTGGTGAAGATGAATTCGCAACGACTGTTAGTGATAAACATAGTTTGGTCCAAAGATGGAAGGGATTTGTCAGGAGCGAACTTTGGTCTGACGAGTCAAAGGTTATTTCAAATGGGACTCATAATTTAGATAACTGTGGTGAGGATCCAGTCAAAGTCATGTGTGAAAGTGTGTTGAGGTTTATCCAAGACATCTAGCTTACATCAACCCCAATTTGTATAATGTATGTAGCTAAAGGTTTTTTTTTTGGCCGACCCACGTACCCATCTAAGTCACTTTTTGTAATTTATTTAATTAGATAATAGATCCACATTGAGATAGTAACTAGGGCAGGTCATTTAAGCAAGGATGGTGTCGTATTCACTTAATAAAACAAATCTATCTTGTTAAACAAATTGTAAATGAAGTCATTACTAATATGTACAAAAGAAAGTGTCGTGACCGATGCGAGATCTCAGTATTAATGTCGATCCATGTTTTCAGTTAAACTTCACAATTTCTCTTTTTCAAAATCTTAGTGTAGTTATATAAATGTAAAGGTAAGTGTAAATGTAAATGTAAATATAGTAGTACAATTTCCTATATATATATAACGTATCAAGAAATACGTCCTTCAGTATTATCTTTAATTAATAACCCGTTCCTCTATGTAATCGAAATGTTCATCAACCAAATGCCTAATAACACCCCACCCCCATGCATTGACAAACCTTCTCCTTACAGAAATGTTATTGTGAGCATCTGGTTTCAATGTCACAAGGACCTTCCTCCAATCCATCCCTTCATGCCATCTTCTCGCCATTCGTTCTTGAGTTTTAAATCTTGGATCAACACCTTGGACGAATCGCACCCATAAAGACATCTTCTCATCTGCTTCTGATGTTGGTTGAGGAAGAGAGGCAAAACTATACATTGCGTCATGGAAGATTGGTGAACGTCTAGTATTAGGCTTTTCGAAGAATGACTGTGGTGGTGGCGTTGATAGAAGAACGTTTGCTGCTGTTATGAATGTCGAAGCTGTTGGTGGAATGTGTAATTGTTCTCGCTCATCTGTTCTGTGGTTAGCATCATTTTCGTTTCCTGTTTCGCTGGTGGCGTTTGTTGAGGTTGTTTGTGTGCGACGATACGAGTCTAAACGACGTTTGGCGAATTTGTGATGTTTTTTCTCCTTTTTCATCTTCTTTTTCTCATCATCTATTACTAAGTGCTTATCCCTGCCAGTAAATCTCATCTCGTTCTTGCTACTTGAAGATCCCAGCATTTCGTCACTTATATTCTTCTTTTTTCCTTGGAGATATTCAATTTTCACCAGAACGTCATTGTTCCCGGAAGCATCTTCCATTGTTTCCTCAGGAATCTCAGTCACTTGTTGTTCGTCTTCTCTTTCAACTGTAGGAATCTTTCTTAAATCCTCTTCATTTTCTTGCTTGCCTACTTCTTCGTCATCTGGGAGTTCCTGATTCTGCTTCTTAACCGTCTCAAAATCATCCAAACCTTGCCAATTCAAATAAACCAAAGCTGCAGTTCGCAGAGGGACAATTCCATCGTTCACCGCATTAGCATACGTAGTTCTTTTTTCAAACCTGCAAAAGATCTTATGAGCAGAAGGAGAAAGGATTATTTGTTCCAATATCGGCTTCAGTGTGAACAGACCTGATCTCCAACGATGATCATCCTCATCATCTTTATTCTTGGCACATCTTTTCAACTTCGGCACAAACAACGATGAAAATCGATGTCTTAACATTAGGTCTCTACCGGTCCTTGAAAAAAATCCCAAATCCAATGCCACGCTCACAGTTTTGGAGAACTCGGTAAGGATCCCAACCATTGGTGAGGCTAAGCATATGAAGAATTTCGGCTTGGTCTTTTCAAAGAATTCAGGGTAATGTGTGGAAATGTGATACACGATATATGATTGAACACAGCCACCCAGCGAATGGCCAATGAATGAAATGGAAGCAATGTTATATTCTGAATCCTTCACTAACTGGACGATATATTCCGCAGCGGCTTTCCCCAACTTCTTTATCCCACTTTCCGATTTGCCAATATTCCCATGAAACCCTCTCACTATGGCATTTTCTCCTGTTCTGATGAATTGAGATTCAAGCTTATCTTTAATATAAGTCATATCTGCACCAATGTTGGAAAAAATCCCATGAGTGATCACAACCAGGTGTACTGGATCTTGAGGCCTCTGTGGTGGAGTGTTCCATAACTGCTGTGTATTTTGAATTTTGACAGAAATCACTGATGGATCAGATATGTAATGGGTTGTATGATTGTATGGAATGCTGATCTTCAAATCTTCATGGAGATAACCCAAACTAATTTCATAGTCAATGCTGAACGTTGTGATGACGGCCAATTGAGACATCACGTCAACGGTCCAAGAGTAACTAACAGTATGTCCGTCTTCATCAGATTCTGCAAATTTGGAATTCTCGTTCAAATATAGCTTGCATTTGAAACTCTGACCTGGTTTGACATCCATTGCATATTCCAATTCTTCATCAAAACGTTTGTCTTCGTCATAATTGAAAGGACGCACATCGGCATAGAAGGCGAAAGGCCCAGTGAGATATATTGGTCTGATGAGAGGGTTTTCCTGATTCTTGATACGAAGATGGATATAAGAACCCTTTGAATCAGATTCTAGTAATGATGCTATCTGATCGTTTTGGCCGTGGCCGTGGTGGTGGTGGTGGTGGTGGTGGTGGTGATGGTGGTATGTAATAGAAATACGATTGATATCACCTATACTTAGCTGAGATTTATATTTGAACAAGGTTGTTTGTTGGGCTCTTGCTATATCTTCATATCTCTCTTGTGGAAGTTTAAAGATGGTTGTTGATGTGTTTTGGTGAAGTAGTTCACCATTCTCTTTCTTCTCCGATGTGTCATTGTTCTTGTTACCGCTGGGGCAACAGATGGATCGTAAACAGAAGAAAGTCATCCCTGTGTCTCGATAGTTATCAGTGAGTTGCTGCTGCTGTTGGGTGTAGTTGTTACGATGATCAATTCATCATCATTCAATTGAAACTTTTTCTATCGTGTTCTCAAATGTTGCCAACTACATACAGCTCTTGTAGCCTGTGAGGAATTTGAGCCTATATTTTGAGTGAATTTCAATTGAATTATGACCGAGACTTTTTGGCAGCAACGGAGGTATATATATTGAGAACAAGGCACGAATATTACCCCATTGGGTGAAACAATAATAAGCATTATATAATACAATATATATATACACACATATAAGTTCTTGTCATGTATCATTAGGGATTCGGCCCACCTCTAAATTTGGAAAACAACATACTAGTACTCGAACTGATCTGTCGTCTAATTCTCCCCTCCTCTGTTGGTGGAGTTAAACGACTAGCGCCACTACCATTAGCCGCTGTACCCTGATATCCATTGGTAGGCATATTATTATGATCCAAAGACGAAGGTGAATTAAAGGTGGCACCGTTGGAATCCGATGAGGATTGTAATTTTTGGATCAATTGAACGGCCTTTTCATGTTTGATTTGGTCGTATTTTCTCATTCTTGTTGTTTGGTCGGAATATTCCACTAAGGAGCCTGATTTTAATAGGTTGATTGTTTGACGTAATTGCAAGAACATTGTCTGTAATGATTCCGCAGAGGAAGAAGAAGAACTTGCTGTTGTCGCTTGTTGTTGCTGCTGCTGCTGTTGTTGTTGTCTGGTGGAGGTTTGGTTCAATTCAGTGATGACGTTTTCAATGTAGGAGATATCTTTATCAAAGTTCAGAATAGAAGCAGTGGATAGCTTTGATTGAGCGTTCAACTCCTCGAGAAACATCGTTGCCAATAAATCGAAAACACGGTACAAAAGCAGTGTCTTGACAGAATAAGGCAAATTGGTGAACGTGGAATTGAACATATTTTTCAAGAAATCCCCAATATCCTTGATGAAATAGTTTGGTTCGGAATTGGTCTGTTCAGTGGTCCAATCATAGTCGATGAAATCGATGAAATCGTTGATCTTCCCATCGATCATTTCGAATAGTTTATTCTCTGTGATTTTCTTGGTCTCACGTAATCTATCCCCGGATTTCAAAACAACAAGTCTCTGGACCAACTTACCCAACAGATGGCCGATCTCCGTGTTCATTACTATGAAGTTCTCCAAATTGACCAACGTCTGAGACAATTCCTCTCTGGTGATGGAATCCATCTTGCTTTTGAAGTAAGGATCGATGATCTGCACAAACAAACCCTCAATGTTCTCAACGACGAACTTCTGGATGCCTTCAAGGTCGAACCGGAAATGGTCCTTGAAAAACGCAAACTCTTGGTTAATGTAATTTCTAATTTGTGCACAAGTCATGGGGTAAATTGTCGAGAACGGCAACACCTGAGGGAACTTAATCTCAGGCTCAGAGCGAGGGTCAACATACCAGCCAACATTGGTGATCTTCCGATAGAGTTTGTACTCGTGGATAATCATAGGCATGGAGTCATCATCCTTGGCCAAGGCTTCGAAATCACGACGGAACTGCGCCGAGTTCAGCTGTGTGAACTTCTTGAACGTGTGGATCAACAGATTGTAGAACCTATCGGAGTCCAAGTTGAACTGTTCCAACGTTAGATAGAACGTGCCAATGATCGATTTCAATTCGTTGATTTTGGATAGGTCGAATGTCTCTTGCAAAATCAGATTTTTCAAATACTGGTATATTTTCGTGTCGATGTTTTCCCACACATCTCTCGTAGCCTGGTTTAAAACATCAGGAAAGGCTGAATCCAAGAAACTATGAAAAATCAGAAACCCTGACAACTTCAATAGAAACGATTTCAAATGGCTCGAGTCCGCCTTGATGTACTTGTCAAATTCTTCGTTCTTGACCGGGGTGTTTATGAAAGGGTAGAGCAACTTGTCTCTTCTGATAGCCAACTCCTTGTTGAACTCCTCTTTGAAAACAGTCAACTGGTCCAAAGCGCTAAACACCAAAAAAGTATCGTAGATGAATCCAATGTCTATCAGTTCCTCAACGTTGAAACCAACGCCTTCAGCGGCATACGAAGCACGTAAGGAGAGTTCCACTGAAGAATTGATCTTATAAGGTGCGAAATCAACATTGGTTCTTTTGAAACTGTCCCATTGGCCAATCAACTGTTTGAAATAGAGGTCGTACCGTTGTCCCAATTCTTCAAAATTCAACACTTCCGGGGAATTCAAGTTTCTTCTCAGACTCGAAATGGATTCGTCTTGGATGATTTTCCTTAAAACTGGTAAGGACGAATTGATTCTTTGTAGAAACGTGAAATCTTGATCAAAGTCACTGTTTAACGAATTCAAATCTGCCAAGTTCTTCAACGCCTTGAAGAAATTGTTCTCCTTGATCAACGAATGTGTACTATCGGCCAACTCCAACACCTGCAGTACCTTCGTTATGAGGATTTCCGATTCTTTGATCTTGGTGATGTTCTTCTTCAACGAGAGCAGTTGGAACTTCTTCGTGACGGTCATTTGGGAAGTCTTGTGGAGATGGTCATTGATATCCAAAATCTGCTCGTTGATGATATTGGCATGTTTGGAAATACTGCCCACGTCTTTTGTGGATGTGTTGATCTCTTGTTCTTTGGATCTAATCAACGCCACTAATTCATCGTCTCTTTTCCTCGATTCTTGGGTCAATGTCGCCACGAGATCTTCAACGGTGTCATTCTTTAACGAGTTCTTGATAATGGGTACTAGTTGATCCAAGTAATTATTGGAATTTAGAAGTGTCATGGTGTCGCTTTGGTTGAGGAATGACAAATCCTGCTGCGGCTGCTGTTGTTGTTGTAAGCGAATGTCTTGGTGTTCTGTTGACATCGTGGTGAATTTTCTTTCGGTTGTAAACAAAGAAAAAAATACGAGTGTTTTCTCCCAATTGAGTTGGATCACAGGTGACTGGTTAAGATCTTCGGAATCCTTACCTTGTTAATGTGTGTTTGGTTGTTTGTTTATTCCTTTGTTTGTTAGTTTGGCGTTGGGTTTCTTAGGTTCTCTGCCTCATGGCTACTTGATCCGATCGCCTGAACTGAATAGAGAGAGAGCTCCGTCTTTGGGCCGAAGAGGGAGGTGGGATTCAAAGCCGGGTAAGATTTTGTTTTCTATCAGAGTTCAGATTAACTGATATTAATGATGAACTCCAGGAATTTTACTTTCTATATTAATCTTAGCCAAAGATCAATCAAAATCAAGCATGTGTGAAGTTTTAATTTCTATTTTTGAAGTACTGTTTATTCTGTACTTTTTTAGTGTTGATTTAGATACTATTAAACGGTGAATAATCGAGATTCGATGATTCTTCATTCTTTTTTTCTTGAAGATATATAAAGTCAGATATATTCGCAGAATATATAAAAGTCAAAATTTTACAGTAATGTATTTGCAAAATGTTCAAAAGACCATGTGTTAGATTCACAGCAAATTTCTGAAAATTTTGGGACTTTCAAATTTTTGTTCTTTTGTAATGTCCTCAATTGTTTTCAGACAAATATCCAAAGACTCCCTAGTTCGACGTGCAGTCACAACCCGTTAACATCAAGTTATTTGTTTTTCTGTCTTTTTTTCTTTAAAATTCAATCAATCGCAAAAGCTCTACCTCAATAATTCAGTGATATATGTAAGGTATTTATTTATAATATGCAAAAAGTGCAAAAATAAATCTATAAACGAGTGAACCTGAATGCACAATACATGATAGCACAAAATTGATGACAACTAGTACCAAAAAAAAAACTCCAATCTAATTTAAGAAAGGAAAAACGAAGAAGAGTCAAATGTTCATTAGGTATTCTTTGAAGCATTTGAACCAATATAACCCGCCTAACTAAGGGATATCATCTTAATAGACGAGTTCAACGAATGAGTGTAGGTAGTTTTGATGTCTGATCTGAAACCTTTTCTTGAAACGAATGACTAGATCGGAACTTTATTGACACCTTATAATTGGTGAAGTACCTAACATTCGAAAAAATTGAATGAATTCATGGAAGTAGAGAATTGTAAAAAGGAGTGGAAAGGGTGATGATTTGCAATATTCACCACAACAACCAACAAATTATCCTTACATGGTATGAGTACCAAAGATGTTGTTTTGAGAAGGATCAATGACGCTATTGCTTTTCATATTTGGATAGGTTGTAATATCAACCGTGCTGTGATCCTTATGATCTTCCAGGTAATAACCAGCCTTAGCATAGTCAAACAAATCAGCTTTAGCTTCACCAGATACAACAGCAACAACTTCATCATCAACCAAAACATAACCTAAGGATTCATTATCTGGAAAAATAGTGGAATAACGCTTTTCGCATTTTGGTGATTTGACGAAATCGTTGTATCCCTTAGCAGTGGTTAATTCAACAGGGATGAAATTGGTGTTAATTTTTAAGTTGCTTGTCATATTGCAGTTTTATAATTGAAAATGATTTGTATAGCAGAGTTTTTAAGTCTTTGAGGGGAGGAGTTCGGTTAGGGTGAAGTGAATAAAGAAACAGTTTCAAAAGGTTTATTGAAGTTATGAAATTGCGGTTGAATTTTTTTAAAAATTTGCCTTCGTTTCTTATATACTTGTAAAAATTTCACTATCAATTGAGATCCACAAAGATCCGGCTGGATGATTTGCCTTCAGAAATTTACGCAAAACAGCGCTAATTTTCGCTCCGCAGCCGCTTATCATGCATATAATAAAAAAACAATCATACTTTGGTCACCTGCACTTGTTCGAAAGGTCCCGCAAAATCATGCTTTCAAAGAAAGTCCTAGAAGTTGAGAATTCACCATCTTCTGAACTCTGTTCACAATCTACAGTTTAAAAACAAAAAGTTACAAATAATTACAAAAAAAGACTTATTTTTGAATATTTTTAAAGGAATTATGTATCAATTATCAACTTTTTAATTTTGCTGACATCTATATTAGAATTCGCCTCTTGTCTTCTGCGTGTAACTTTAAAGAAGGATCACGATATAACCCGCTTTTCAGCGCCAAACCTATTGATCCATTTGTCATCGATCCGAAAGGCCCGACCGGGAAATTCAGAGTGTGACACAAAAAAACCCTCGAAAAAAAGTTTAAACTAAGTTTTCGGGATTCAGGATCCTGGGCTTCTGGAATTCGGAAGTTGCGGAATATACGTCATTGAATCTAGATTTGAATTAAAGAGCTGAGTTGTAAGGGCTTGGACAAAACCAATTATTGATGATGGCCACACACACTACAGGTAACTAGTAAAATATTTACATTGATGATAACTAACTTTGCAACTTGCAATAGAGCACACAACTGTATTACGACATATGACAGTCTCGATGGTTGGTTTTGCCTATCTTTTGAAACGCTTTTTTATAGTGAATATTACAATTTAGAAAGTAAGAAAACCCTGGGTAAATTTCAAAAGAACCTTGCTGTTTATTTTACTTCTAGCATACAATAGATCGTATCACAAATTTTATTTTATGTTGGACCAAAGTCTAAACCTTCCAATATGTATTGTATTTTAGAAACAGGTTGGCGATTTCATTATTTGGAAATAACTTTCAATGTCGTTTAAATGACGAGTAATTTAACAAACAAAAGTTAGAAGTATGCTGTAACGTATCTAATGCGTTCAATTAATTTCATAACCTGAAGGATCCCTGTTCCCACGTGAAAGGCTTTTTATCTTTGCATTGGTCGCATTTGGATCAAAAAGGGGTAGGAAATCCCATCTGCTGCTATTCGCAAACTGATCTGAAAAAAAGCTCTAACCCACCATGCATAAGCCTACATTCAAACCTTCCGTATTCAGCCTTTTCTGCTAATTTTCTGACACATTTATTAAACAAAGACTAAAAACAGCATGAATTTTTTTATGGCGCACGTTGGTTAGTGAAACTCTTTTAGAAGTCTAGATCAACTTTTCCAAGATATAGTACGAGGACTAAAAGTTTACTTTCACAATGATTGGCTCGAAACTCGTATCGTTATAAATAAATGAGCAATTCCCTGTAAAGAGATTTTTAATGTTAAGCAAACATATCTGCAGGCAAAAAAAAAGCCAATTCATTATGATTCAAATCGAGTAAGAACTCAATCCCGTTTAAATCAGAGGTTATCTACAAAGAAATTACTATATTTTCAATTAACCCAAGCCAGTCGTCCACTATACTTGTTTCAACCATTCTAGAAAACGATTCTTCAAAAGCTATTACTAATATCGTAAGGTGTTTACTTCTCCTCCACAATGAAACTACTCAATTCAGTCATATCAACACTGGCATTCACCTCAACCCTCATCGCAGCGTCTCCTGTCAAGGACTATCAGGAAAAGCATAAGCACCAAGAACACAAGCGTGATGTCTTAACCGTTTGGGTTACCGAAGTCGTTGCCGGTGGATCCACTGCTCAAGTAACTGTCACCGGAGGTGCTCCATCTCCCGAGTCTGGTGAGAGTGTTCAAACTTTGACTTCTGTTGTTAGTTCAGGTGGTGGTAGTAGTGGTGGTGAAAGTGTTTCCGGCACCTCGAGTAGTGCTGCTGTCACCGAATCAGGCACTGGCTACATCGCCAAGGGAATTGCTTATTCCTCTTATACTGACAGTGGGACTTGTAAAGATGCCAGCACTGTGAAGTCCGATTTCGAAAAGCTAACAGGTTTCGATATCATTCGTGTTTATGATACTGATTGTGATATTGTCAATTCAGTTTTGGCTGCGCTATCCGGGTCTCAGAAACTGTTTGCAGGGATCTACTACCTGGACAAAATCCATGACTCAGTTGCAATAATCTCCCAGGCGGTCCAAAGCAACGGAGGGTCGTGGGATAAGATTCATACGGTTTCCGTTGGGAACGAGCTGGTCAATGACGGTAAGAAGACAGTTGCTGAAATTGGCCAAGCAGTCGACCAGGCTCGTTCAGCTTTGAAATCGGCCGGTTATAGTGGCAAGGTTGTCTCTGTTGACACTTTGGTTGCCGTTCAGAACAATCCAGGATTATGCGAGTATTCAGATTACGTTGCTGTTAACTGCCATCCATTCTGGGACGGTGGTGTTTTACCTGAAAACGCAGGGACTTGGTTGCAAGAACAGATAGCCAGTGTTAAGAAAACTTGCGGTGGGTCCAAGGATGTTTTGATCACCGAGTCAGGTTGGCCACATCAGGGGGATACTTATGGTAAGGCTATTCCTAGTCCTGCGAACCAGAAAACTGCTATTGGCGCTATTTCCGAGAGCTGTGGGAGCCAAGTTCTTTTGTTTGATGCTTATGATGATTTATGGAAAGATGGCGGTAAGTATGGTGTTGAAAAGTACTGGGGTTTGTACTAAGATGCAGAAATGTCCGTTCCCCTTCCCTTTATTTCAAAAATCCAGCTTCTTTTTGGTTGCTGTTATTCTTCTTCTTATAAAATAGGTCGGTTATTTCTTATATATGGCTGGGTCTATATATTTAAGTTAATTCATTTTTTATCGATAATCTAAACTTATACACTCCACTATTCTCCATTTTGTTGTTGAGCTGCTTTCAACTTTCTCAATTTATGAGCAATATAAACTGCACTATGTCCAAATCTAATATTCCCAACAACACCATTTCCAGGTCTGGCAATGAAATCATTTTCACCATTTTCTTCATAATCAGCTTCTAGATCTCTCTTGGCTATTCTGTTTAATTTCGTCAATGGTGTTTCTGGAACAAGACGATTTTGAATGTTTAAACTTGGAGATCTGAACCAAATCAATGGTGATCTTTTACCTGTTGTTGGAACATTTTGAGCAACGATGGAAATGTTACCCAATCTTCTCATATTGTTTTCAGAATCCATTCGAAGGATACCGGAACTGCCCTTGTTGATTTCCAAAGGAAGGGTGAATGAAGTTGAAGAAGTTGCCGGAGCGTAATTTGGCGAAGCAGTGTAAATCGTCTGCTGAGGTTGAACCAAATGTATAGGAAACTGTTGTAAAGGTGGAACAACTGGTGTGTTGATATTGTGTTGTGGTGGCGGAGGAGGAGGAATGAGACCTGGTAATGATGTCAATGGGGATTGTGAAGAATGTTGTAAATCGTTGATTTTTTTCATCTGTTGTTTCACCGAATTCGTTTGAGGAGTTGGAATGATTCTATCTTCAGTGGAAGGAGGATCGTTTGGTCTGATAATGTACTTTGGGCAAACTGGAGAACTGGAATATTGACCTAGATCATCGGTTAGATCAATGCCTCTCAAATACACAGAACCATGAAGCGGTGGAGCGTTTGGTGCACCGTAAACAGGTTCTGGAATCGGCATATCCAACGTAGCATTGGCCGGAAGAAGATGTTTCAAAGGTGACTCATGCTTGGTGAATATACGCATGTTGGGTAATGGACTATATGGATCCTCTTCGTCTCTAACTTCATCCGGTAAGCATGCCTTCCACGTTCTGATCTTGTTGAAGTTCTTGTCATTATCATTGTACCGGAATTCACAAATGAACATCGGACCCTTCAATTGGAACGCAGGCTCACCTCTTTGAAATCTAGTGAAATAAGAGACAAAACAATGGCCAATGATTTCGTCTGCTTGATGGTCTCTATATTGGCCGGATTTGAAAACTTCATTCTCCAAGAACAATCTATCAACTCTGTGGACGGTCTGTTCAGGTCTCAAGTACCAACAGACATTGATCCAAAGTTGGCCCTTATCAGTTTGCCAGATTCTAAATAACTGAGAAACAATAGGCTTGGTAGAGTCGTTTGGGTTGTTCACTAACACCCAGTCACCGATTTTGTACAAGACACCTTTAACTTCCACTTGATCCAGGGGAATTCTCAAAGAATCGGCTTGAGAGTATTCGGAATCCGGTTTGGCCAACTCTTCATCAATGGCAGCTTTGAAATAGCGTTCGAAATCCAACGCCTGAACATAAATCTCTGTTGTTTCCTTGTTGAAATACTTGGCATTTTCCAACATTTGATGGATATCAGCAATGAAACCGTGGACATCTTTGTATTTTCTTTGTTTGATCTTCTTTCTAATTTCATCCAAGGAGATAGGGTTCTTGACAATGTTGTAATATTCATGGAAAACTCTTGAATCTGGTAATTTTTCAAAAAACGACGTCACAGGATGGTTGTTACGATCTTTTTCTCTTTTCAACGCCTTCAAAGAATTCTTGATACGTTGTTCAAACGGCTTATCAATCACCGGAGGTCTACCTCTCTTGAAAGCTGAATGATCATTGACATTAGATCTTGGTCTTCTAGGATTATCAGGCTCAACTAAATCGTCAATGGTCATATTGCCATCGTCCCCTGTCATTGGTGTACCTTGACGCGTGTGAATAGCACTTTCATCTCCAATGAGTTGAACAGAAGGGGTAGGAGGTGGAGGTGGCGCAGTACCATAAGCATACAAAAGGCCTGCAACGTTCTGTGTTATCGGAGTTAAATCTGGATATCCAACATCATATCCACTTTTCTTGAATTTAGGAATGACAGCGTCTTTAAGATAGGTATCAAGTTGTTCAGCGTATCTGTAAACAGCAGAGCCGGCTTCGTTGTAGGTTTTGGCATTCCAGACTATTTGAGCCAAATCCCTGATGAATTCATTAGGGGAGCTGTAATATTGGTATCTTTTCTTCACGGAGTTCAAAGAAATCGGAGTGGTGATGACTTGGAAATAATCAGGATAGATCTTTTTATCTGGGACGGTGTTGAAGATCCTGTAGATTTCATCACCAGTGACGGAATCTTGGAGCTTGAAGACATCGTCGAACAGCTGTTTGATCTTCTTGGTTTGTCCTGAAAGATCTTTAGACATTTTGTGTGCTGTTGAGAGGTGTGTTCTCTTTTTCTTTTCAAAAAAACAAAAAAATGAATATGCACCAGATCCTTTCTTTCTGTTCTGACATTTGTTTATCTTCGAGGTCTGGCGCCTTTTTCGTGTTTGTTTTTGCACGCCTGCCCATCGCCATCAAGAACCAAATTTCGCTTTTTTTTCGCGACTGCCGTGGATTATCAAAGAAGCAGCGCAACCCACAAGACCAACCATCTTAAGAGTTCATAAGTCGTCTCCTTTCAAAGTCCAATTGACATTCATACTCTTCCCGATCCCATTCAATGCCAAAGACAGAAGATTTTAATCTGGATGATCAAACCAAAATACGACTTGCAAAATTCCAAGACCAACTATTAAACTCCAAAAATATCCTGGCGCTTGTTGGAGCTGGTCTCTCCGCATCTTCAGGATTAGCCACATTTAGAGGTTCCAATGGCTTATGGAGGAATTATTCTCCAATAGATTTAGCCACTCCCTCAGCATTTGACATCGACCCGGGTCTAGTGTGGCAGTTCTATAGCTCTAGAAGATACCATGCTTTGAAAGCTAGGCCCAACCAAGGACATTTCGCTCTGGGTGAACTACGAAAGAGGAAAGGAGATGGATTCCTTACTTTGACACAGAATGTTGATGGGTTGTCTCAACGTGCTGGCCATAAAGATGGGTTATTGGAGCTACATGGAAGTTTGTTTGATGTTAAGTGTACGGGGTTCTTTTGTAATTACAAAGGAGTTAATAGAGATCATCCGATAACGGAAGCATTGGGCGACTGCGTTGATGACTTTGTTGCCCCTCAAAAGAAGAAAAACAACAACAACAACAACAACAACAAAAGGCCCAGAGAACCGACTGACTCCGAGGAATCACAAAATAAAAAACCCAAGATAGAGGATCAACGCACAGAAGAAGAAACTGAAACGAAATCAAACAGTGATAAACCAACAGACAAATCAACAGAGCCAACCGAAACGATATCATTACCACCATCCCCTGAATACAAGCCAGTCAAATCAATACCCACAAACGATCTTCCTCATTGTCCAATATGTCGCACCTCGCTTCTTAGACCCGGAATAGTATGGTTTGGTGAATCCTTACCGTTGAAAGTTCTGGATCAAGCAGACGATTTTTTGCAAACACATAAAATAGATCTAGTTCTGGTCATTGGAACATCCGGTGCTGTTTGGCCTGCTATGGGGTTTATTGAACGCGCTCAGAAGCGAGGTGCCAAAGTCGCTGTGTTCAATAAGGAAATCGAAGATATTGCTAAATTGGAGAAGAATGGGAAAGGATGGGGTTTCAAAGGTGATGCTGCGGAATGGTTGCCTAGAGCTTTGGAACCGGTTATTGGGAGTGAGTTTCTTCCTAGAAATTGGAGGAAGATGTAGCTTTGAAAAAAGTTACAGTTGAAATGATGTTTAACGATATTTAATGCACACTAATATATTATTATTCTTATAGCTAGGTAAGTCTTATAGGAGAAAACTGGAAAAGCAAATTATAAGTTAATGGATTTATTCTAAATCAACAGAGTTACCTGGAACATAAGGATCGACTAAGAATTTGGAGAATTTGGTCAACTTTTCCAGACCTCTAACTTCAGTGTTAACAAGAGGAACCTTAACCAAGTGGAAATCTTCGTATAATTCATCCATTTGATCCAAGTACTTTCTTTGGACCTTAGATCTAGCTTGACATCTCTTACAAGGATCTTCAGTTTGTGTGAATAATAATTGGTTGATGATAATGGTGTTGACGTCAATACCGTACTCATTCAATTCTTGAATCAAACGTTCAGATTCGTAAAGAGATAAGAATTCGGCAATACAGACAACGACGAAAGTAGTAACGTCTGGATCAGTGAATTGTTCGTTGATCAACTTGGTCAATTCTTTAAGTTCGTTCATCTTGGTGAACATATCTTGTTGTTTGTTTTGTGGGGCAAAGGAGTTCAATAAACCACCAAATTTGGAAGTCAATTCATCAAACTTGGCTAATAACTTAGAGAATGTTTGTGGGAGTTGTAAGAATCTTAAAGTGTGACCAGTTGGTGCAGTGTCGAAAATAATGGTATCGTATTGGATGTCAGTGGATAAATCACTATCACCATCGGCATCCTTTCTTTGGGACTTCTTAATGTGCTTGATAACTTCCATGAAACTTAAGGCTTCATCAATACCTGGAATAGAGGAAGTGATATCACCCATCATACCAGTCAATGGGTCATTTGGATCACTACCAGCAGATAGATCTTGCAAAGTGGAAGATGGATCAATTTCCATACAGGACAAGTTATCCATGCCGGTGACTTTTCTAGCTTCCTTACCGAATTTTTCACCAAAGGCATCAGATAAGTTATGGGCTGGATCAGTGGAGATCAAAAGATATTGCTTGTTTGGATTGTTTAAAGCCAATTGAATGGAAATAGAGGAAGAAGATGTAGTCTTACCAACACCACCCTTACCACCAACAAAGATCCATTTCAAAGTGTCGTGGGAAACGATGGATTTTAAAGAAGGATCTGGAAGCTCGAAGTCTAAGTCTGACATTTTCTATGAGATGTATTGAATTGAATATGTGTCTTTTCTGGAGGAGATTTAAGGGAATTTCAGTTGGATTAAAGAAGGTCTTTTTCAGTTGCAGTTCTAGCAACGTGTTTTTCAAGCTTTCCGCCTGCGTTGTCTGGTCAGAAGCTGGACGAGCGCGACCTCTGACAAAGGGTGGTGGTGAGTGCTGGAAGGTGCTAGAAAGGTACCTGAACTTACAAAATATTCAGGTGACTTGGTGGAAGGTTGTAGAATAATTTTGATTTTTCAGTGAAGTCTAATTGCCTTAACGTAATCCAGGTAACCAAAATTACTGTTTTTCTATATCAAAGATCTTTGAAGAGGATAGTAAAATCGAGATCCAGTAAGATCTTCAGTTAGTAGCTAGCTCCGTTTTTGATTTAGCCGCCGCGAGATTGGATTCAGAAAAACGAGGAGGAAGGGTTTCAAGCCGTCACATAGACTCTTAAGATGTGGTGAACAGAATAAAGACTCTGCTTCATTATTAGAAACAATCAAGACCATGAATAGATTACTTATCCACAGATCATCCAGATACTTGCAATCAACCACAAAGAGATCGCTCTCCAGTACACCGATCCGCAAGAATAATGCACAAGATATCGAAAGATTGAACCACTTAATTAAGAAAAAGTTGATTGAAGTTGAAGAAGCTGAAAGAAAGAGAGCCGTAGATGCTGCTGTAAGTTGTACTTTAGGATTACTAAAGTGAAGTTATATACTAACTTCCATCATAGAAACCAAAGATATCAGATTTCAAAAGACCATTATTGACGACTTTCGTTATCGCCTCTACCGCTTATCTCACATTGCATCTTTTATGGTGGCATTTAGAATATCCTATTAAGGAAGAACAACTGAAACGTAAGTAAATACACACACCTAAGATCATTTCCTAAACTGTTCACGAAATTGTTAAAGAATTTGGAATACGATACTAACATTTTGCCAATTTACAGAACAACTAAAAGCTAAAGAAAACGATTTAAAAGCTTTGATAGATGAGAAGACTAAGGAACTTGGAGCTAAAGAACAGCTGAATAGTATTATCTCTTCTGGTGGCTGGTTGAAATGGGCCAAGTTTTGGTAACCTAAGACTAGCTGAAATCTGGCGCATGATTCACTTGTAAATAGCACGCACAAATCGATATTTCAGTTTCAATCCCATTATGTCAGCGAGAGTTGAAGTATTTTTTACACTACAGAATAAAACAGTGTGCATATTTCTTAATTTTGAACAACTTTATGAATAACATATAATTTTTTTGTGCTTTTGTAACTATTAATTATCTGTGATTTATGAATTTCTGGCACAAACGATCAACCGTTCAACTTGGACTTGGATGCACGTGACTTTTCTCGCGATTCCTTTGGAAATTTATAGCCGCCAATCCATCCGCCAACGTCAGATAGATGAACAGCTTCTTCCACTTGCGTTCAACTGAACTAAAAAGAAAGCTATACCCCAAGCCTCCCTTCTTCCCTCTATCAAACTCTTTCACGATAATAAATTCACACACAATGTTTCACACAAGGCATCTATTTTCCAGAAACACGAAGTCGTTAAACGTGGGAGCAAAATATGCATCTTCATTAGCATCTAAACCCGCTACACCTTTCAGAACACACAAGAAACCAGCACCATCAACGACTTCTCAAAAGACCCAATCTTCAGAGACAACAGTGATAGGTATTGATCTAGGTACCACTAACTCTGCAGTGGCTGTGATGCAGGGCCCAACTCCACAGATTCTTTCAAACGAGGAAGGTGCTCGTACTACTCCTTCCGTAGTTGCCATTGAGAAATCTGGTGGTTTGTTGGTTGGTGCACCAGCCAAAAGACAAGCCATTTTGAACACTGAGAATACATTCTATGCCACAAAACGTCTTATAGGGCGTCGTTATGACGATGAAGAAATCAAATATGATATGAGACATGTTCCTTATAAGATTGTGCCTAATATGAATGGGGATGCTTGGTTGGAAGCCTATGGAAAGAGTTATTCTCCTTCTCAAATCGGTGGTTTTATCTTGAACAAGATGAAGGAAATCGCCGAAACTGCACTAGATAAACAAATCAAGAATGCGGTGGTTACTGTTCCGGCTTATTTCAACGATGCTCAACGTCAGGCTACCAAGACAGCTGGTGAATTAGTTGGCTTGAATGTTTTAAGAGTCGTTAATGAACCTACTGCTGCTGCGTTGGCTTATGGTCTGGACAAGACGAACGATGGTATCATTGCTGTTTATGATCTTGGTGGTGGTACGTTTGATATCTCCATTTTGGACATTGAAGAAGGTGTCTTTGAAGTGAGAGCTACCAATGGTGATACTCATCTTGGTGGTGAAGATTTTGATGTCATATTGGTGAGACATATCCTTGATGAGTTCAAGAAAAACACTGGGATTGATATTTCTGGTGAGAGAGACAAAGTTCAGAGAGTCAGAGAAGCTGCTGAACGTGCTAAAATTGAATTATCACACGTTAAAGAGACCACCATAGAGTTACCGTTTATCAAAGATACGCATCATATTTCCATTACACTCACGGAGGACGAACTAGATGATATGACTTTACACCTTATCAATGAAACAATAGAACCAGTGAAACGTGCCTTGAAGGATTCTGATCTAGATAAAGAAGACATTGATGAAGTTATCTTAGTTGGTGGGATGACCCGTATGCCAAAGATCCGTTCAACTGTTGAAAAGTTGTTCAACAAAAAGCCAAACACGGGCATTAACCCAGATGAAGCTGTTGCATTAGGTGCTGCCATCCAAGGTGGTGTTTTGAGTGGTGCCATCAAAGACGTGTTGTTGTTGGACGTGGCACCTCTAACCTTGGGTATAGAGACCTATGGTGGATTGTACTCTCCTTTAATTCCACGTAATACTGTCGTTCCTGTTAAAAAGACTGAAGTTTTCTCTACTGGTGTGGATAACCAAACAGGAGTTGAAATCAGAGTCTTCCAGGGTGAAAGACAATTGGTCCAAGATAATCAATTGATTGGGAACTTTAAACTATCAGGTATTCCTCCACTACCTAAGGGTGTTCCTAAAGTCGAAGTTGCATTTGATATCGATGCCAATGGTATCATCAATGTCTCCGCTAAAGAGCTAACATCTGGACAAGAGACTTCCATTACAGTTGTTGGTGGGTCTGGCTTGAGCGATGTAGAAATTAGAAGAATTATCGAAGAGGGTGAGCAATTCAAAGAGGAAGACCAGGTGAAGAAAGCTAAGGCACAAGCTGCCAGAGATATTGGGTTACTTGTAAGGGACACAGAGAATGGTATCGAAGTTTTCAAACCATTTATTGAAGTAGAAGAAGGCTATGCACAGATGCTAGAGAAAATTGCTGAGATTGAAACGGCAATCGAAGTCGCTAAGGCCAATGGTGACATTACAGTTAAGGATTTACAAAGACTAAGCGTGGAACTACAGGAGATTTCCATGCCTGTTTTCAGAAGTGTTTCTATCAAGAAGAATCAATTGAATGAAACAAAGAAAGGAGAATAATCTGTAAACTATTTATTATAAACCCCAACCTTGTAAATATATATCGATCAAAAGAATTTTAAAGAATATCTTTAACAAACGTTTTCAACCTCGTAACCACCCTTAAAAGCACCCAAGTCCAATTTCAATCTTCTTTCAAAAACTTCGCTCAAGAAACCAAAACAAGCAGATGTAATAGCAGCATCGTATCTGCCCTTACTGTTTTCATCTCTGACAAAGGCGTGTTGGGCACCGTTGATCTCCATGAAGGTGAATTCAACCCCATTTTCTCTTAAAGTCGATCTGATCAAGTCTCTCCCAGCTGGAGGAACATGGTTATCCAACGTACCAAAGAACAAAACCAATTCACAGTTGTGTCTCTTAAATTCCTTGGATCTGACCAAAGAGTCATCGTTCATACCTTTGCCAAGGGCATGGTTGTGGATATCGGTGGCGAAGAAACAGACTGCAGCAGAGACTCTCTTGTCAAGGAGAGTACGGTATGCCAAATGCCCACCAAGACACATACCAGTAGAACCGACTTTACCATTGTAGGTTGATAAAGTTTCCAAATAGTCAATGGCCAATTTGGCATCTTCATCGTACGATTCTAATGGTTTTTCAATCTTGTATTGGTTCCCCAAATCAGTGCCTGGGCCATCGTAGGCCAATGGTTCGGGACCAACAAAGTTGTGGTAAACAGAAGGACACACAACAATGTAACCATCACTCGCAATCTTCTTGGCAAAACGAGCAACAGGACCTGTCACTTGGTAGATTTCAGACCAAACAACAACGGCTGGGAAACGAGCGTTTGGATAGTTTGGAATGGTTGGATGGAAGGTGTAAAGGCGTAAAGTGGTGTTGTAGGAGGTTTTGACGTCAGCAAAGGATTCGGTGATCAACATTTTGGGGCAATTGAGCTATACTTCGAGAGTTGGAACTTCTAAGAGGGTTGGATTGTTGCGGGATAAAAGGTCCAAACCTGTAAGGCTTTATTTAATGATTGATTGAAGTTCGCGCCATTATCAGAGAGTCAGAGGGGGGGACTGCAGCGAGTTTGTTATTATGCGCGTGGCCGGAGGCATAAACAAAGCACTGATTGCGTGGTCAACGAATGTGTTGACGTTTCTTTATAATTTAGGACTTAGACCAGAACATGCTAACTTCGAAGTTAACGACGAATGGTCTAACTGTAAGAGCATCCGCAGAATTGTTAGAACGAGTTTTATTGATACTAACAGAGCGCACATCTATCTTCTAGATCACCGGTTCAGATCTAGCCCTAGCTAATACAATCACCAAGTCAGCTGCCTTTGGCTCAGCTTTATTATTGACATTGCTGCTGAACTACGGTGCCTCCCTTTCTGACGAGCGTACAAAAAATGAATTGTAAGTGCTATCAGCTTCTGCATCAAGTCTTTTTAAAACTTCAGAGACTAACTTCTTTCTTCAATCAGCTTTCCTTCAATCCAAGACTCCATCGGTGATTTTTATCCTGGCAAATCGATCTTCCAGATTCTCATTGGCGTAGTGAGTTTCATCACCCCGGTGTATTACGTTTCCATTGGATCAGCGATCAAAATCAAATCTGCAAAGACAGCCAGTCTCATCGGAACGACACTTTTAGCCAAATATCTGTCACTAATAGTTTTCGCCAATGTCCCATTCGTGGATGATTACAAGTTGAACAACAACTCGTTAGTGATTTATTTCATTTCTTCAGCCATTTTAATGTACTTCATCAAATCCCGTATCTCGTCACGCCACTCTTACTTAAATCTCTTCAGAAGAAGAGTATTCTGGGCTTATACTGTTATCATTATCAATGCTGCTGTCACGTTCTTCAGACATCAAGTTCAAGGGGTGGCTTATCAGTACTCTTTCAGCTCCTTATGTCAATGGTCCGCCATTGCTTTGGATATTTACTTTGAAAATTTGTTCAATTGTGAAATCAGACATTTGGAACTCAGAATTGCATTCCCATTGGACAAGGCATCACGCACTGTTTGAGCTATTATATTATGTGAGCACAGCGGGAAGCTATGATACATGTGTTTTTTTTCTTTTTTAGATTATCAGATTGTCCTATATGATTATCATTAAGAATAACTATTATATATAAATAATACACCCAATTATCTGTAAATACAATATATTGGTGCTTTAGAGTCTATGTTTTGCCTCTCCAAGCACCTTCAGTCCCTTGAAAGGTTCAGCTATGAGAGCTTTACCATTTGTCAAATTCAATTTGATCCTTGGTCCAAACCTATTGAACAATTTTCTTTCTCTATGCGATTTTATCTCTTCGTTGGTCATTACTTCCTCTTCACCATCGGTATCACTCTCCACCATGAATTCGTATCGATCTACCTTGGTATAAATTTGAAGGTCTTTCTCTGTGAGATGGCCCTTTTTAGCAAATATTTTAGATCCCTGTGATGGCAACGGTCTCGCTCTTTTCGTAATTCTATCTTCTCGTTTTTTATAAGTAGAGAATTTATCCAAGACTGTCTCCATGTATTTCCTTGTCAATTCTCTCTTCTTTTCCATTTCTTCTGGATCTTTAGGATCTCGCACATATGTGATGTGTGGAAGACAACGGGTCCATTCCAGACTATTTAAAGATGCAAGATCTGATTTGAGTTCATCTGCTTGAAAATAGATCTTCTCACGATCTCTATTGGCCATTCTTTTCTCCTCCTTTTCCATTTTCCTATGATAGGTGTCATACAGTTGGTGCGACAATGGATCTTCCACTTGATGATGATGCTTGTTAACCGTACTTTCTCTAAGGCCTCGCCTCCCCGTTGTTTGCTTGGAGGGTACCCCTTCTTCTTTCAAATCTGTGAGAGGTACAACAGCAGTCTTTGTATCATATTTGAAGTCAAACTTGACAATTGAAGAATCTTTGGTTGGTTCACTGATAATTTTGATGGGACATTCAGGTTCGATGATATTAGGGTTTTCTTCAAAATTCAATAGGTTTGAAAGGGTTTTTGGTGTGGCCTCATTACGTCGAAGTATACGTGCACTTTTTGAAGGAACTATCTCTTTCTTAAAACCCATTAAGGTACAAAAATGAATGATAAACAGCTTCTGTTCCCACAAGAGCTTGTTCGGTGCAAACTAAATTCTAATAGCATCTTATAGCTCTAACATCTCATCCAAACACAGGCCTTCAGGTTACCTATGGCAACGCATAAACTAGAGCCGCAAAAGGCGAACGCTGCGCGTTGGGAGATTATAGAAAAAAAAATATGTTCACGTGAAAGTCACGCGCTCTGGAACGAACCTAAGCGAAATTCTCCAGGTTTTTGCTGGGAGGGGGGCGCTTATGGTGGTGGACTTGGGGACTTGATCACAGGTCCAAGTTATCAGAGATTCCAGAATTAATAACCATCCAAAAGACAACCAACGAAGTCATCACAACATTCAATTTTATCACACCCAGCTCTAATAGTCAACTAATTATTATATTAGAATCGATTCTCTTCAATTACATCTCACCTCTTGAATTCTGTGAAAGGGCGATATTTGGCCTCCCGCCCACATAGTTACTTGGACCGAATTCCTAGAGATACATTGGCATACGCAGCCTTCATTCCCTACAAAGAATCATCTAATTTCTAGAATCACAATCAATCCCATTGAAATAGCACATAGACATTATAAACTTTAGACCCCGATCAATTACAATGGAAACTCAAGAAACGCCCAAAGACGCTCTATCGCCTTCAAAGCGCACAGAGACCGCTCAAAAGCCGCTCTTACCCACATTAAGAGCAGATGATTTGCCTCAAGACGACGATGAATTTAATCGTGATTTAGCTCAAGCAAGCAGTAAGAACCCTAGTATCTTGTTAGAACTTGATATGGACTGTAACGTAATACATTTGAGTCAATCTTGGGAATCAGTGGTAGGTACGTCGATTATGAAGATTGTCAAGAAGCCGGTTTCCAATATCATTCTAGGCACGGATGAGGATCAGAATGTGTTCAATGATGCTGTTCGTATCATGATGTCTGATGATTCAAGTTATAGAGTGAGATTTCTAGCCGCTACGAATGATATTAAACCAGATGTTGAAGATGAACTCAGTAATGCTGTTCAGAATGATAATCTGAGTTCTCAATTCTCTTCTTCAAAGACCAGAGGAAGGGCTAATAATGAAAGTGACGACAGTGATTCCGCATCTCTAAGCTCTCTATCGACTAATGGTGAGTTCATTGAGCTTGAAGGACAGGGTATTTTGATCAACAATCATGGGAATGTTCCAACTCATTCTATGTGGATCTTGAAGCCGTTTTATCCGAATTCATTAAATGTGGAATTACCCGATCAATTAGCACAAACTTTGGGCTTTGGTGCTGATATCTTCACCGCATTTCTTTCATCTCTATCCGAAGCCGGAGTGATAAACGAAGAGGATGTTCCACCTCCCTCACAAGTACTATGTCGTATATGCGAGCAGCATGTTCCTTCTTGGTGGTTGGAAAAACATTCACAGCTTTGTTTCAACGAACACAAGTGTGAAAGTGATGTACAGGTGAATCATGATGATTTATTAGATCTAAAGGTTTTGCTTGGGAAAATTACAGAGTCGCTACAAAATGCTGATCCGGATGCCAAGCTTGAATACAAGGGCATACCACTGCCAAAGGCGTCACTATCTACTCCCGCTGTCCCAGAAACATCTCAAAGGCCAGCATCAAGTCCTTTGAGACGTGGAAGATCTGGATCTATCTTCAATACTTTGAGGTTCCCTTTCAAGACATTGGCTTTGCTTACAGATTTGTGCGAAAGGGGTATTGAGTTAAATCCAAGTGAATTCCATCATGAGTCCAACAGTTTTGAGTTCTCTCCAAATACCAAATTGGCATTATCACAATTAAATGCATTCGAAATCCCACCATCTTCTGATCCAGCCATCAGTTCGTTGGCACATGATGTTCAAGAATTGGTACAGGAGAAAGTCGATGCAATTTCAAGACTGAACAGTTCATTGATTTACTCGCAAAAGATCAAAGATGAAGTTGATGAAATGGTGCTACATACCATTGGAGAAACTCTCAAGAGTATAAGAAATCAAACTTATGATGTCCAAGCAGGTGTTTGTAGCCCACAACCGGGTTCAGTCGGTCAATTTCCAGACTTGCTTCATTCTGCAAATTCACAGGGTGTCTCCAGCAATGGAAGCAATGCTTTGAACTCTTTACCCGGATATTCTCCAAGTGAATGTGGGCCAGACCTTTCTTACGCAAACCCAAATCCAATCTTGACAAACTCCATTTTCTCAGACGCTTATGTTGGCACTGACTCTATCCCTTCTGCCTCTATTCAAAACGCGGATAGTATAATTGACGCCAGAGGCAGGTTCTCTCCATCAAGATCTTTAACACCAGGTGAACCGTCCATCACCTCGACTTCAAATGATCATCAGCAATTTACAACACACCATCCTATTCCAAGACATCCTTCCCCACAATTCCATGTTGAAGGGATTCCTGTATTGTCCGAACTTAGTATCAAATCTCCACTGTTGACCCCACAGCGTCGTGGTTCGCCAATTATTAACCCAAACGCCCATAATTCTCCTATGAGTTCTATTCAAAGAAACGCCAAAATCCCGGGCTCGATATTTGGAGAGAGTGCTGCTACGCCTATGGGTTCTCCATTGATTTCAGCTTCTGAGGGAAACGACTACCTGGATGTCAAGGTTCGCCAATCTTCCAACGATAGTAACAATGTTTTCCTGTATCCAAATGGAGCCACTGCAAGTGTCTCAAGACCGCCCTTGTCCCCACTTCTTACTGCTACTTTGCCGCCGAAGCCACCTGCCACGCTATCGATCAAAGACTATGAGATTCTCAAACCGATCTCCAAAGGCGCATTTGGAAGTGTATATCTTGCTCGCCGAAAAATCACTGGTGATTATTACGCTATCAAGGTACTAAGGAAGGCAGATATGATTGCCAAGAATCAAGTGACCAATGTGAAATCTGAAAGGGCAGTCATGATGGCTCAGAGTGAGTCTCCATATGTTGCCAAGTTGTTCTCCAGCTTCCAAAGCAAAGATTCGTTATTTTTAGTGATGGAATACTTGCCAGGTGGTGATTGTTCTACATTGGTGAAGAATCTAGGGAATTTACCTGATGAATGGGCCAAACAGTACATTGCGGAAGTTATTGCTGGTGTTGAAGATATGCACCAAAAGGGAATTGTTCATCATGATTTGAAGCCTGATAATTTATTGATCGCTTTAGATGGACATTTGAAATTGACTGATTTTGGTTTAAGCAGAATGGGTTTGATCAGAAGACAAGAACGTGCCAATAAGAAACCTGGTTCTATTCCCGATGAGACAGCCATTCGTCATTTACAATTCAACTCTAATAATGCTCCAGGTGGTTTCAGTGGTTCTACTGGTGGTTTCAGTGGTTATAATGGCGGGTTCTCTGGAAACGCAGTGATAAGTCCATCAGAGTTCGCCAGTACTTCTTCTTCGCCAATCACAAATTTTTTCGAAAATTATATCAAATCTGACAAGAAGACGATAAGATCTGGGTCTCAAGGAAGTACCAACTTGGATTCTCCACTGTTGAAACCTTTGCATCATTCAGCCTCACATTCTTCGTTTGTGCTACCCGATGAAGACCATATACCGATGGTGAACTTAGCATCACCATCGGTTGATTCTGCCGGTTCTGGACGTGTTGTTTCTGGGTCTTTTAGTATTGGATCGCATGGTTTACCGGATTTAGCTTTGTATAATCCCGATGCTTCTTCGGGTGCTAACAAGAAATTCGTGGGTACACCAGATTATCTTTCCCCAGAGACTATCAAAGGTACAGGTGAGTCTGAAGTTTCAGATTGGTGGTCTGTTGGTTGTATTTTGTTTGAATTTTTGTTTGGGTTCCCACCATTTCATGCTTCTTCTCCTGAATTGGTGTTCAAGAATATTCTTCAAGGTGACATAGATTGGCCTAATCTCACTCCAGAACAGGAATTGGAGTATTGTACCCCTGAAGCAAAGCATTTGATCAAAGGTTTATTGGAAATGGATCCTGAGCGCAGATTGGGCTCGAATGGTGCGGAAGAAATCAAATCACATCCATACTTTGACGGCATCAATTGGGATAAACTATGGGAAGGAGAGGGCTCTTTCAAACCTACAGTTGAAGACCCAGAAAATACCGATTATTTCGAAGACCGAGGTGCGAAATTGCTTGATTTCCCACTGGATGATGACGAGGAGGAATCAAGAGCCATAAGCAACCTTGAATACGACGTGAACCGAACTTCAAGTGTTACTTCTCCACCTGGTTTTTTAAGCCCAGGATCTTCTTCGAATTCTCCAACGCAGAGACATTTATCTTTGGCGATCCCTCTGCACATGAGAGAGAGAAGGGCAAGTAAGTTGAATGATAAAACTAGTGAATTTGGCTCTTTCCAGTTCAGAAACCTTCCAGCACTTGATAAGGCGAATAAGGATGTCATCAACAGAATTAAGGCTGAGCATTTGGAACACAGGAATAGTGTCTCTAGTTCTTCTTCGGACTCAGGTGTGACCAGGTCTAGAAACTATTCCATTTCATCTGCTTCTCAGCTTAAGAGATCGCTATCACCATCTGCTTCTGTCATGAGATCACAATCTCCTAGCTCGTTTACTCCTGGTCAAACCGTGACCAGTGGATATTTCAACGATGATTTTCTCAATCCACAATACTACGACGAGAGATCTGGGAGATCTTCGCCAGGGACAGATTCAGGTTCTCCTTCTGCTAGAACTAGTTTCGCACAAAACTCCAAGCCATCTACGCCTACAGCCCAATTTTCACAATCATCATCTTCACAACAGTCACCTTATATTCCAACAACTCAGTTCAATAAAGCCATCCCAAGACCGTCACAGTTATTCCCACATCGCGGTATTTCCGATTTCTCCTCCTCAAGTTCCGACACTGAAGATTCAAAATCTTCTGCATTACAAAGAGTTCGTAGAAGAAGGCTAAGTTCCAAAATGTCGGACACCAATTCACTTGACCGGCCTTCCTCTTCTTCCACACGCGGGAATTCCCGGGTTGCAATTCTGGACATTATTATCTGTGAACCTATTCCTATATATCGTTATTCCCTTTTCAAGAATTTAGAAGAGTTGAATTGTGCGGTTGTGGGTGTTTCAGGAGGCGATGAATTAATTCGTCGTGTCACAGGAGAAGTTAAATTTGATTTAATCTTGACGGCATTGAAAATTGGTGATTTGGACGCTATGGATATCGTGAAACTTTTGAAGAATACGTCGAATTGTAATTCGGACACACCGATTGTGGCTTTGACTGCCTATTATAATGAAGCTGCTTCCAGTGATTGGTTTGACGATGTCTTGGAGAAACCAGTTGATCAACGACAATTGAAGGCTGTTTTGGAAAAGCATTGTAAATTGAAGTTTCAGCAGACTGAGGAGGCCGTTTCTGATTCGGAGACCAGCGATGCTTACAATGATACTAAATGATGGTGTTGTTTATGAGAACATGAGATTACGAAACAAGTATATATTAAATGAAAAACATATGTTAATTATATTTACCATTTCTGTGTGAATTTTCAATGACTCACGTGTAGTCGCTACCAAAAAAAACATGTTAAAATATCACTCAATTAAGCACTTGTAGCTGGTTCTTAGAGAAGTAATGAACCTTCGTGGTAAACAATCAAACAGATAACACGCCTCCCTAGTACAAAAAGAGATGGAATTGAACACCAATTGTTAATCGCTATGCTAAGAATACATGAATGTTGTAGGATACCCACGTCGAACTCATTAGTTTGACGCGTGCAATTTACTGAGGGTATTTCCCAATTAAGTGAATAAGTTACACGATCATATCATAACATCTCAAAGGATATGACCAAAAGTGGGAATTAAAAGTATTCCTACTTGTAATTGGGCTCCCTTTGGACAGAAAGTTCCCAAAAGTTCAGTCTGTTTTGTAAATAACGTGCATCCTCATGCAACGTTCTGCGCATCGCGGAGAGAATTCACTGTTCTTGAAATTTCAGAAAATAGGAAAACGCGCTCGCGACGCGATAAATTTCCAAGATCTTGCCATCCCTTGCAGATTCAGTTACGTTCGAAAGGGATAAAGGGATGGTTTGTTTACGTTTTAAGCATGGTCCAACCAAGGTTCAAGGAGTGGATGCCTAGAAAGGTACACATTAATTTAAAGCAAGATAACGAACGGTGTTGCTGGTGATGGAAAAAAAATGTTTGAATATGTTTGCTCGATGTCTTGAACACTTCACCTTTCTCCAGTTTTGTTAAGTTATTGGCTGCTATCTATATTTATCACACTCATTTTTTTGCCTCCATTGGCTAGTCATTCCTTTATACAACAATCTCATAAACACACAGACTTCAACTCTTTCCATTCCTTTTAAAAAATCAGTATACTTCCTTTTCATACAAATTAATTACACTTCCGTTTCATACAAATTACCACTACACATATGCTCGTGATACAACTCTTATATACATCTCTCGTCTCGCTCATAGCAACCGCCACACCATATGAAGGTTTCCCGTTCTCTGAGCAACTTCCGCCAGTTGCTAGAATTAACGAAAGTTACTACTTCCAATTATCCAACGAAACATACCGTTCAAGTTCAGGCAGTGTATCCTATACCATTAGTGATGGTCCAACGTGGTTGGATTTCGATGAAGATTCAAGAGTCTTGTCGGGTACTCCAACCCAAATCAACGAAACTTATGACAAAGTGACCTTCAAGTTGAGTGGTGTTGATTCTACTGGTAAATCGTATGAGTCTCTAGAAACATTAATTGTCAGTTCCGAACAGGGTCCAATTGCTTCAAATGAATACACTGTGCTATCCCAATTGACAAACTTTGGCCAAACGAATGGTGTGAATTCTTTGGTGTTGACACCTGGTGATATATTCAATGTCACTTTTGATCAAAAGACTTTCTACACTTCCAACTCAGCCAGTGATAACATTGTCGCTTACTACGGGTTATCCGTTGATCATTCCCCTTTACCAAACTGGTTATTCTTTGATTCGGTCAATTTAAGATTCTCCGGTGTAGCTCCAGCTGTTAATTCTGATATTGCCCCAGGGTTCCAATATAAGTTTATCTTCATCGCTACTGATTATGAAGGGTACACCGGTAACTCTGTTGATTTTGGTATCATTGTTGGTGCTCATGAATTGACCACTTCTTCCAAGGAGATCATCTATATTAACGGTACTGAGAGTTCTGAAATCCGCTACTCTGTTCCTTTAGATAGTGTTTACGCTGATGGGTCGAAGGTCACCACTGATGAAATCTCCAGCATTACATTGACAGGGAATCCTGATTGGTTATCTTTGGACAACTATACCTTGGTAGGTACCGTTCCATCTGATTTTGACGAGGAAGAGTCCAGTGTCTTCAATGTCACTATCATGGATCAATACACCAACTCTGTTGTTTTGAAGTTCAAGATTGAAAGCATTGATTCCCTCTTTGCTGTTTCTTCTTTCATCTCATCCAATGCCACCAGAGGTGAGTTTTTCCAGTACTATTTCCTACCTACCGATTTCACCAACTATGGTGAAACTAATATCAGTTTAACTATCGAGAATGCTCACTGGTTGACCTATTATCCTTCGAATTTAACTTTAAACGGTATCGCCCCTTCAGATTTCGATTCTGCTAAAATTACTGTCACTGCTAAGACTTCTTCCAAAGAAAATGAAATGAGTTTTAACATTTACGGTATTTCTAAGATCTCTACATCCTCCAGTTCCTCCTCTTCTTCTTCCGCAGCCACTACCTCGTCGGCTACTGTGACTTCTTTTTCTTCTACAACTTCTACTGCTTCAACTGTCATCCCATCCTCTTTTGAAACAGCTACTTCTTCTTCTTCATCCACTACTCAAAAGAAATCCCACAAGAGCTTAGCCATCGGTTTAGGTGTCGGTATCGGTGGTGGTGTTGCACTCTTGGTCTTATTATTGTTCTTGTTCTTTATTCGTCGTAAATCTTCCTCTTCCAACGATGAAGAAAAGCAATCACCAAAGAACACTCCAAAGATCCCTGCTATGTTGCCTGCCATTTCCAGAGGTCCAGGTCCTATTTCTCCAGATACTTCAGGTACCGAATATGAAGACGATTACGAAGAAGGTGGTGCTACTAGATTAGGTGCGTTGAATGTCCTGAAATTGGACGAAAAGAACTTTGACGATGAAGAAGACAACCATTCATTGACCACTGTTAACGATGAAAAGCACTTAGATTCTTCTTCAGTTTATCAAGAGGCCGTACTTGCTGCTTCCACTGATCAGCTTCTCGTTAATCCTAAGACTCCATCTCAAAACAAGCCAAAGACCAGAAAATCTTGGAGAAACACACTTGCCACCAATGGTACTTTCCGTGATTCCATGACTTCCTTGAACACTGTTTCCACTGCTGATCTTCTCACTATCAGATTAGCAGAAGAAAACGAACTGGCCAAAGATCCAAAGAAATCCACATTGAACAATCGTGACTCTGTCTTCTTTGGTAACAAAAGAGACTCCAACATTCAGAGATTAGACTCAGACGGTAACATTGTTGAAAACTTAAGCATTATTCCTAATCGTCCAACCAGTACAAACTTACACATTCTCCAAGAAGAATCCCATCATCATCATACAACCGCTAATGATTCCTCCCCTGAATCCCATAGAAGTTATGGTAGCGCTTTAGAAAGTGAAGCTTTCTATCCTGTCGGTGATTATGATTTAGAAGATGGAGACCAAACAATTCAATGGGAAATGGCCGGTGGTGATGATGAAAGAAAGAATTCTAAGGCTCAGTTGAAACAATTCACTGGAAAAAGCAAGAGTGTTATTCTTGATAATGAGGATTTCACTGTGGAAGTTGAAAAGGAATAGATTAAATAAGTTGATTCTGCTCAATATTTTTTAGGTTCCTATGGTGGTTGATTCGGATATGAGGTGGCCACTGGTTTAATGATTTATGACTTTTCGTGCGTTTTTTTTTTTAATTCGGTCTCGTTTGATTTTATATATAATTTTCTCTTCTTGTTTTGTATTCCTGATCTAATAGTATTAATAGTTTTTTTTTAAAATAATAAATGTTTTGTTCCCAACAGGAGAAAAAGGACCATAGAAGAACTTGTCATTGGCTCAAAATGAATTATAACTGTTACATTAATTGGTATAATTAATTTTGTAGTTCTGTTTCCAGTAAATCATTTGCATAGTTGACTTATATAAAAATTGTCATTTGATTACGTAATAGACTTCCAAATTTTGAAAAGTTATTTAATTACAATATAATTTTGAATCATAGGAATTATAAAAACGGGGTTTCAACTTATAATCTATTGTGAAAAGTACCATTATTTTTTTAATTGAAATTTTTTAAAGGAATAATATCTAAAAAATATTAAAGATATTATATATAATTTACCGACAATTCCCAAATTTCTTGTTATGTGGTGCTTCCTTTAATTTATTATCCAAGAATTTCTTCTCTTTCTTCGAAAATCAGGGAATTATTGATTTACATTTTTGCTACCTATTTATATATTAATGAGAAAAAGAAAATTAAAAATTGGGATTGAGTTCACCACTCTGCTAGACTTTCTTCAACGATGAATGAAATCCAAAACCGGGGTATCAATATTTTTAGCTTTTAAGTTATGCTCTTTTCAGGTTTAGGGATGTTGTCCTTTTTTGTACATTTTCGCTTTTCTTTACTGAGAAATGGCCGAAAATTGCCCTTTTTGCCAGTGAAAATTTCAAACAAAGATTACTCTTCTTAGAAAAATAATTTCGCAAATTCTGATCATTATGTTCTGATCCTCGATTTTAACTTTCTATTGATACCTAAATTTCACTGGTTCACCCCATTTTGAAATATCCTTATGGATTTTAGTTTCCCTTCTTTAGGTCTTTGTGCTCCTTCTGGCCTTCCTTTCTTATTTTTAAAATTTCCACGAATTAAAAGTTGCAAGACATATCAAAGAAGAGATCAATCTATTCAACTTAAGATGATCAATCAGAAAAAAAACTGGAACTACGCTTACTCAATATATATAGTATCAAAATTCTCTCACCTACTCTAGGGATTCTGCAGAAATTTTCAATTAACTCAGAAAATTACTGGCTTGTTGCACATACCGGAGCGAAGCGGAGACTTCTTTATTAACATTTTTATACTTGTAGTAGTATACAATAATCTATACTGAACGTGATCCGTCAACGTAGCCCCAGAGAGTTAATTGTCTGCGATGTTTTGACGATTTTGATTGTTTAACGCGCAATGAAATTAATTATTTTTTTTCTTGCGCACGATTGCTGATCACAAAACTAATAGCTACATTAATACCAATTTTATAGCACAAAATTTCTCGGTCTAGGTTGGTTTTTCATGGATACGAACAGTTATAAATTCTGAAGATATTAGTGTTGGGTTTTCAAAATTATGATTCCAGAGATCTCTGCTCTTTCCTCTTTTCCACTACAGGTAAAATTAGTTCTAAGATTTGAAGAGGATTTAATTTGTTGAGTTACATGATCGGAGATTAGAAATTTACCATAATTTTTGTGGTGGGGTTCCAAATATGCGGAGGATTTAATTCCCATATGCCCCGGCCTCTGGTGGGAAAGAATCCCTTGTTGACTACTGTTAATAGCTAAATGGAAAACACTTTCGAACCGGTACCAGGTTTCACCAACAAATTAGTGAAGCCCTGATTTAACAACGTATACTCAAAATAAATTTAAGAGTTGACACTATCTGATTGTGATATATAGGTACTTAATACTATACTACTAACAAATAAGGGGGTTTCTAGCCGTTGTTGAAATGGAAATAATAGACCCGTTGAAGTTCCCCTAGGGCATGTGCGGCCTTAACTCCAGAAGCGTTGGCCTTTTGCAGGCGCTAACTTATGTCCGACGCGTTGAACAACCACAGAGAATGGCTGAAAAGTATAGAGAAAAATACTTACAGAAAAGTCATTTCAATATGGCTGACCTTCGAAATAAAGGGTTATTCTTCCCCACAAGTGCAAGAAAACACTAACGGGCGCACTGTTTGAGTGAGAACACCTTGGAAGTCAAAGACGTGCTACAATAATATAGTGGTACTACGTGGACCGTAGAGTGTGCTCGGTGTGAAGGAGCGAGTTTCAAAGTCCTTCGGACATAGACCAATAATTACTAATTGATTAACAAAACGCCCAGCGAAGAGGCCGAAAATGGGGTAGGTTTGTGTTTAAATCCGATGGAAGTCAGCGGCCAAATGCACGACCCCGGACTTCTAAAAAATTTCAGAACAATAAATTTGTCATTGTAAGCGAATAGTGGGTGGCCATTCATGACTTAACGGAACCCGTTGGTCCCCCCATCAACAATCTGGAGGACTGCACCCCTTTTTCATTTATTTTATGTTATACCAAATGGATCACAGTCTTACGGTGGCTGGCGTTAACATGTACCCGTAATCTTGAATTCCATTGTTCCTATCGGAATCTAAATAAGGAGATGCCAACTATAAAAACACTCTGTTACCCCCAGACTGAACGGTGATGAATGCGATCTGATAATTTTAACATACATCCTACACGCAAATATTACAAAGAATGTCTGCTCCAACCTCTGTTCACATCACTTTACCAAACGGCTTAGAATACGACCAACCAACCGGTCTATATATCAACGACGAATTCAGAAAGTCCATCTCTGGTAAGACTTTCGAAGCCATCAACCCAGCCACTGAAGAAAAGATCTGTGACTTATACGAAGCTGACAAGGAAGATGTCGAACTTGCCGTTCAATCCGCTTATAAGGCTTTCAAAACCTGGTCTGTTGTTGATCCAGAAATCAGAGCTAAGGCTTTGTTAAAGTTGGCTGATTTAATTGAAGAAAACGCCGAATTGATCGCTTCTATTGAATCCTTTGATAACGGTAAGGCCTTACACTGTGCCAGACATGACATTAGAGTTGCCATTTCCTACATTCGTTCCGCTGCTGGTTTCGCCGATAAGGTTGACGGTAGAACAATCAACACTGGTGACGGTTACTTAAACTACACCAGAAGAGAACCATTAGGTGTCTGTGGTCAAATTATCCCATGGAACTTCCCATTCCTAATGTGGGCTTGGAAGATTGCTCCTGCTTTAGCCACCGGTAACACTTTGGTGTTAAAGCCAGCTTCCGCCACTTGTTTATCTGCCCTTTTTGTCTCTTCTTTGGTTCAAAAGGCTACCATCACCATCAACGATGGTACCAACAGATTCAAGGAAGTCAAGGCTTTCCCATCCGGTATTATTGCCATCATTCCAGGTTCTGGTAGAAAGTGTGGTGATGCCATCGCTGCTCATCCATTGATCAAGAAGCTCGCCTTCACTGGTTCCACTTGTGTTGGTAAGGGTATTGCCGTTAGAGCTGCTGAAACCAACTTAAAGAAAGTCACCTTGGAGTTAGGTGGTAAGTCTCCAAACATTGTTTTCAACGATGCTGATGTTGAACAAACCGTTCAAAACTTGGTCACAGGTATTTTCTTCAACAGTGGTGAAGTTTGTTGTGCCGGTTCCAGAATCTACATCCAAGAAGGTATTTACGATGAAATCATCGCTGCTTTCAAGGCTAAGATTGAAGCCATCAAGGTTGGTTGCCCATTCGACGAAACAAACTACCAAGGTGCTCAAACCACTCCAGATCAATTCCAAACTGTCTTAGATTACATCAAGAAGGGTAAGGAAGAAGGTGCCACTATCTTAACTGGTGGTGAAAGAATCGGTACTAAGGGTTTCTTTGTCCAACCAACTGTCTTTGAAAATGTCGGTGATGACTTTGCCATCTTAAAGGAAGAAATCTTTGGTCCAGTTGCTGTTGTTGCCAAGTTCAAGAACATTGATGAGTTAATTGACAGAGCCAACGATTCTGAATTCGGGTTAGCTGCTGGTATCCATACCAAGGATGTCAACAGAGCCTTAGACGTCTCTCAAAGATTACACGCTGGTGTCGTTTGGATCAACACCTACAACGATTTCCATCAAAATGTTCCATTCGGTGGTTACAAGGAGTCTGGTATTGGTAGAGAAATGGGTACCGAAGCTTTCGATAACTACACTCAAGTTAAAGCTGTTAGATTAAGAATCAACAAACAAGAAGCTTAAGGTACTATTTTAAAGATTCAAATCTTGGGTTATTATTATGTATGTGTCACATGTGTTTATGATTAATGGAAAATACTGGTTATTTGCATTATATATTATTTTTGTTGGAGCCATACAACGGTCAATAGTAGCCCTGTACTTTGATCTGATGACCAAGATCATGCTAGAACTTTCTGGAACCTTCTACACTTGAAATTTATAGAATTTCGCGACTGTTGACGTTTCACTGGATTAGGTAAAACTCGGGGCAAAATCTAGCTGGTCGAATCAGGGATCTCGGTTTTTTTTATTATGCAGATCGGCCACGCTTTCTCCACTTTAAACGAGCTCAACAATTTCGTGTCGAATGAGCATGTGACATTTTAAAATGATCTGTTTTTATGACAAACCGAAACATATATGGATCAGTGTTTCATTTTAGTAAATTACTACAAAAATCGTGTTTTTTAAGAAAAATGGGTTTTGGCTATTATTCGTAGATGAAAAGAAACTGTGACAGACGTGACAAAATTTAGATCACATAGTGGCTGAAATGGAACTTATATAGCGTCTTTTTTTTGGTACTGGCGGTGAAACCCAACGACCAAAAAATTCTACTATTTGTATGTAAAAATGGATACACAATTGGAAAAGATGGTCAATAAGTACTCCACAGGTAAGTCATGATTTTCATAAATCGTGGCGATTAATGTGGAACGTGTAACGTTTGTACCTCCTTGTAAGCGCAGGAACATCCAATATTCTGGTTCAACTTTAATTTTCGGCGGCTGCGCTTCCCGCACCGCACGTTCACGATCATATATAAAATTGCGAAATCGCCGATTTTCACGATTTACAACAACACACGCTTTAATTGAATTGAAACAGTGTGAATTATCACTTCAAATATTTTAACTTTATCTACAAGTACGTTCTATTTGTTTTGATCCATATATTGTTGCTGGGACTGATCAATTGTCTGGGTTTTCCTGGGTTAAATCGAGAGATCTTCAATATCACCAATCTTGACTTTTTCACATGCTGGTTTTGGCCATACAGATCTTGAAGGCAAAACCTTAAGAAGAACATCAACATTCAATTGAACCAGCCAATTTATCACAACATGAAGTTTGAATACTGACATTTTCACTTTAATCAAGTGGCCCCACCTGTTTTTTCTGACATCTCCAAGAACCAAAACGGTTTATTAAACAGAGACTTCTTCCACGCTGCCCCAGCCGCCATTGATGTTTCCACCAAGGCTCCAAACGGTGTTGATTTCACCGTTAAGGGTAAATCTTCTCCAAAGGACGGTTCCATCTCTGGTAACTTAGAAGCTAAGTTTGCTGACAAGGCCTCCGGTTTGACTTTAACCCAAGGCTGGAACACCGCCAACGCTTTAGACACCAAGGTTGAATTAGCTGAAGTTTTAACCCCAGGTTTAAAGGCTGAATTATTAACCAGCTTAGTTCCAAACGGTACCAGAGGCGCTAAGTTCAACGTTTTCTTCTCTCAACCATCCGTTACCGCCAGAGCTTTCTTCGACTTATTAAAGGGTCCAACCTTCGTTGGTGATGCCACCGTTGGTCACGAAGGTTTCACTGCCGGTGCCGAAGTTGGTTACGACATCTCTGCCGCCACTGTCACCAGATACTCTGCTGCTGTTGGTTACGCTCAAAAGGAATACAACTTATCTGTCTCCGCCACCAACAACTTATCTGTCTTCTCTGCTGCCTACTACCACAAGGTTTCTCCATTAGTTGAAGCTGGTGCCAAGGCTACCTGGGACTCCAAGGTCGAAGCCGGTGCTGGTAAGGCCGTTGGTTTAGAATTCGCCACCAAGTACGTCTTAGACTCTACCGCTTTCGTCAAGGCTAAGGTTGCCGACTCCGGTGTCACCGCTTTATCTTACCAACAAGTCTTAAGACCAGGTGTTAAGTTAGGTTTAGGTGCTTCTTTCGATGCCTTAAAGTTAGCTGAACCAGTCCACAAGTTAGGTTGGTCCTTGTCTTTCTCTGCTTAAATACTTCCACTTATTGTTATTTAATGTTAATTTGGTAGTTTTTTTAGGTTTTGAGATTTATTTGATCGAATGTGGGGTTCTTTAAGAGTTGAGCTTTTAAGAAAACCTCTTCTATATATATGTCCGTATTCTTACAATAATATGATTTAGTTTAACGAACATAAGGGTAGGCAGATAATTTGATGTCACAGTAATGAGCATAGATTGCAATGAATCTTTTGACAGATGCAAATGAAGAGGAAAATTGAAACTGTGATTTTGTGTGATTCAGTTTGTAGCGGGCGGTCGAGTTTTGAAAACCGAGGAGGGATCCTTGAGCGCGTGTGATTAACCGGAGCTGTTCAATTTCTATTACATAATCGAAATTCGAGATTTCGGATCTTGAACTTCTGGTGTTTTGCCTGCACGCGGAAAGACAAAAGACAATAAGCTGGAGGGTGGCGAACCATCTTAAAACTGCACTTCTCTACCTTAAACCTTTGATCCCTCCAACTATCTGGTATCAATTGATTTGTTAAATTCAATCATATATTACAATGAATACCATTGCTGAACAATTCAAACAAAAATCAGGGGTCTTGAAATCCCTTGGTTATGACAACGAAGAACAATTAACCCATGAATTCATAAATGGTGTTCATTTGAAACAAGCTCCATCCATTGCAATGCCACCAATTTCCCAGCCAACAGATTTCTTAAGAGCACACACGGATGACTCTCGCAACCCTGATTGTGCCATCAAGATTGCCCATGGTACCACTACTTTAGCCTTTAGATTCCAAGGTGGGATCGTTGTTGCTGTTGATTCAAGAGCCACTGCAGGTAACTGGATTGCCTCCCAAACTGTTAAGAAAGTTATTGAGATCAATCCATTCCTTTTAGGTACTATGGCTGGTGGTGCCGCTGATTGTCAATATTGGGAAACTTGGTTAGGTTCCCAATGTAGATTACATGAATTACGTGAAAAGAAGAGAATTTCTGTTGCTGCTGCTTCTAAGATTTTATCCAACCTAGTGTATCAATATAAAGGTATGGGTTTATCCATGGGTACAATGATTTGTGGGTACACCGCTAAGGAAGGTCCAACTATTTACTACGTTGATTCAGACGGTACTAGATTGAAGGGTGATGTTTTCTGTGTTGGTTCTGGTCAAACTTTCGCTTATGGTGTTTTAGATTCTGAATTGAAATGGGAATTGACAGTCGAAGAAGCTTTATACCTTGGGAAGCGTTCGATTTTGGCGGCTGCTCATAGAGATGCCTACTCTGGTGGTTCTATCAACTTATATCACATCACTGAAGAAGGTTGGGTCTTCCATGGTAATTACGATGTTGGTCCTACCTTCTACGAAGTTAAGGAACAAGAAGGTTCTTTCAACAATGTTGTTGGTTAGACAGCTAATGATTAGAATTTTAATGAAACTTATATACTGTACACTATAAATTACAAAGCTCAACCTTTAAGATCTACATAATGTTATAAAACATAGTACTTTCTACAAAAACACATGATTAAAATTCATACATATGCATCACATTAATTATAAATCAAACAGTCCTAGTCATACTACATTTACCTTAAATCCCTCTTGATCTTATAATCAATATAAATTTTCTTGTAAAGTCCTTCTTTATTCCGTCCTAATACTCTTATTCGAGCTCTCCTCGACATTTCCTAATTCTTCAATACCTCTCTTAGTTGGGCCCGTAGTATCCAATTCAGAACCATTCTCCTCATTATCTTCATCGACTGTATTGAGATCAGCAGCATCTAATAGAGATTGATCAAAGCCTGAGAAGTCCGAATTTAACAACTTATTGAATTCTTCATCATTGAACATCTTACTTCCTGATACAGAGAGACCCTCTTCATGCTCTTTAAGTTGGTTATTGTCTTCTCCATTGTCGAAATCATTGGAAGTGAGGAAATCTCTGCCTAAATCATCGTTCCTTTTGGAGATATCTTCCTCTTTGGTCAACAAATCATCAGCAGACACTTGGATTTTTAGATCAGTTTCTGTGTTGATTTGTGGTTCCTCACGATCCGCTTGAAATTGTGGTTCATCTTTAGAAGAACTTTCACTTGTAAGAGGTTCAGAAGCAGGAACAGAAACAGGGTCTTCAATCACTGGATTTAGTTGTTCTGTAGTACTCTCGATTTCAGCAGATTCAGAATTTGAAACAGGTTCAACGATATCGGAGACGTTTGGCACGTCTGTGGTAACTATCTCCTTTGCGTCTTGTAAAGGTTCGATTAAAGTAACAATTTGAGCTTCTGTTGAAGGGCCATCGGTTTCACTCTCACCAGTTGGTACCAATTCATCAATGATCTTAGGATTTTCAGTAGTGGATTCGATCAATTTTTCATCTTCTATCTTGGATTCTTCTTTTAAATCATCCGTTATTGGCAGGGTAGTAAATGGTTCTTCTGGTTGCTTTGTAACGATTGGTGGTTCTTCCGGAACCTGTTGGGTCTTGAGTGATTCTGAAACTTGACTGCTTGTAGAATCTGTAGATGTTTCTGGAACTGATTTTGGTAATGCATCAATGGTAGTTTCGACTGGAATTTCATTCAGTTGTCCCTCATTAGATGTTTGAGCGGTTGGTGACTTGATGGAATCTTTTCCTTCAATAGTAGAGCGATTGCTCATTTCTGATGGAACATCAGTCTTCAAATCAGTGATTTCTGGAACAGAAGTAATCTCAGTAGCCGATTCCAAGGATTCAGCAGTCTTGGATAAAGAAGATTCAACAGAAGTATCAGAGCTCTTAGGATTGACACCAGCTGAAATACCAGAAGATAATTGAGAATTATCACTTTGATGTTGGACTGCTTCATCGTTATTTTCTTTAGTTGGCTTGGCTTGAACAGTTACAATAGAACCAGATTCTGTTTCCTTAACTAATGTAGCTTCTTGTTCAGATTCTTCCGAAATTTTAGTTTCCAATCCAGAAGAAATAGAATCTTCAGTGATAGTAGGTGGTTGATCTTCAACAGACTTTAATGGTAGATCGGGATCAGTAGGATTCATCGTTTGTTCGTTTTCCTCTTCAACAACATTAGTGCCAACAACAGCAGGTGTGGTTGCAGAGTTAGAATCCTTCCTCATAAGATCACCAGCACTAATCTCAATAGTTGTAGCTGTAGTTGTAGTTGGTAGTTCCTTTTCTTCAACGATTTTCTGACCTTCAACATTTTCAATCACTTCAGGTTGTTTAGAATCAACATCCATAACATCAGAGTTCAAAATCAGTTCATGACTGGTAGAAACAAGTTCCTTAGATTCAGAAACTGGTTGATCAACATCCATAGCATCTGTATGTTTAAGCTCTTCATGGTTCTCCTTCTTTTCCTCCTCCACTGTATTCTTTTCTTTAGTCTCAGACTCATCTGTATCAAGATCCATTTGTGCCGGAGCTCCAATAATCTCAGAGTTTTCAGGAATCGATCTTGTTTCCTTTTCCAGCTCCGTACCAGACGTTGGTTTGTCACTGGAAATGATGTTAATAGATGGTGATACAACAGGTGCAGTTTTAGTTGTTTCTGTGGTTGAAACTTCTGAAATGGATTTCTCTGTTGCTGTTGGATTTATCTCGACTGGAGGTGGTGGATTGCGGACAGAAGTATCTTGTGCTAAAGATGAAGTGCTTGGTTGTTCAGAATGAGAAGTATGCTGTGTTTCGCTTTGAAGACCTGGCAATGTTTGTGGTGCTTCAACATTCATCGAAGCAACAGATGGTGTAATTTCTGAAGTTGATTGTGATTGAGATTCTGGTGCTGTAACTTGGGAAGAAACCGTTGTTTCTGGGACAGGCTCCGTTGGAAGCGACACCTTGGCTTGGGATTCTTGAAGCGGAGCTTGAGCTGGAACTTGAACTGGTACAGAAGCGGGAGCAGCCAACGAGACTTGAGTAGCATGAACGGGAGCTGAAACAGATACAACTACTGGAGCTGGAGCAGAGACAGCAGAGACAGGAGTAGAGACAGGAGGAACAGGAGTTGAATCCCTACTTAAAGAATCCATAACACGATCAAACTCCGCAGCATCATTCAAATCATCGTTCAAAAACTTGTCGAATTCAGCGTCATCCATATTATGCACTTCATCTTCATCATCCTCGTCATCTTCCATATCTTCATCTTCATCATCATGCATGGTTGATTTCCTAATAGTCGCAGAAGCAGAAGCAGCAGCAGACGGTTTGGTGAAGGATTCTTGTTTGATCGAAGAAGATGGAGAACCCGATTTTGAAACATTGTGAACAGAGTCAACATGCTGAGCGGAAGCAGTCATGCGTTTCACTGGTAACGTTGATGCTGTAATTGCAGATTTTGTCTCCAATTGATGATGGAACGGTGGTTGATATGATGAGGAAGCTGGTTGTTGCTGTGGTTGAGAAACGACACCGGAAGAGCCGTACTGTGGTGGTTGATACGGAGCTGTAACCTTCTGTTGTTGTTGAGTCTGCTGAACTGAACCCTTAGCTTGTTGTTGTTGTAATTGTCTTTGAGCATGGGGAATTGGCTGTAGCTGGATCTTTGGAACGTAGCTATTAGCCACTGGTGCTGGAACAGCTGGGGTAGGTGTTGGTGTATGAACCCTGGAAGGTGGAACACTGACAGATGCTGGAGTAACAGTGGTGGAAGAAACGTTAGAAGGCATCTGAATAGGGTTTTTCACACGCCCATTGGTAACTTTGAACGAAGCAGCATTTAATGCCAGGGTCAAAATCTTAGTCAACTGAGCTGGATTCGTATCAATCAATGTAGCCAATGGATCCCCAGTCAATCCCTTGGCTTTAGCAGCTTGTGTCACTTGGGCAATGGTCATTGCAATAGCCTGTGTCAAAATCGCAGAAATCGTTGGTTTATCCACCAACGTACGTAGATCTTTGGACAAGGTGATCAATTGAGTTTGCAAATGAGCCAAAGCTTTCTTGTTGTCTGCTGTGAGCAAAGGAGGCTGCTTTGGAGTGCTGGAAGCAGGGGGTGGAACAACTCGGGTGGTTGGAGTATGCGGTGTAGTGGATCTGTTCAGAGCCAATTGGGCTTGAATAGAAGGTGCACGAGCACCTGCTGCAGTTGTGGGTAGTTGCTGCGGAATTGGACTTGGCTGTGGAGGCAGACTCTGTTGATGGCCAACCTGTTGTTGTTGTTGTTGTTGTTGTTGTTGTTGTTGGTGTTGTTGTTGTTGGTGTTGTTGTTGTTGTTGTAGTAGTACTGGCTGTTGGATATGCTGCAATGGTTGTTGATGATTCGGTATTGACATCGGAACAGCTGGTCTTTGGACAGGCGGCGTTTGATGTAAAGGAGCATTTGGTCTCTTCAATGACGCTGACGTCGTATGTTGTGGTGACTGTTGTTGTTGCTGCTGATGCAACTGAGGTGGTGTTGAGTGAGGCAACGGTCTTTGAATCGTTTGTTGCTGAACCGGTTGTGGTCGTTGGGTCAGTGGTGGTTGTTGTTGTTGTTGTTGTTGTTGTTGTTGTTGTTGTTGTTGTTGTTGTTGTTGTTGTGGTGGCGGTGGTGTTTGATGATATTGCGGTTGAATCTGAGCCTGTGATACAGTAGCAGGTTTACTACTTTGAGGTTGGACTTGCGACAATGGAGTGCTCAAAGTTGGATATTTTGGAGTGACGGTCCCTTGGAACTTCGAGGGAACAGCCAGTTGAGAATTAGGACTGGCGACCGCACCGGCAGCTGGTGGAGACACAAGTGGAACAGTGATACCATTAACTCCTCTCAAAGGTTGGGATTGAACTTGACCTTGAACTTGAACTTGAGATTGAGGTTGAACGGTCACCACAGGGGACTGCTGCTTGTTATCAGACTGCTTAGCTGAAGATTTCTGTTGTTGTTGTTCCAGCTTAGCTTGGACTGCTCTAGCCTTTGCTTCGGCAGCAAGCGCTTGTCTCTTTTTGATTCTTTCCTTCTCAGCACAGTACTCCTCGTCCAAACCCCATAACCAGCCCTTGCCTTCTTTGGATACCTTCCTGAAAGCCTTGTTCAAAGACAAGTTGTGACGCACTGAACTCTGCCAGCCATCAGGACAGTATTTGTAGTATGGAAACAATTCACGAATGGATTTGTAGATTTCGGCAAGCGACATCCCTTTGGAAGTGCCATGTGTCCGGAGACAAGTAGCAATCAGATTCGAATAGGAACATTGTGGCTTTGTACGGAATTCCTCTGGGATTTCTTCCAAGGCATACACCTTCTTTGGTGGCTTTGGAGGTTTGGGTTGCTTCTTCTCCTTTTCTTCCACCTTAGGCTTCGGTACCTGGGAAGCAGTAATGTGCTGCTGCTGTTGCTGCTGTGGTAGTCGTGGCTGTGTCTGCATCATTTGTTGCGCTGCTGGATATTGGTTGATGATATGCTGTGGTGTAGATTGTTGCAATGTTTGTGATTGTGGAGGTGGTGGTAGTGTTGGTGGCAGGTGAGGAGCTTGAGAAGTTAGTGGAGCTGGTGTTGTCTGTGGTGTTTGAGCTTTGATAACTGGTGCTGTCTGTTGAGTTGGGATTGGCTTAGAAGCTATGGCAGAAACAGCTGAAGCAGTGGCCTCTTTCAGAGTTGGTGGTTTGACACCAGATTCTTCCAATTCGTCTAAAGCGTCTTTCGTAACGATTTCTGGAGTCTTTGCACCATCTTCAGTATTCTTGCCATTGTGTTCCATGTTCTTGTAGAGTGTTGTCCGTAAAGAAATAGCATCAGAAGGATTAATCGGCTTCTCTTCTTCAGAATCTTTTGCGTTGACTCCAGGTAAGACAAATCGGAAAACAATTTGCCCGATTTGAACTTTAGATTTATTCCCCAAAGGAACAGTGACACCTCTTTCCAAAAACGAGTCATCCACGAAGGCACCATTTTTACCCTGTATCGAAAGCTCGAATCTCTCTGTACCAAAGTTGTAAAAAATCTTTGCATGTTTTCTTGAAATAGCCTTGGATGCGCCAAGATGGACATCCACACTATGTGATTGATCATTCTCTGACTTACGCCCAAGCACCACCTGCAGTGTTTGAACATAGAAGATAAAGTTTTCAAATTCAAGACGAGCATAAGCTGAGACCTTCGCACTCTCACTGGAAGCAGTTTCTGGTTGTTTATTCTTGACGATGTCTGACGCACTTAAAGCACTTGGTTCAGGAATAGGAGCAGAAGACGGCTCTTCTTCCTTGACCTTCATATCGGCATCCATCGCATCTTCCGAATCTTTAGCAGTATCTTTCACAGGAAGCAAATCTTTCTTTGTGTTTGTTGTTATTGTTGTTATTGTTGTTGTTGCTGGTTGCAGAGGCGTTAAATCTCTTTGTAATTGATTCACCAAATCAGCAGTATCAGCATCAGTACTGACGCCAATTGCTCCGAGTTGTAAATCCAAGTCACGAAACTGATCTTCATCAAATTTCCCATCTATAACAATGTCGTCATGACTTAGACCATTCAGCGTTGAGTTCAAGAGGTGAAAATCATCATCTCCTAGAAGATTGGGGCTCACATCCTTACTAATCTTGTCAATGTTATCAGTATTGGACTCAGTATGGTGGATCTGCAAAGAATTCGCCTCTATGTTTGTTGTGGTAGGCTCATCATTGTGAATGGCATGGAAGGGGTCGGTATTCCCCATTGACGAGCTCATTTAGCAGATCGTTTGCCAGTAAAATGGCGTATATATTTAGAATAAATTGAAAGCAAAGCCTGTTTGCTTAGTTGAATATATTGGTCAACAGTGGCTAAGGAACGTGTACGTGGGATGTATCCGTAGCCGCTCTGTCAATAAAGAGACAAAGTCTGGTTCCGACAAAAAAAAATAAGTAGTGTTAATGATAATAAAATGGGTTTAGTCTCCCCTGAAATAAAATGGCTATGGTATAAACTGCCTTCCGTGTTAAAGTGGTAAGTTGAATGGAACCTTTCGCTTTTTTAACGCCAGCAACTAGCCCATCATGTAAACAAACAATCTCTTACCCTTTCAAATTTTCTTCTCGTAATCTGCAGCATGATAATTGAACCGTGTTGCTGACATAAGCGCTGGCGTCCCTACTTTGTTCTTTTTTCTAATTCCGCCCGGCGTGGCCATTCCATTTCCGCCTACCTATTGATTAGGCAGATGACCAGCCTTGGATGGACTATTTTCTATGTTTTAGTTTAAAGAGGGTTTTCCCTCAAAACATTATACAGACTCTATTCGTTATTCCTTCTTTCTTTTTCGTTTGAAGAGAGAGTTATGTATATTTGTCAGTTAGTTGCAGAGACGGTCCGTTTCAATTCCTGAATCTACCCAACGGCTGTTTATTTTCTTTGCACGTGAGAAACAGATTAGTTCATGCACGACCTGCACTCTTGCGGATGTGCCAACAAGTTCCATGAGAGGGGATATTTACACATATTTAACAACCATTGCCTGGTAAAGTTAAAACAGCCGCCATGAAACCAGATTAGTCTGTGCTGTTATTAAATAATATTCCAGAGTTCTTTATATCAGAAATTGAACAAGCTCTGTTCTGAATCATCATTTTATCACATTGTTTTCCCAAAAAGTGGCATACAGAAGAACGCCTTCCCCAGCTTTACTATATCTACGACAAGGGCCATTTGTTCCAATTTCAAAACTGTTAACTCAGAGAAAGCTCCATACAACTACAAAAACATTGATAGAAACCATTGCCAAAAAACCTATGTCCAATAAATCCCCAGATCTTTCTGGTCACAAGAGCTCTCGTATTCTTGCACAGCAATCATCCACATCTTTACACTCAAAGTACAAGAAAGACAGAGACCCAGAAGAAGTACAAACACTTACCAATGGAACATTACCTCAACGACCACCAACACAGCAAAGTACAGATTCATGGTCGTTATGGCCGAAGAAAAAGGGAACAGCTAGTATAGGCGGAGAAGGAACTGATGGCAAATCAACACCAACAGATAATTGGTCCCAATCCATGGACTCTACGCGAACAAATACAGGTTCAATTGATCAGACAACTAGAGATGGTAGTCAATCACCCAATAAGAAAGTATCTGTTAGTTCGACAAATTCCAGATGGCTACCATGGAACATCACCTCCACTAACAATAACTACACCTCTCAACAAGACTCCACGTCAGATGAAGAGATTTCAAATGATGGTACTATCAGAAAACCGAAGGATCAGGTAAAGGCAATGGCAGAGGATATCACTGAATCCCATGAACTGTTTCAGACTAAAAAGGCAACAAGATCCACATCTTGGTCGTTTTGGAATAATTCCACGAATACAGAACTGGTTTCAGACTCGAATAAGTTCTTAATTAGTAGCTCAGATGTTGTTCTCTTTGAAGCGAAAGCGCTCAATCCATCTTTAGAAAGTTACGACAACATCACTACCAGTAAATCCAACAACAAGAAAAAGAAACCAAATCCAAAATTGCCAAATAAAGTCGTACCAATGATTGACAGGTCATTACCTTGCAATTCCACGACAAATTCAATCTACCAGAACTTCACCATATTGAAGCATAATCTTGGTTTCACGGTCACACCACCAAAACATCTCTATCGTCATTCATCAACGCCTAAAGATATAAAAAAAGTTTTAATCATTGGTGTTCATGGGTTTTTCCCCACAAAAGTAATACGTCCCCTTATAGGCGAACCAACTGGCACTTCTTTGAAATTCACCGCAGAAGCAGAGAAGTGTATTTGGAGGTGGGCTAGGAGGGAAAATTTGAATATTCAAGTCCAGAAAATTGCCTTGGAGAAAGAAGGTAAGATTCTTGATAGGGTGGAGTTTTTCTATAAAGTCCTTGAGAGATGGAAGGAGGAGTTGAGAGATGTTGATTTCATTTATGTTGCAGCGCACTCTCAAGGCTGTCCTGTTTCGATCATATTGTTGGCAAGATTGATCGAGAACGGGATCATTGATATCAGTAAAGTTAAAGTTTCATTATTGGCAATGGCAGGGATTAATAATGGTCCATTTTATGGTATTGACCAGAAACTTGTCATTAGAGCCTACTCTACAATAGAATCTGATTCGTTGATGGAATTATTCCAATTCCAGAACTTTGATTCCCCCAATTCCAAAGAGTTTCTCAAATCAATTACGTTATTAGTGACAAATGATATAAAAATCTCCTTCGTTGGTTCCATCAATGATCAGCTAGTGCCATTATACTCATCACATGCCCTTCACGTCCGTCATCCAAACATTTTCAGAGCAACTTACGTGGATGGGGATTCAAATACACCAGAGTTTGTGACAAGAGCCATATCCATTGCCAATCACCTTCATAACGTTGGGAAATCGGATCATGGTCTCATCAAAGAAATCTCTAATGCCTTGGCTGGTCCGTTAACTGGTGGTGGTCATTCCAGGATATACAATGATCCACAAGTATACGATTTGGCTTTGAATTTCTCATTATACACTACCAAATTACCATACGAAACACCACTATATTTCAAGCCTTATTCTATTGATCAATTGGGCGTGAATCCTTATCATTTACCTTGGTGTATGCGTGGATTGTTATACGAAGCTAAGCAGCATTTCAAAGATGGAGGAAATGAGATTGAGCTATTGTTTAAAGAGTTTGATGAATGGAAACCGGAAAGCAAGGTGTTGAAGGACATGAAGTATCGTTTGAATGGGTTGAAGAGTAAGTTGTGATTTGTCACGGAACTCGGACATGGGTTTCCGTACTTTATTGTATCCGAAGCTTTCCACGCCACCTACAGCTATTTATAGACTAGAACTTAATAAATGCACAATGGACGGTTAGATGGTTGATCTTACTCCGTGCCTAACGTATATCAGATATTTAATTATAGTGAAGACTTCAGGGCCAGGCCTCGCTTGATGCTTGCACTAAAATTAACCTGCCACAATCTTAAGAAAATAACCACAGGCGGGACAGGCTATGCCGCTCTATAGTAAATCTCTATTGTTTGTATTGAACTAGGTTTTTTTCAGAATCCTGAGTTCCGCCAAGAAAACAAAAATTCAAGATCCACAAGCTCTATTGGATACAATTGAAGGAAATGTTTATGAAGTGAAAAGCTGTTTCATTGCGTCAAAAAGAGTAAAGTCTCCAGGCACTTTTCTCTATAGACGCTGGATGCTCTGTTTGGGTTCCTTCAGAGATCTAGGTTGGCGTGTCTTCCCAACTTGCAGATGCTCCGCCTAAAGTGTTAAAATGTCCCCGCCTAGGGTTTCCTGGGCCGCGTCGCCATCAAAACCACAGACAATGCAATGCAGCTAAGGTATCAACTGGCTGCCTATGTGGTAAAAAAAACCAAAAAATAAACTGGGAGAAGACACTATCAACAACGGGTGAAGGCAAAAACATTAGTTACTTCAATCAAATTCAAAAAACGCATACCTAACCATACTAAGGTATCTGAACAAATTATTCTCACTTGAACACACCAATTACCTCTATTTTCTGCTTTGGGACTCATAAAAGTTAGCACATAAATCCAGAGCTGATCAGAAAGCCTATATCCCTGAATATTTGTTCACTTAATTGTTCAACAAAATTCATTTCAAACATCAAACACTTTCATCCATAAAACGTCCTGGCTCACCAACTTATACTCAGAAAGCTAAACCTGTCTTATAATTATTCTTCAATTGTCATTTCAGCTACACCTATTCATTCAACTCTTCCAGCAAAATTAACAAGAGCAGACACAATAATATACATCCAATATGGGTAACAGTACATCCAAACAGAAAGGCGATTCTCTGAAGACACCGCAGTTCCAAAGGACAGACACACAGACCTCTACGAAGTCGTCTCGTTCTCTCAGATCTCGCCGTTCGATATCCCGTGATTCTGATGCTGGCTCATACAGAACTGCCACCGACTCTCCATCTTTCAATCCACACACTCCATTAGCATCACGTAAAAACAGTTCCAACCAAACTCCCCAGATTCAAACACAGCCTTCTACGACTGCAACGACAGAAGACACATTGTCCAACCTCAACAGCTCAGAAATACCAAGCATCAATATCAGCTCTGCTGAAAATTATGGGAACATACAACTCCCACCTTCTATGATTCAACTAGAACCAAAGAATCCTATTTTGAGAAATAACAGTGAAGTGTTTGAAGATAATTTTCAACCGGATCACACGCAACCAGAAGAAGGTGCCTCAGAGCTCACTGGTTCTGAAGAAGCAACATCTGAACTGAACTCTGCGCATCGCAGAACAAACAGTTCGAACGAAATAACAGGAACTGAGAACATTGAAATACAGCCGTCTTTAACACCAAAACGTTCCTCTTTCTCTAACTATTCTACTCCATTTCAATCACCAAAGGGCTCACCTTCATTCCTGACTCAAAATTCATCAGTTCCACCCGCCAATTCCATAGACATTGAAGAACTCATCCAACGGTTATTGGATGCCGGTTACAGTGGGAAACGTACCAAGAATCTCTGTTTGAAGAATTCTGAAATTGTTCTCATTTGTACAAAAGCCAGAGAGATTTTTCTATCACAACCAACTCTGTTGGAATTATCGCCACCTGTTAAGATTGTGGGTGATGTTCATGGTCAATATGGTGATTTGATTAGAATGTTTACCAAATGTGGATTCCCTCCTGCGGCCAATTATCTTTTCCTTGGTGATTACGTTGATCGTGGTAAACAATCATTGGAAACCATCTTGCTATTACTTTGTTACAAAATCAAATACCCAGAGAATTTCTTCCTTTTAAGAGGTAACCATGAATGCGCCAACGTTACAAGAGTTTATGGCTTTTATGACGAATGTAAACGTCGTTGCAACATTAAAACATGGAAACTTTTCATTGATACCTTCAACACATTACCATTGGCCGCTATTGTTGCGGGTAAGATTTTCTGTGTGCATGGTGGGTTATCACCAACATTGAACTCAATGGATGAGATTAGAAACGTCAACAGACCAACAGATGTCCCAGATTTTGGCTTGATTAACGATTTGCTATGGAGTGACCCCTCAGACGCGCCGAACGAATGGGAAGATAACGAACGTGGGGTTTCCTATTGTTTCAATAAAACAGCAATCAATAAGTTTCTCTCGAGGTTTGGCTTCGATTTGGTTTGTCGTGCGCATATGGTTGTTGAAGATGGGTACGAATTCTTCAATGATCGAAGTTTGGTGACGGTTTTTAGTGCTCCAAATTACTGTGGTGAATTCGATAACTGGGGTGCTGTGATGTCTGTCTCTGAAGAATTGTTATGTTCTTTCGAATTACTCGATCCTTTGGACTCTATGGCTTTAAAACAAGTCATGAAAAAGGGGAAACAGGAAAGAAGAATCGCTAATTTAGCTGCTCAAGCTAGTAGTGCAGGAAACAGTAATACTGGGAGCAAACAAGGTAGTAGACAGGGTAGTTTTGTTGGTAATGGTAGTTTCTCATTGGGCGGTAATAATTCCGGTTATTAAAGGAGGATTGCTTGAACATTGTCATTTATATTTTTCTCGTTTTCCTATTTATATTTTTCTCGTTTTCCTACTAGATTATGTTATTGGATACAGTTAGTTTTGTTTGTTAGGTTAATCGCTTTGTTTTCGCTTTCTTTCCTTGTCTTGATTTTTTTTTTGCTTCATTTTGATTTTTAATACTTTTTCACTTCATGCTATTTGGGGATTCTAGACATAACCCAGGTTTATTTTCTTTATTTCGACTCTCAGAACAACTCATCAAATACCCTTTCAATATATATACATCAATCTTATTTACCAAGCAGGGGATCAGTAGCCTGATATATACAATTTTAAAGCACATGTGGGTGATATTTGGCAGCTGGTAAATTTCATTAATCATTAGTTTAAATACAATTAAATCTATAATACGATAATCTTCGGTAAACTTAATTCATTTTCCATACAATACATCATTCACGTCAGTAATTCTCAAATCAAATACACCGTTTGTGTCATTAAACCCAAACTGTGTTATATCTTTTTCAACACAGGCATCAGGATCAGTGATAGTCCTTAGATCATCCAACGGTATGCATTCGTATTCAATATTCCAGAACTGTAAAGCGATGTATACATAAAGCATACTCATTAGGACAAAGGCACTTATACTCAAACTCCACCAACGAGAAGGATAATAGTAAATCCCCAAGCTATTCAAAACCCACTGTGGAGTAAATGTCCATAGGAGCCATAGAACATGTGACCCAGTAACTATGAGGTAGATACCATACCCTTTGTATTCTGTAGTAGATGATTGGATCTGGCTTGAGATGGTGACATCTGATTCACGTGCAAGGATATCTGTGAGCTTGTAATTATATTTGAGTTTAGCTTTAGGATATACGATGTCTTCGTATTCAAAAAGACGATCCGGAAGATACACTGCCTCATATGGGTTTATGATTTGATCAGATGATGAGTTTAGCGATGTTCGTAGCTCTTGAAGCTCAGTTATAGGTTGTTCATTCAGTGATTGGAGAGAAGGTGTAGATTTGGAAAACTTTAGATGATAGATTTGATGGGGTGGTTGCTTTCTGTTCATAGTGTTTTACTGTTCTCTTTTCGAACTGCCAATAGGATAAGCAGGCTCTGGATATCAAGAATTACTGTGAAGAGAAGATTAGTTCTAATGGGATTTCACAAAAGACTTTAGGACAATCTTGCAAAGTTTTCTTGTTTTGCTATGTTCTCATGTTGTGGAGGCTGTTTGGAAGTTGATTGCAGAAATCCGCGGATGAACGTTACGAGCGGTAAAAAGAAGCCTAATAATTACCAACAACACAGATGGAAAATGGTTGTATTTTCAACTTTGATATTTCAGCTTGACGCAAAGAAATTCCATTAACGTTTTTAAGCTCTTGGATAGTCCCCCTAAAAATATAACCTTCAACTGAAGTAGAAGTAACGGCGAAAAATGAAGGGCAATAAGTTGTAACTTAAAACTTGTCTTGGTGTAAATTAACCCGTTACTTTCTGGCATGACAACGCTAGCAATTTTTCGTTTGTCCGTCTTTCTGTCTGTCTGTCTAATTGTCTGTCTGTCTGTCTGTCTAATTGTCTGTCTGTCTCTCTGTCTGTTTGTTTGTTTTCATTTCTTAGGCGCGCGTCAGTCAAAATATTGTTAGGATTTTGAAGGGAAGGATGATCCTTAACGGTTGTATTAGTTCAAGGTGATTGAAAAAGCCAAAGATTCTGAAGCTATAGTAACGCACGATTTCTGTTGATATTGATCATTTTGCACCTTTTTTTCTTGTCAGTTTTACTATATCTGATCATATCTTACCATATACCGCCTCAGTACTGGTCAACTTGCCTCCTTTGATGGCACTCAGCATCTGGTACCACTTCCCGAAAGCTCAGATATAAAAGCAATTAACATGGGTGCATTTCCGAAGTTGCTGACGACTTATAAGTCCTCACCAAGCTTTACACCAGAGCCAACTACGCCTTCTACTTCAAACACACGTCAGTCATCAGATCCCACAAATGAAACAAGCGTGATGTCACCCAAAAACGCCACATCTGTCCTTATTTCGCATCCTAATCTCCAAGTAATTAATCCTACTCATCAAGATTCATTATCTGGTTCTAATAAATTGAGCCCTGAGATACCGCGGCCTTTACAAGACGATCAGCCTGATTCTAGGATAAAGTCAGCACTAACGTCTCCTGAGACTGAAATTAACAGAAGTAGATCTGAGAAACTTCTACCTCAAAGTAAAAGATTGTTATCAAAATCTGAAATCTTGCGAGGGAGAGAGATTCAACCGAAGTCTAGTGATGCAAAACTGCAAGCAGAAGCCGAATGGGCTATTGCTATAGGAACCAAAGATGAGACTATTGATCCAAATACTTACGAAAATCGAAAGAACAGATCGAATAGATCCAAGAAACCTCTAAGGTATGAAGATGACCAAATTGAAACTACACCAACTAAGAAGCGTCCTTCTGATGGTCATCCAACTTTTGTAAAAAAGAAGAAATCGGTAGAACGTAAAGGAGGTCAAAATGGCTCAGAAAGAAAATTAAAATCAGTTACAAGCACTAAAGTAAATCCCAGAAGCAAATCAGAATTAGTATCAAAGAATACTACTGCTTGTGTAATTCCAACTCAAAAGAATCCAGACAATACAGAAAGGGCTACATTTACAAATATCAGCAATATCAAAAGAGCATACGGTAAGAACAACAAAAGACCAAGAGACCCATTGCAGCAATTGCTAGAGAATGCATCATGGCTCGCATCTTTTGATGAGTGCTCGCAACCTGATGGGCAATTCAGTGGTGTGTCCACAAAGAGACAACGGGGTCATCCTAAGAACTATCACCTAGACAGTAATAATCACAAAGATGAAGCAATGATGGAATCCGATGATGAGGACAAACACCTAATTCTCAGACGTCAAAAGGGTCCTTCTAAGAAGAAGCATGAAGAACATATTAAAAAAGAGGAAGAAGATAGTGATAATAATAATAATAAACTCAGAATACTGGAGGAAAGCAGGAAACTCGAACAAGCGCACAAAGCAACGGAGAACAATAGAATAATTGAAACTAAGGAAATTCTAGTTCAGGAATATAAATCTGAAAGACACCAAAAATTCATGGAGGAGATTGCAAGAGTCAGAAGACGTGGTACAAAAGGTACCAAATATGAAGTTAAGAATTTTACATCAAAAACCCCAATAGAAGATGAATATGGGTGCAAAGAGGAATACATTCCATTTCTTCATAATGTCGTCGTTGGAAACTACAGAAGAAGCATTAAACCATCGATGTTTTTCACTGAGTCTGTGTGCACAGGAAACGTCTCAGAAGTGAAATCTATCCCAGAGCTTACCATTGCCAAGAAATTGATGTCCAGCCAATCAAGACAGTACCAGTATAACAAGGATTATCCACCTCCTCCTAAGGATTCTTTCGAAATTAGAAGTTGTATCTATCCAAATTTCAGTGAATCATATTTAACAAAAGAGACATCAAGTCACCTTGGTCTGGATACTTTCTTGGAAGTTGGTAGAATTATGGAATTTACAGCAGAGTCATACATTCCCCCCAAATACAAAAAGCTCGTGTTCAATTCTCAAGCTCCATTAGAGACAATCTCTGGTAGATATGCTTTGGCCTCGAAGGATCGGGAATGGAAGATTATGTTCAAGGAAATTGAGAACTATAATAACTTGATTGATGAAATCCACAAGAACGGAGAGTTTTTGCCACATATTCAATCCTTACAAAGATTTTCCAGAGTTTCAATCCATGAGATCTTGAATCAAGTTTATACCAGATCTGTTTTACCCGAAGCAAATATTTTAAGACAATACAAAGGTTTCTCCGCGGAAGTGTATGGCGAATTAATGCCTGTATTTGTCTCTGAACTATTTGAACTCACTGGCATGAACTCCTCTTCAGTATTTATGGACTTAGGTTCTGGGGTGGGTAATGTCACATTAGGTGCAGCTTTGGAATTTGGTGCTGAAAGTTATGGTTGTGAGTTGATGGAAAATTGTACAAAGCTTGCAGATAAGCAGCTCAAAGAGTTTAAGGCAAGAACACAGTTATACGGTATTAGAACAAGCCATGTCGAACTTTTGAAGGGTGATTTCACTACCAACAAAAGAGTTTTAGAAGTTTTACCTCGTTGTGATGTGATCTTGGTGAATAATTATTTGTTTGACTCGAAATTAAACGAGAAGGTTTTGGATCTTTTGAGTTGCGTTAAGCTTGGAACAAGAATCATCAGTTTGAAACCGGTAGTTCCAGATGCTTTCACTTATTGTGCTACAGATGATAACACCAATGACTATATTTCCAGGATGAAAGTTGAAAAACATGAATTCCGCAAAGGTTCAGTGAGTTGGTCCAATTGCATTGGTAATTATTACATCACAGAGTTGACTGATAATATTCAAGTGACAAAAGAGAAGAAGAACACGAGGTTACAGAGAAATAAAACCACGGCTGTTGAGCGAGCAATTCTTACACCGGTGACAAGTGACTTTGAAGATATTTGTGAAGCGTTAGAACAAGAAATTTATTCAAATTATGTTCCAGAATTCTCTGATGAAGCTATCATCCAGCGTATCAAGCTAGATGATGAAAAACGCGAGGAGGGGAGATTACGTTTGGCAGAACTGGGAAAAATCAAGGAAGAGAAGAGATTACAAAAAACGAAAGAACTAGAAAGAAAGAGAAAGATTAAATTGAAGAAAGAGAATGATCAACGGGAAAGAAAGACTCAAGAATTGTCATCACAAATCGCACACAATAACGACGCCAATGGTGCTATTGGATTAGCTGTAACTACTCTTGGTAACTCCTCAGAAAAGGAAGTTTTTCATACACTTATTAATCTTCCTTCATAGATCTCTAGATCTGATGATGCTATTGATGCTAGAGTTTCTCAAGATTTAGTGAAGGATTCCTTTTCGGCTGAATTAAGGCCTAACATAATGATAGCGGACGACAAATGACCTGACAATTTCCGAGAAAGATCCTCCTTTAGACAATAATACAGAAAACATTGGTCATATAATCATTTCTTCCTTTGTCCCATAAGATTTTTCATAAATTCCTTCATCTTTATATAAACTAATGAATATTTGCATGATACATTTCTTAGACAGCTTGCAGTTCTGAATTACATGCAAAAACCCAGCTCCGCCATGAATGAACCGGAATTGCGCCATCAAAGGAAAAGCCGGGCAACCTCATCGGCCAATTTCTGCCGAATTTGACATCATTCACCGTTTTTGAAGCCCGAAGCCACGAAAAATACTATTCTAGATAATGCCGCGCAGATCCAGTTTAGCTGGGAAGAAAAAAAAAATTAATTCTTCATGTGCCAAAAATGATTCAACCTGATGAAAGATCCTTATATTCCATTGAAACTCAGGATTTCAACCTAGACACACAATAATGTCCACCAATCAACAAGTCATTGCCGAAATTGCTGCTGAATTGAAGAATGCTCTTCATCAGTACCCAAACTTCCCATCTGAAGGTATTTTATTTGAAGATTTCTTGCCAATTTTCAGATCTCCAGATTTATTCCGTAAATTGGTCAAGGCTTTCAAGTTACACTTATTAGAAGCCTTCCCAGACACCAAGATTGATTACATTGTTGGTTTAGAATCCCGTGGTTTCCTTTTCGGTCCATCTGTTGCTTTAGAATTAAACTGTGGTTTCGTTCCAGTTAGAAAGCAAGGAAAGTTACCAGGTAACACGGTTCAAGCCACTTACTTGAAGGAATACGGTGAAGATGTTTTCGAATTACAATTAGAAGCCATCCCAGCTGGTTCTAATGTCATTGTCATTGATGACATCATTGCTACCGGTGGTTCTGCAGCTGCTGCCGGTGAATTGGTCACTAAGGTTGGTGCCAACTTATTGGAATACAACTTCGTTTTGGAATTGGATTTCTTGAAGGGTAGAGAAAAGTTAGGTGCTCCAGCTTTCACCTTATTATCTGGTCAAACCGAAAAGTTAAGAAACTAATTTTAACGACCTCCTGTGTTTTTCCTTTGCTTTCATGATTGTTGATGTAACCTAATCATGATGGTGTTTCGTTTCCGACTGTGTATTATTGAATCATAATTTGTTCATCTGTCATTTAATTTTTTTTTTACTGTATTACCCTATACACTCTAAACTAATAAGCTAGAGAATGACATGTTACATTGTATATATTTTGTAAGGTGCTTTCAATGAACAAGAACAGGTCATCCCCTCTTGCCATCGGTTGGAAGCGGAACAAATTTCCAAACTGCTCGGTACAATGAAAAACACGTGGATCACGTGCATGACTTTTCTCTGAAATGTTTTGTTGGATCTGACGCGAAATTTGTTCTGCTGTTGAGGCAAAGGCGTCTTACTTCGAATAGAAACGCGTCAAATCTTCAAAGAAATCCAAAATCATGTCGTATATTAAGTCAACGTTGCTGAAACAGATTTCAAGAAGAAAGATCATGACTGCTACTCAAAAAAGAAAATTGGAGTCCAGTTCAACAGTGAAAGAACTGCCGAAAAAGGCCAAACAGATTACAGATTTCTTCAAGTCATCAAATCCCAAATCAAAGGTCATCGAACAAGTAGAAGAAGAATCAAAAAACCTTACAAAGATAACAACAGAAACTATTCAATATACTGGTTACACAGAAGACTTTGATTATCAAACACTTTCTCCATTCAAACAAGAATTTGTTTCCATATTAACACAGGAACAGAGGGACCTTCTACACTTAGAATTAACGACATTAGAAGACACGTGGTTTGAATCTCTGTCATCCGAATTCACAAAACCATATTTCCTCAAATTGAAAACCTATCTTAAATCTGAATTCGCCGCCAAAAAAATCTTTCCACCAACGAAAGACATATATTCCTGGTCCCGTCTAACACCACTCTCCACAGTCAAAGTCATAATCCTAGGCCAAGACCCTTATCATAATGACAATCAAGCCCATGGTCTTGCATTCTCCGTGAGATCTCCAACACCACCGCCTCCATCTTTGAAAAACATCTACAAAGGCTTACAAGTAGACTATCCGAACTTCCAAATCCCAGATGGCAAACTCCATTCAGATGCAGGAGACCTGACTCAATGGGCTCAACAAGGTGTACTTATGCTTAATGCCTGCCTCACAGTGGAAGCTCATAAGGCCAATTCTCACGCCAAGCAAGGTTGGGAGCAATTCACTAGTGCAGTGTTAAGTCATCTTATTATGAACACCAATAATAAATTGGTCCTATTGTTATGGGGTACGCCTGCTCAAAATCGTATAAAGGGGTTGAAATTGGACGAGGAGAGAGTTAAGGTCATTCAATGTGTCCATCCATCTCCTTTGAGTGCCAGAAGGGGATTCTTTGAATCGGAGTCGTTCAAAGGGTGTAATAGCCTTCTAGTGGAGATGCAACAACATCCGATTGAATGGGGGTTGTTGAAGGGTAATAAGGTTTTAGAGAATTAAATAATGAATGGATGTTAAACAGACTTGGATTGCCTAGCATGTTTATCAATTAAATCCTTTATTTCTTAAATCAAAAGTCCTTCCTTATATGAAATCTGTAGCTTTCGTACTTATCAGTTTTACAAAATCGTATATAAATTTGAAAAAACAGGGATTGGCATGATCAGTCTATTTCTATCAGCTCAACGCCTACAGGTCTTGAGTTCCTGACCTTTCTCGGACGGCTCAGTTGACGTCTAATTTCAGTGACTGAAATAATTTCAATACTAGTATCATTGTCATCGTCAGAATCATTGATTATTGTTTCATTAAGTACTGTGACTTCCTCTTCTATTTCTGCTTCCGTATCATCATATTCTGATTCCGCTTCACGTTGTGCTTCCTTTTTCTTTGCATCTATTGGGGATTCGTTGTTCTTGGTTACTGGAATTTCAGCTTGTTCCTTCTTAGGATTACCAAGTTGTGATTGCAATGACTGGAAAAGCGTTTTGCATTTTGTCTTGTTCTCCTTATTATGTTCCTCAATAATATCTTCTGCTTTCGATTTGTTTGTTTGGTTAGCTAAATCTTTTGTTCTCAGACGATCCCCAACTTTTGCAGCTTCCAAAAGTTCAATCACAATAGCGTCGGGGAGTTTCTTTGCACCTTGATAAGGATAAAAATTGACCTTGATCCAAATTTCTAAAACTTTGAATAACAAAAAGTTGAGCTTTTGGAGTTCATCCAATAGCAATGCAGTTTCTTTCTTGGGAGTGTTATTGAAAATGGAGATTTTTTTGAAGAGATAAATAATTAATGTTGGCTCAGATTGATCTTTAAGCCACAGATAATCATCGAACTTCCTCAAATGAGTATAATGGTCCTTGGAATTGGATAATGCTTCAATCAAGGCTATCGTTAACTTCAACAAAATGATGAGAACATTCTTATTTTGTGTATCTTCCAGAGTCACAATGAACATGGCTTCAAAATCAGGATATTTTGCCTTACTTATGAAACTTCTAGCAAACTGTATTAGAAAGGTGGATTCACGCCATTGATCGCTCAGACCTATACCTCGGTGATGCCTCAGAGCTTCAAAAGCTTCAGTTATTATCTTTCTAATGAATTTGTAATTTTGTTTGTTGACGAGCTTGGATTTCGAAGGTGGGATTATATCAGTTAGAAGTTGGCCATTACACAACTGCAGATCTTGCTTTTGAAAAGGACTCAATCTAGGATCATGTGGGACCATCAAAAGTTGAACAAATCCATTCTCCCAATTGCTATTAAAATTAGCACTGATGAAGTGGGAAAGTAGGGTCTCTCTGAATAACATATTCTTTTCTAGTTTTCTGTTTTTGTTTTCTTTCTTTAGTTTCTTGAAATGTTGTAAATCTAAGTCGATAATATTGAAGATATTGTTGAATGATGCCTCCCAAATCTCCCAAAATTTCAGTTTAGCTTGATCGTTAGAATTCGAACAACTTAGCATGTACTTGATTACTTCCCAAATTTTGTCACTTATTAACAACTCCTCTATTGGAAGAGATCCAAGGATCTTATCATCTGATACGACACCAGTATGCAATTCACCCAACTCAATACCTTGTGCAAGGGAATTATCCAAATCTTCAAAACTGTTTAGCATCGCTCTCTTACTTGGAGAAATGGAATTCTTATCAAGCTCATCGCCGTTATTAATATCGCTTTGATGTACCGAAATGTCAGGAGACCCCTCAGGAAGACTTGGTGCTATCTCTTTATATTTCCTTTTAGTAGCAGCACGTCCTATGACCCTGTGCTTAGATTTGATAAAGTCCAAAGCTCCTATCAAATTCGTTCTCATAATCTCAATATCAGTTTGGTCCCATTCTTCAACTGTTTCCGACATCAAAATATCACACATTCCAGAAAGTATGGCATTAGCTCTATGCCGAAGAGGCATATGTGATGTGAAAAAATGGATCTCTTTCTTAATGAAGTCACCTCTATTACACCAATCAATCGTAGAAAGTGTCAAAAGTAACTGAATGGATTTCTTACTGGGACATAAGACACGTGGTTTGCTTTGACTTAAAAGGGATTCTAAAGTGGAGAGAAATTTATCGTATTGTTGATAATCTGTGAATTGTTCTAAGTTTCTATCCAATCTTTCCTGATAACTTTGACCGGTATGAAGACGTTGTTCAAGAAAACCATCATATTCAGATGCGGCTGATGAGCATTCCATAAATGCTTGTGTTAGTTAATGGTAAAAATTTAAGAGATTAATGTAGTACTCTCATGTTCTTTCCTCTTAAAGGTACTGGAGATATAGATAGCTGAAGATAATTATTTATTAAGCGCTGAAGCTGCAGCATACTGAGCCTTAAACTTCATACCGCCAAATCGGGAAAACGGGCTCAGCTCGGTGATTTTTTGAAGCGCGTTTTTCTCAAGCTGAAGAGCACAAATAGTTAGGAAAGTAAATTCCGGGTTGAGAAGAACTTTCTGAAAACTTAGTTGTGAAACGTCTGGACTCAGGCTTTTTTCTACTCAGCTTTTGTTTATTTTATTAAAGAAACTGGATCGTTGTTTATAAATAAAAACATATAATTCTATAACCTTAGTCAGAATTTGAAGCTCAAATATTGAAGAGTTGATCACGGGAACTGGTACCGGCGGAACTCAGATCCGATAGCAAAGGCACGAGATGTCTCACAATAGCACGCGTGGGTCGCTCGCCAAAATCAAAAATGGATGGGACTCCCAAAACGAGCGATTCTCACAATAATAGCACTATACAACAAAAAGCTACTCTCATATTTTTCAAACGAACCACCACTAAGACTTAAACCAGTCTCATACTGCAATAACACACTTACTCTTGCGATCTCAAATCCAGGTTTGCAACTCAATTGCAAGATTAATAGAACAAAATAATGCGTAAGTTTCGCCACAACGCGTGCACCTGATACGTCAACAAGATGATGGCAATTCTTCCAATTGAAAATACTAACACCTTAACAAAAGCTGACCGTTCTAAAACAAGTACACCAACTCCATCATCCAATGGCAATGGTCAAAATAAGAAAAAGAAGCAATCACTAAAGGATTTTCTTTCAGACACTTCGTTTGGTGAGATGAATTGGGCTGATGACGATTATGATCCAAGTACCATTGCACTTCCTACTTTCAACACCAATAACCACACGAGAAACTACTATCATGACAACTTGACATATCAAAGCAATTCATACTCTGAGTTTGGCTCCAATAGATTCTCACACAATCAACATCAACATCAATATCATGATATGAGTGGGCCAAATTCTCCGCCTTATATTGTCAAACTCACCAACATCCCTAGTTTCTTTGGCATAGCCGATATTGAAGATCTTTTCCATTCTAGGTTTATGAAATATTTGAAGCTGAAAGTGTTTTGGGAAATCAACTATGAAGTGCTGAGCTTGGCATCTGATCCATTGGAGGCTTTGAATCGTCAAAAGAAAGTTGCCTTTGTTGAATTGCATACTCCACAGGATTTAAACAAAGTTTTGAATTGGCGTGATTTGTACTTGAACAATGGCTTGGGAAGAGTGATGACGATGCTGGGAAACTTCCAAGATTTCAAGACATATAATGATATTCATCAGAGAGTTCCAGAGGAAGACGATCCTTCTGTTCCTTTAAACGAGAGAAAACTCCATCAGCCAAGAAGACCGATGAACCCACCGCAGCACAACATTGATCATCAATTCCAGAATAATAATCGTTCACAACATTCTCAGGCTCACAATGAACAATTGCAAAGAGATTTCCCTGTCTTCCAACAGCAACAAGAACAATCAGCAGCACCACCACAGCAACAACAAAGAAGGAAATCCAATCCTTTTGGTAGTGCCAAGCCTGTTGACACTCTTTCTAAAGAATTGGAGTTGGAGAATAAACTTCATGAATTGGAAATTAATAAGACTACGTTTAGAACATTGGGTCATGATTCAAAATTTTTCCCCATTCCCAAACATCATAAGGAATTATTTGAAGACGAAGAAGAAGGAGGGTCAAAAACAAAACAAAATCTTGAGACCAAATCCGCTCCTAATGCCGCTGCTGCTGATGTTGTCGTTGTAAATGAACAAAAGAAGCAGTCTAAGCAGACACCAGTAGCAAAGAAGGATACTCCAAAGTCAAAGTCATCAACACCAGCATCGCAGCAACCAACACAAGCAGATCTCAAACCTGCACCACAACCACACACTTCAGCATGGGGTCTAACCAGCACAACTGCAAATATTATCAAACCATCCCATGAACTTGGTTCTCCACAGTCCGGTACTCTGGAATTAAGCAGACCTTCAAGCGGTTCTGGTTCAAAGAAGATGAATAGCAACGGTGGAAATAAAGAAGAATCTGGCGGCAAGAGAAAAGTGATCTTGAAGAGAAAAGTGGCTCAAGAAAGGAAGAAACAAGGTCAAGATATTAAGAGTCCAAGCACTGAGCCTGAGACTGGTTCTACTAAGGAGGGATTATCAGTTTTAGAGATCGATAAGAAGGAAAATGAGACATTAGTTGTCAAGGAAGAATCCAAGAATGAAACTGTGTCCCAAACTCCTCAACCTCAGAGAGTTAATAGTTCAAGTCCCAAGAAACCCTCAGCCACTCCAAAACTCGCACCACCTTTAACATTCCAGCCACTGTCTTCTACGACTTTATCCATTTCCAATCCGGAATTAGAATCTCCATCCCGTTCAAGACAGAGACAGCAGCAACAGACACAATCCTCCTCTTCTTCACCATCTAGACAACGTTCATTATCACCAATGAAGAGAGCACCAGCATTTTCTTCTCGTAAACCTGTTGCTGTTGCTGTTGTTGGTGATGAGAGAGTCATTGCTCCGGTTTCAACTGGTGTGGAAGTTCTAAAGTTGGTCAAGAAGTTTGAACAAGAAACCCCTAAAGCCAATGATTCGATCGAGAAGTCATCTCCAAGTAAGTCAGCCAGATTTTCCAATGGCAAACAAAACTCCCGTTCTACTATTAGAGATATTAAAGAGGAAGTTCCACCAGATACCGATGTTGCAAGTGTGAGCTCTACCAGATCAGAAAAGGAGAATACGAAAGCTACAATTAGAGATGAAGCAGAAAACGTCTCAAATAGGAACGATGGGAGCTCAAATACTAGGAAGCCAAGATCTAAGAAACCAAAGAGAGAAAGAAACGGTGCCAAGCCTGAGGAAGTTTTATCTAAAGAGATCGCTGCTTCTCCATCAGTTAACAAATCTATTTCTGCTGTCGAACAGGAATTGGAAGAATTTAATGGATTAGATATTAGGAATATCTCTAAAGATAAAAAACCTAGAACTAAAAGGGAAAGAAAGCCAAGGGCTCAAACATCAAAGACTAATGATGTGGGTGATTCTAAGGATAATGTTCTTCCTGTAGCTTCTCTGATTGTTGAAAGTACTGGAACTGAACAGGAGAAGATCAAGTCTTCTAAGATTAGACTAACCAAGTCCAAACCTAGAAGAACTTCGAAGGATTTCACTAATGAATCTAATACCAGCATTCCAAATCTCGAAGCTGAAGAAACTCCTGTTGTCATTGAATCAGACTCGAAGTTACAATCACCACCATCACCATCTAAGAGATCTAGTAAAAGGAAAAGTAGCACAATTGAACAAACCACCACGCAGAGGGAATCTAAACAAGAATCGAAATCGACAACAAACGATCAAGATTCTCCTCAAACCGGCAATTCGACAGAAGAACACCTAAACCAACCACAATCTACATCTTCCAGACCATCATCATCCAGTTATCGTCGTGGAAGAGGAAGTTCAAGAGGTGGCTCAAGAGGTGGTCCAAGAGGTGGTTTCAGCAGTAGAGGTAGAGGAGGACCGCATGGTAGATTTGGGAATGTTTCCAAAGTTTTCAATAAGGCGAATAGTACTGTTGAAACTGGCTCTACTGCCGGTGGTGTATCCTCTGGTGTTGAAGGTCCATGATTGTCTAGATGTATGGCGTTGTATAAAAGTGAGCTCTTTGGGCACAATATGATGTCAAAGTTGCATGTCATAGGTATATTCTTATACGTATTATTATCAAAACATATCGATATTCACTTTGACTAATCGTAACCTCCTGCTTTGAAACTTGAAAACTGTTTTTATGGTTCCTCTATTACGATTTGTCCCTAATGGAAGAGATGTGTGGAAAGTTGACACTGATAGCAGCGTGCGCGAAAACACAGCTCTGCAAGCATAAATCCGTTAAACCCATGCGCCGATAAAACCATAGCTGTTCTAAACCCACAAGACACCCGCCACTCTGATCTTTGAAAATATATAAACAGTTACTATCTACCGGTTTTATTGATCTAATTCCTACGTTCACTACTAGCTTCAACAAACACATCGACAAAAGTATATACACACCTAACTGCACAATGACCTATTCCAGCCTTTGGGAGACTCTCCGTGATTTTAAGGTCCCAGCACCAACCTATCTCCCTGAACATTATCCAGACCTTAATGGCAAATATGTGTTTGTGACTGGTACTTCTGCGGGTATTGGCTATAATACTACCAAGTTGTTATTGCAGAAGAACGCTACTGTCATCATGTTCAACAGAAACAAATCCAAGACTGAGGATGCTATTTTAAGACTGAAGGATGATCTGATCAAGGATGATTCATCTTCGTTTAACGAAGACTCCTTCAAGGGGAGACTAATCTCTGTCATTGGTGATCTTTCGGATTTAACCACAATCAAACCAGCTATTGATCAATTCAAATCTGAAAACCCACAAATCAAACAACTCGACTTGGTCATTTTCAACGCAGGGGTAATGCAACCACCAAATGGATCCCTCACTAAACAAGGGTACGAGCTACAATTCGGCACTAATGTCATCGCACATCAGTTATTAATCAACTTGATCAATGATTATATCCTTCAATCTGCAAAGAATAAGAATACCCCACGTGTTGTTTGGGTTTCCTCATTGGCTCATAGTTGGTCTCCTGTCAATGGTGGTCTTTCATGGGATTTCAAAGACGCATCCAATGCATCAAGCGTACTAATCTATGGGCAATCCAAGACGGGGAATGTCTATCAAGCTGCTCATTATGGTTCCCTTCATAAATCCAATGGAGTCATTTCCGTTTCGGTTCATCCGGGTTATATAAACTCGGAATTACAACGTCATTATCATAAGTTGCAATCTTGGATCACCAGCTGGATTTTGTACCCCCCACAGTACGGTTCTTATACCGAACTATACGCTGCGTTGAGTCCTGATGTCACACTGGAGGATAATGGTGAATATTACGGTCCTTGGGGGAATAGGAGAATTTTAAGACCTGATATTGCTAAGGGGAGAAATGATGGGACTGCAGAGAAGTTATGGGATTGGGTTCAAGCAGAGATCAAGGAGTATCTTTGAATTCATTGTGTACATATAATGGACCATATGTTTTGTTTTGTTTAGTTTTGTTTTGTTTTGTTTTGTTTTGTTTTATCTTTTGTTTTCTTATTTAGTTTCTTAAAAAAACATCTTTCCCTTTAAATTTGGTTTGAATTGTAGTGATGATTAAACCACTATTTGTCGCCTATCGAGTTTGATTATTTGGGTATTATTTTTCCTAAATTTCACAATCTGATATTTCGCCATTCTTCATTGACAACAAAAAGCTCTCGGTCGCCAAGTTGGTTTAAGGCGTCAGACTGTAAAGGATCTCTCCATTGTCATCTGGAGATCGGGCGTTCGACTCGCCCCCGGGAGAATTTGTTTTTTTTTTGATTATTGAACTTTTGTTTGTTTAAGAATAAATCTGTTATTTTACTAAGTGAACCATCAGCTACACAGTACAATGAATTATTCTATGGAACGGGATATTTATAAAATGACCTGATCTTTATTAATAAATATACAGAAGAAAATGAAGCAAACATACACAACAAACAAACCTAGTGGTGTAACTCTTCATCAAGACGAGCAGCTGGGTTGGATTCGATGAAGTCTAAGGAAACCTTGTGACCCAATAATTCTCTAATATTACTGACACCGTACTTGATCATAGTAGGACGTTCTAAGGACAAACCGTAACCAAGAACGCGTAAGTTCTTTGGTAAGCCCATGGATTCTAACATTTCTGGTCTGAACATACCAGAGTTACCAATCTCGACCCATTTGCCGAGACCTTGATGCCAGGAGTAGATTTCTAAGGATGGTTCAGTGTATGGGTTGTAAGTTGGCTTGAATCTCAAATCACGGACACCCATCTTGGCAAAGAAGTCTTCCATGAACCCGATCAAATCACCTAAAGTCAAATCGTAATCGGCAATGACACCTTCGACTTGGTGGAATTCGGCTAAATGGGTGGCATCAACAGCTTCGTTTCTGAAAACACGGTCAATGGAGAATAATCTGGCCGGCTTTGGATCAGCAGCAAGTTGTTTCAAAATTTGGGAGGAGATGGCAGTGGTGTGGGTTCTCAAGACCAATCTGAGGGTTTCTTCTTCCTTCCATGGATATCTGTAACCGATGGAGCCGTAAGCACCTTCTTCATGGACCTTCTTGATGTTGGCGAAGTATTCAGCGTCTTCTGGCTTCCCAGCGACTAATGGCTCCTTCAAGTAGAAAGTATCTTGTAAATCTCTGGCTGGATGCTGTTGTGGGACGAATAAAGTATCGAAGTTCCAGAAACCAGTGTCGACGTATTGGTTGGAAGGCATTTCAGAGAACCCCAAAGAGAAGAAGATCTGTCTGAATTCTTCACGGACCTTGTTCAATGGATGTAAGGCACCGGATTCTGGAAGAACACCCTCAGAGTTGAAGTTGTATGGCTTGAAGTTGGATTTTTCCCAGGAACCGTTCACGATCATGTCACTGGTGATGTCGGTTTCGAACTGTTCGATTTGTAGGGAGAATTCTGGGCCCTTGGCAACAGAGAAGGAAATGATCTTGGAAACACTGACCAACTTACGCTTCTTCAAGTCGGTGATCTTCTTGGCGTCAGCTAGAGTACCGTTTTGTTCAAGCTCTCTTAGTTCGTTGGCAGTTTCATCGGCTGGTAAGTTGGCAGAGTCGATCTTGTTGTTAAGGACCAATTCGTCACCGTTCTTGGAGATCCAACCGTTCTTGAAGGCCTTACCTTGACCCATCTTACCGGCTGGACCCAAAACGTTGGCAACGTCGGCAATCTTCAAGGACTGGAGCTTGGAGATGGTTTCTAGTAATCTGAATTCATGGGAACCGTTCTTGACAATATCTTTGGCTTCTTCAGTAAGGTTGTATTGTTCCTTCTCAATGGCCTTGTAGGTGATTTTGGCACGGGCCAAAAGAGAGTTTAAGGCGGCTTGGACGGTTTGGGATTCGAGTTCTGGGAACTCCACTTGGGTGTTCTCGATGGCGCCCTTCTTATCAAGGACTTGAAGGATGGAGAGTTGTAATTCAGACATGTCTGGTTGGACCTTGAAGCTAATTAAAACAACACTTCCTTAAACTCCCAGCCTTTGGATGATTCAACGCAATTTTTTCCACCAATTCCTTTTTCTTTCGACGGATTCCCGTGCGCGCACGCTGGCTGAGTTTTGAGAAGCGGCTCTTTGTTGTTACCCGGTGGCCAAACCAGGTTTCTTCTGCAGGCCAACTAACCGCCAAATGTCACCAACGTTTAAAGAAAGGCGTGTAACCAACAATATTAGCCATTTGCAAATACAACAGCAGCCAGTGGTGCAAACTATTAAATCACACCGCTCTCACCTCATAACCAAAGAAAAAAAATGGACGTTAGCGAATTGACAAATGACAACGCTGAAACGCTGCCATCATTACAGCAAGGACTCACGGAAAAGGATTTGAACAACGACGAAACTAACCACGCTAATACTTCACAATTAAACTCGGATGCTTTGAACTCCGATCATAATAACTCTGACAGGCTTCAGTCAGAACTTACAGAAGACGAAAGAGAAGATATTCCTAGTAGTTCTTTCTTGCAGGAAGCGAGTTCGCCGTTTCTTGGTGCTGCGACTGGTACCGACTACAAAGATAATGATAATGATAATGATAATGATAACGATGATAGTGCTATCACTCAGTCAGATTTGGAACTAGATTCTGAGCAACAGAGCTTAAACTCCACTAAAGCTCCGTTCAATTCTTCACAAACAGCTCCACAGAACTCCATTCCGGCTGTTGATCTAGATGAACCATCTGATGCTCAGCAATGTCAATGGAACTCCTGTTCTGCTTTGTTGAAGAACCACCACGATCTCATGGTCCATATTGAAACAACACACATAAACATCAAACCTGAATCAACTCAATGTCACTGGAAATCCTGCGAAGAACCTTTTATAATCAAATCCGATTTAATTAGACACGTCAGATCACATATCAACTACACCCCATTTATCTGTCCTGTTGTGGATTGTGACACTACTCTAGACGCAGAAGATGACCTATTGCACCATTATGTCACAAGCCATCAGGACAAAGAAGACACACACCAATCCAATCTAAAGCTCATTAAATGGGGCAAATACCTCAGCAAAATTCATACACATGAAGCACTCTCTCCAATAACACCTTTGAAACGTGATTTCAACAAATACAACAACTTGGAAAACGATGCACAATTCCTAGATATTCTTCCTAAGGCCAACATTGACTTTCAAAGATTGCAGAACGTTGGTGTAGAAGAATTAGTCACGGAACAAGTTCGTAAGAAGGGTAGAACGGCCACTGCTGAAATCAACGCTGGTATTAGAGAACCTTTTCTTTGGGAAGACAAACAATATAAGAAATTTGTCGCTTCTCAAAGTAAATATCTGTTTGAAGAAGAGGATGCAGAAAAGATGACTGATCAAGAAAATCCAGATCGTATAAATAATTTAGATGAATTGAAAAAATTGGAGGCTGGATTGAAAAGAAAAGAAGCGTGGGGTAAAGAAGTCCATCAAATTCTCGAGAGGGATCTTGATCATTTGAAAGCTGAGGAGCAACGTTTATGGACCATGAAAGAATCATTGCTTCAGATCGTTTTGGAGCTGGAGATCCCGGACAATGCCGATTTCTATTCATTGGATTAATAATATATGTGCTAAGATAAAACATTTCTAGTTAAAAAAATGAAGTCGTAATATTGTTTGCTATTACAGATGATAGAAGACGGTGATATATATATATATATATATATTCCATTGCTCTTTTCTACCAAATTGAAAAAAAATGTATGTTATTTCCACAAGTTCACAAGCATAAATTTATTTTTATAAATTAATTTCGACAGGTCTTTGAGGCACTCTGATTCCTTAAGATCATGTATCAGGTTTGTTCCTAAGCGTACAATGAGGGTCATCCTGAAACTAAAAGAAAAGTCGGCAAATAATCATGCTTCCTTTCCCAATTCATATAGTTCAGATACTTTAATTAATTAATCAAATACTACCATAGATTTATATTAGAATACAAGTCTCCGCTTCGCTTCGGTATGTGCAACATGCCAGAAATTTTCAGAGTGTATTAAAATTTGAAAATTTCTATAGAATCCCTAGAATAGGTGAGAGTATTTTGGCACTATATATATATATGGCCGAAGTACGTTGGCGAACATCATCAATGTAAGCGATACCCTCATAAGCCTGACTTGGCCTTTGACCGTGTTGTATGACATCATTCAAAATCTCTTT